>JANITW010000007.1:46431224-46441712 GCA_027564335.1 Erythroxylum williamsii
GGAGTGTGGACCACTTGCATCAGATTCCAACTCCAGCCCTTTAAAAAGCTTCGAGTTGGTTGGAGAACTGCATTAAAATTTTTTGGTTTGGAGAAGCTTGATATTGTTTTCGTTGTTGCTGTTGATCGAGGATGATTGTGGTGTTGAACGCTAGGTTTGAGACGAAGGTGAGGGTGGAATGCCAACAGGACACCACGATAAAGGAGCTGAAGGAGAAGGCGAAGATGGAAACTGGCACCCCCGTCGAGAAGATGAAGATCAGGAAGTGGTGGACGACTTTAGATGACGACAAAACACTCCGGGATTATAGGATCGGGGATGGCGACGGACTTGACCTCTACACTTATAATTAAGGTTCGTTTCGCCATGCACATGATCAACTCTTTGTGGCTTGCGGAATCATATTTTATGATCAGATTTAAACTAAGGATTCGGTTTTCTGTCTCAGGTGAGCATCGGGAGCGAGCGTCGACGAGGGCTCTACTTTACTTTTTGAAAGAGACATGATATTATGTTCTGCTAAGTTGTGTGCCGAAAGACCTCCATGTTATTGAAGGCATAAGTGTGTAATCAAAGTTTGAGACTATGTGTTTGTAATAATAATTTCACTATTGTGTGATTAAGCAAACTTTATCATATTATCTTTAGTTTGAGCAAGCTATGCAAATGAACCACTTGTTAATCATGCAGAAGCTTAAGAACCTTGTCAGGGAGGACTTGGCGTTGGTATTTCTCGTCTCTTCTTTGAATAACATTTGTAATTCGAGCAATTTTTACTTAAGAAACAAATGCACTTTCTCATTCATCTGGCTTCAGCTTGGCGTGGATTTGAGCAATCGAAAGCAAGGAAATATTAATTCCTATGACTTCAAATGAGCAACAAGAGCTTCTCCATAAATTTGTGCACATTAATAATATTAAAATTATATAAAATCTACTAATCTAAAAAAATGTACTTACGATCAGAAATACCGTTCAGTACTGACCGGTACATACCATACCGGCCGAGAAACAGAAAGGTATTCGTTCCTTTCGTATCGGTCAGTATCCAAAATACTGGAACATACCAGCCGGTACCTTAAATTTCGAAAATGTCAAGGAATTATTTATAAAATGGAATTTCATTTTTAGTATTCGAATATTGACTTTAAGTAAATAATTAGTTGAGTATAAAATTATGCAATTTTAAATTAGTAATAATTCGGTTGTAATTGATGATACTATTTGCCTATTTGCGTATTAGTTTTGAGTAAATAATTAATTAAGTATAAAATATGTTGAACTTGAACTATTTGATAATATATTTGTGTGGGGCATCATAAATATTTATAATAGATAATGTGTGAAAGTAGTGATGTAATAAATGTATCCCAAAAAGAACTTTTTTAAAAAAATTGTGAACATGTTGTTGGTTCCAAACATTTATATTTAGACTTATTAATGTTAATTAAAAATTGTAAAAGCAACTTATATATTTAAGAACGAAATATAGAATGGTGAATATAATATTATGATTTGTTAGAAATGAAAAGAAGATTCAAGGCTTTAAATAAGAAAAAAGAACATTTCCAATATGTTATGAATAGATGTGTATAAATAATTGTATAAGATATGTCATTCATTATTTGACAATTATGTAAATCATATCATATCCTTCAACTTGATCCTCACATTTGAACCTTTGAATTGAAATTGTTAGAAATGAAAATTATTTATGTATATTTTGTGGATGTTGGAGATGAAAATTATTGAAAATTATTAGAAATGAAAATTGTTTTATGAATGTATTGTTGGAAATGGAAATGGAAATTGTTGAAAATTGTCAGAAATTGAAATAAAATTATGAATATTTTGTGATTACCGGAAATGGAAATTGTTAAAAATTGTTTAAAATAGAAATTGTTTATGAATGTTTTGTGATTATTGAAAATGAAAATTGCTGAAAATTGTTGGAAATGAAAATGAAAATTGTTGAAAATTGAAATGAAAATGAAATTATGAATGTTTTGTGATTGTTAGAAATGGAAATAGAAATTGATAAAAATTGTTAGAAATGAAAATTATTTGTGATTAATAGAAATGAAAATTGTTTATGTATGTTTCGTGATTGTTGAAATAAAAATTCTTTGTAATGGAAATGGAAATTGTTGAAAATTGTTAGAAATGGAAATAAAATTATGAATGTTTTGTGATTATTGGAAATGAAAATTGTTAAAAATTGTTGAAAATGAATTGTTTATGTATGTTTTGTAATTGTTGGAAATGGAAATTGTTTTATGAATGTTTTGTGATTATTGGAAATAGAAATTGTTTAAAATTGTTGGAAATAGAAATGAAAATTGTTGAAAATTGAAATGGAATTATGAATTTTTTGTGATTATTGAAAAATGTAAATTGTTAAAAATTGTTGAAAATGGAAATTGTTTATGTATATTCTGTGATTGTTGAAAATGGAAATTATTTTATGATTATTGGAAATGGAAATTGTTGGAAACAAAAATTGTTTTATGAATGTTTTGTGATTAATGAAAATAGAAATTGTTTAGATATGTTTTGTGATTGTTAGAAATGAAAAGTGTTTATGTATGTTTTGTGTAATTATATATGTTAAATAATTGAGTTGTTAGTTTTTGACTTATAGTGAATTGTGTTCTATGAAATTAAATTGTGTGTAATGTAATCATACATAATGAGTTATATTATATAAGATGGATATGCATATTGTGTATTGAAATTATGTGTTATTTATTTTGATATAAGCATTTATTTATTTTTATAGATAAATGAAAAGAAGTTCAAGTATTCCTGATCAACCCGCTTCAAGAAGATGCAATGATCCAGCTTGGGTTCATGTTGCATTGGTTCCTGGTATGAGAAACTATACTATTTGCTTGTTTTGTAATAAGCATTTGAAAGGTAGAAGAATCATCGGATTAAAAAACCATTTAGCTGGAATTAAACGAGATGTGGAACCCTATAAAAAAGTAAGTCATGATGTGAAGTAGTAGATGAAAACATTGCTTGATGAATATCAATATAAGAGAGATAAAAGGAAAATGTTGAATTTTGAAATTAGTAGTGGAAGTTCACTTTTTAGTTTTCGTGGTGATTTTGGAAATGTTGAAGGTGAAATTGATAGTAGTAGTAGCACTGGTGATGTTCTATCTCAAGCTTAAGAAGGAGTACCTGAACCTGATGTGAGGAAGAGAAGAAGGTAGGTGACTAGTTTCTTTTCACCACGAACAACTCTTAGAGCTCAACCTTCAATTCGTAGTGTAATGCATTCAAGATATGCGACTGACAATGTTGATATGACAATAATTAGATGGTGGTATGATACAAGTTTGCCATTCAATATTTCTTAGTCTTATTATTATCAATCTATGATGGATGCAATAGCTTCTTATAGTCTAGGATACAAAGATCCTTTGATTAATAACTTAAAGAGGTAAACTTTGAATTGATCTATTTTTGAAATTATAAGTTATTTAGCTAAAAGAAGAGTGAATTGAGGTACTTACGGATGTTCAATCATATGTGATGGTTAGACAAATAGGAGACAAGTGCCTATTATAATCTTTTTAGTTTATTCTACAAATGGCTCTATGTTTTTTAAATCTATTGATGCATCTGGCCTTATTAGAAATACTGAGATTTTGTTTACAATATTTGATAAAGTTATGAATAATGTAGGGTTGGAAAACATTGTTCAGTTTATTATTAACAATGATTCCTCCTATAAAGCGGCAGGAAAAAGGTTATAGACTACGTACAATTTATTGTTTTGGACTCCTTATGTTGCATATTGCATTGTCTTAATGCTAGAGAATATAGAAAATTTTAGTTATTTTTCTTTTATTGATGAGATTATGCAAAAAGATAAAAAAAAGGTGACAAAATTCATTTATAATCGTGCATGGGTATTGAATTTAATGAGAAAGGAATTTGCCAATGTCAAGAATTTGTAACGTCCTGCCGTGATAAGATTTACAACAAATTTCTTATCACTTCAGTCTTTGTTTTGACAAAGAAATAGTTAAGACAAATATTTACAAGTGATAAGTAGATTGCATCTCAGTATGCTAGGTCTAATATTAGAGTGAAGGTATGTAATATTATACTGGAAGATAGAGAATTTTGGGCTCAATGTCAATTTGTTATCCGAGTTTGTGAGTCTTTGGTAAGGATGCTTCGCTTGGCTGATAGTGAAAAAAAGCCAACAATGAGTTATATTTTTGATGCCATGGAGAGAGTGACGGAAGCAATCAAGGCTATATAAAACATAGACCTTCTTTATACATACCATATCTTTCAATCATTAATGAGATAAAGGAAAGATAACTTTCTTCACCATTGTTTACAGTTGGAAAATTTTTAAATCCTAGTGTCTATTTTAGACCAGATCTTACTAAGCAAGTTGAATTGAAGTTAATAGATGAATGCTTTTAACTATTACAACAATTGTTAGCATTGGCACGATGTAAGATCTTTTAAGCTCACAAATGAAGCTTTACAAATTGTCTCATGAGGATTTTAGAATGCCGATTGCTATTTGACAAAGAGATAAACTTTCCTCAGGCATTAGTTATTTCTTTTTTCTTATTTGTTGAAAATTAATTATCACTTTATTTTGTTTATAACATTACTTTTGTTATCTTATGACTTACAGTTTCTTGGTGGGATCAATTTGAAAATGGTGTTCCAGAATTGAAAAGATTTACAATTCGGATTTTAAGTTAATGTCTGAATGCAACTGACTGTGAACAAAACTGGAGCACATTTGAATTTATCCACTCAAAGAAAAGAAATAGGTTAGAGCATAAGAGGTTGAATAACTTAGTTTTTATTCACTCCAATTTAAAGTTTCGGGAAAAGTATGATGTTATCATTATTAATTTCGATATAATTTCTTATAATTAAATTTAATTTTTTATTAGGAGTCTTAATAGCACATGTAGTTAAATTGATTCAATTTCTATTGATAATTTGATTTGTTGACGAATTGGGTTTTTGAAGAACCGAATTTGGTAGATGTCAATGATTGGAAGATAACCTTGGATAGGAAAGTATTGACATATCATTTGGTGCATTAAACTTGAATGATAATGATGATGAAACTCCTTTCAATGATGATGATTTTGTACCAAATGATAACTGAGGTCAGTGCAGTTATAGCAGGTATCCTCTCGTTGACGATTGAACTTCGTTCAAGGTTTTTGTTTTTCCTCTTCTTTTAATTTTACTTATATTTGATGTTTATATTAAATTCTATATATGTAATGTAATTTTAAATGTTTTTGTTTCAGGTTTAACTTCTACTTGATTGTTTTTTTTGTTATTAACTCTTTTTGTAAATTGTAATAGTTAAGGATATTTATTTTTCTTTTCATTTGATGTTTTGATGTAATTATTATTTATTAAAATGATGAAATTATATTATTGTAATATTTTAAATACTTTGTATTATTTTTAATTTTATATTTGTATGATGATGATTTTCTTTGTTTATATTAATTATGGTTATTATTTATATGTGAAATATTTAAAAATTATTGTTATTTTATATTAATTGTCATTATTATTTATTATTATGATTTTTGAAAACATGGTTGATATAAATAGTAAACTAGTAAAGTATATAGGACAACTATACAATATATCAATGGACTATTTTGTAAATTTTAACAATTTTAGGGACTATTTCATAAATTTAAAAAATTACCCGAAACAATTTCTAGTGTTGATAGGTACCGGTACAGCACCGTACCAGAACTCAATCCGATACCGAGTCCGGTACAGTATTCATAACATTGCGTTATCCACTCCTTTGTATCTCTTTACTGAATCCTTCATTCATCTAGCTAGTAGTTGATGTTTGCATATAAATAAATATGTCTTTTGGTCAATTTCAATTATGTTATACACAACTTACTTCTTTAAATATTTTCGCATCATAATATTTCTAATCACCTTTACTCGATCCATTCTATCTATCAAATCACATATATTGGAAAGCATCTCATAATGCCCTGGATTTTCTGGTCTAACGGTAATGAGATGTTCAATAACTTCAGCTCCAGGATCAAAATTCTTATGTATTTTGCAAGCCTAAGCATAGCATTCTAGACAACAGGTATATGTAGAGTAAAGAATTGATTTTTTTGAAAAGAAATTGGCATAGAATATGAGCACATCCCTCTTTAGTAATCCCTTGATTTTTTTATGAAAGGTAAATATATATTGAATCAAAAAAGATATGTACAAGCTCCTTGGGGCATACCCCGACCAGAGTTTGCAATTTTGTCATCAAGATTAGTTATATAACCAAAATATCAAAATACATCCAAAATATTCCCAATACATCCGAAATACCATAATAATATCAAGTTCTCCAGTACATCCACAACATCAAAAAGTAATAAGTTCCATGGGATACAATCTGTATAAGATCTGATACATAAATATTTTAATTTTTGAAATTACATCTAAGCTCGTAGCAGAAGCATACTCTAGCTGTATAACATTCCTAATCTTCCATACCATGTATATGGTACACATGACTGCAAGTTTAGTAGCTTTGCTTTTGAGATGTGCTTCAGTGTAGTCTTTCCGAATCCATTTGATAGCACTAGACAGCGTGGACATAGTTCAGGTCAAACCCATCCACTTTCGGATAGCATTCCAAACTTCAGCTGTGAAAGAGCATTTAAAAAATAAATGGTTAACAGATTCTATTTCAACATTACAAAAACCACACTTTCGGTCAATCTCCAAAATAGTAGGTTATCTTTTATTGGTAGTCTATTCCGGAGGTTAAGTCATACAATGAAGGAGAATTTTAGAGGGATGTATGTCTTCCATATGAATGCCATCCATGGTCTTCTTGTTTGTTTTACTCTCAATAGCTCATAAGTTTTCTATGAAGAAAGGAGTCCATGTACACACAACTTCTGCATACCACTCTACACTCCCCTTCGGCCTCCCAATTTTTCCACCAAGTTGTCCCGAATTGAGGCTAGTTTTTTCAACAAAGGTGAGTCTCGGTTGTGTGGTTTCTAATCCCAAATTGAGATGTTCTTCAAATACACTTCATGAATCCACCTTACCCATAATGGTCTGCCTTGGCATAAATGTTCCATAGCACTTTGGCTAGTAGTGCCGAGTTCCATTACTTGCAATTTTTCAGTCCGAGTCTACCCTCATCTATTAGAGCACAAATGTTTTCCCATGCAACTTTAAAATGTCTACCACCCCATAAGAACACTCTACAGATGGAGGTTATCCTCTCTAGGATGGTTGTTGGGATGGGGAAAGCTTGGAGCCAAAAGGAGAGAAACCCTTGAATAATAGACTTTAAAAGCTCAATTCTGCCCGCATAAGATAGGGAGTGACCACCCCATGTGTTAATACAAGCCTTAATAGATTCAATAAGCATAGAATATTAGGCTACTGACACTTTTATAGGTGCCAAAGGGACCCCCAAATACTATACAGGAAATTCACCAATAGGGTACTCCACCGTCTCTAAGTTTCTCTCCCTCTCATATCCAAATACCCCTGCTAAGTATATGCTTGATTTTGACACATTTACCTTCAGCCCTGCCACCTGATGCATTTGCTCCGACATTTCTACTAGAATGCCTATGGATATTGGATCTCCTTGAGAAAACAGCATAAGGTCATCCACAAAAGAAAAGTGTGTAATACCAATCAGGTTACACTTCAGATGGAAGTGAAACTGAGGACTTCCTGGTCTAATTTTCAACAACTGTGAGACGTACTCCAAGCCAAGTAAGAAGAGAGTGGGCGACATTGGGTCACCTTGCCTCAATCCACTTTGACCTTTAAACATCTTATATAGTGATCCACTTATTGAGATTGAGTAGGAGGGCATTTGTACACATTCCATATTCCACCTAATAAACATTGTTTGAAACCCCAAACCTTTCATCATATCCTCAAGGAACTCCCATGCAATTGTATTATAGGCTTTTGTGATATCGAGTTTGATCATACATCTCGGTGAAATCCACTTCCTAGTATAACCCCTTACTAGTTCCTACACTAGGAAGACATTATCAAGCATGTTTCTCCCTGGCATAAAAGCTACTTGAGCTGGATCAATGAGTTTCCCCACAAGCTTCACCATACGCTCATTCAAAATCTTTGTGATCACTTTGTAGATAACTTTCAGGTAGGCTATGGGTCTAAAGTCATTAACCTTCATTGTTGCTTTGGTCTTCAGAATTAGTGTAAGAATTGTATGGTTAATTTGCTTCAACATAAGACCAGTGACAAAAAATTCCTTTATGGCTACAAAGATATTTGGTCCCACCAGATCCTATTGTTTTTTAAAGAAAGCGGCAGTATATTTGTCCAGCCCAGGGGCTTTGTCATCACCAATACCAAACATAGCCCACTTGATCTCATCATCTGTGATCGGAGTAGTCAATTATTTATGTTCTTCCTAGTCCAATACAACACCATTTCTCACCACATTAATGTATATTCTTTCCCAGATGGATCAAGTACCAAGGAGCCCTTGATAATGGCCTACAATACTCTCGACCACTTCTTTCATAGATGTTGTTTCTGCTCCATCCTCTTTTATGATAAGGAAATTTGTGTTTTGCTTGTTCCGAGCCACTGCATGAAAATATCTAGTACTTTTATCAACTTCCATCAAGTGCTTGCATTTAGCCTTTTGTTGGTAAAATTGTCTCTCTGCACCTCGTATGAATCCCACTTGCTTCCTTTTCAAATTCACCTCATGTTGCAGCACTTCATTATCAGGGCTACTTAGTAAAGTCATATACATAGTTTGGAAATCCTCTTAAGCCTCCTTAACTTTGCTTAAGATGTGGCCATAAGCTTCAGAGTTCAAAAATTTTAGGGGGGTATTAAGAGCCTTCAATTTTGCACACAGGATGTACTGTGCAGTCCTCTCTACTTCCATGTCCCAAGTGTTGGCAACCAAGTCCTGAAAGCAATGATGGTTGAGCCACATATTGAAGAATTTGAAAGGTTTCTTAACTCGACACTCTTGTTGGTGGAAGTCTACTATAACAGGGCAATGATCCGAATCTATTATGATATGTTGGAAGTAGGCTAAACAATTCATACCCAATGCTCCCCAAGCTTAATTTATGAGGATTCTATCTAATTTTGCCCATAAATTGTTTTTATGCCATTAGAAGATGCCTCTAAATGGAGCATCTTCTAATCTCAGGGTCATTCAAAAATTTTATAGGTCTTTAAGCAAGTAGGCAGAGGGTGGTTAGCAACAAGTCTTTCACTAGCAGCACAAACACAATTGAAACCCCTATTAATATCCATGGCATCAATGGATCCTAAGCCTGCTTTATCAGATGCTACCATAACTCCCTTCTTTTAGTCACACTGTACAACCTATACACAAATGTCACCAAGAATTGCGTCTAAGATGTTCGACACTTCACACTGCAGTAAACAAATTGTCCTCCCTGCACCAACACATGGCATTGATAAAAATAAGGGTTCCAAGCAATAGCAATTCGTCCTCCTATAATAGAACCAAAATTATAACTATATTCCCATCCTTTGAACTTGTTTATCATTATGATACCCAAACCATCTAGAGATAATTTTGTTTCAAGAAAGCAAGCAAATTTACAGTTGTGTTGTCTAATAAGGTTGACAACACTATGTTGTTAAGAAGCCTTATTTAGGCCTCAGACGTTCCAGCATAACATCTTCATTTTCTAATTTGGGAGGGTCTCTCCCCTCTTGGTCTCTTTGTTCCTCCGACAGTACACTTTTCCTTCACTTCACTATTTACACCTACATGCTTGCACTGTAGGAAAATCCCGGGAGGTACATCATATGTACAGGCAGCGGAAAACAAAAATTTTTGTTCCCGGGACTTTCCCGATCCCCAGGATCCAGGTATCCGTATGAAGACATCAACCTAAATAGCCAAAAGAGACTATCTCTAAAGGTGATCCACGCAGAGATCAGAAAACCTAACCGAGTCAAACCCTTTTGACCCGGGAATAGCTAGAACAGAATAAAGCCTGCTAGAGCCTACCTCTGTCCTGGAGAGCTGAAGGAAACGTTGGAGACTAGTGCTTGGAGAAGAAGAGGAGAAGTGATGATGCTTGAAGAAGGAAGGCTTGAAAACCATTTTCCATGAAAAGCTTAACCTTTAAGCTTCATCTCCTTCCTTTCCCATGCTCCACGATCATCACCATGTAAACCTACACAAGTCTTTCTTTTAACTCTTAAAAGAAGACTTAATTGCTTGGAGAGGAGGCCATACACGTGAATGGTTCTTAACCATTCATTATTTAATACATAAAGTAAGCTTTTGAAAAGTCAAAAGCTAATCCTCTCCCATTCTCCCATTTCCAACGCACCATACATGTACATATTTATTAATTAATTAATTAATTAATTAGTTAATTAATCAATTAATAAATAATTGCTAAGGTCCAGTCCAACTGGGGTCGG
>JANITW010000007.1:46460008-46471717 GCA_027564335.1 Erythroxylum williamsii
ACAATACCATACTCAAACTAAATTTGGTACTAATAATGATTCAATATTTATAAGATTGGTTCGGATAAACAAAGATCATTATGATGCATTATTGCTTTCTTTTCTTTCGTATGGGTTAAATATATTCGTCATCTCTTATTTGACTTTTTTTTAATAATATTACTGTTGTAAAATTTTAATATGGATTAAAATAAAAACAATTACATCAAAATAGGAATTCGATATAATCCACTTTAAGAGAATAATTCAAAATGGTTCGGAATGTTTACCTCAAAAAACATACTATCATTTGTATTTTTAAATAATTAATAACTTTTAAAGTATTTATTTAAGTTGTTGTTTATACAAATAAAATTTAGTTACTATATAAATGATTCTTACTAAAATTGTAATATTTTGATTTTTATGGATTCCCATTAAAGTAAGATTATGTTATTTTTAATTAATATCTTGGAGCATTTAAAGTTTATAATGCAATTAATTTTGTATAAAAAGACTTTAAAGTAATGTTTGGTTAGATGTCAGGTTTTTAATACAGTGAGATGTAAATTGATGTAATATTAAAAAATTATTTTTAAAAAAAAGAAGAGTTCATAATGTAATACAGTGAAATGTTATATGAAAAAAAAGTTTATAATATAATATAGTAAAAAATTATTTATCATTTTATATTTTATCCTAAACTCTCCAAATTGAATATTTCTCATTTTTACTATTTAGAATGAAATGAGATGTCATATAAAATCCTTCTCTTTTATCGTATTCTACTGTAAACTTTCGTATCAAATAATAAAATAATATTATATTATATTTTATTATATTAATAAACTTTCAAATAAATATAGCATAAAACTCGCGAGTCGCGTAACAACCGATTTACATTATTGATCTGCAAAAGAATATCTTATCCAAAGGTTTCCGTCAAGAAAATGGACCGGTGAATCCAGCCCAATTAAATTATGGTTTTTCTTTTTCATTCACCAATACTAACAAAAATCCGGAAAGGTCTAATATTATAGTAGAGATATTTTATTTTATTTAAATGAAATGATAATTACTTCCGAAGCCATATCCGAATGAGAAATGGGTCCTTAAAAACGCCCAAACTTCAGCTCGTTCAAGCAGTAAACCTTCGATTTACTGTTATTATTATCAACCGAACCTAGGGCAGGAGCAGAAGGTTCTGGGCTTCAATTTCAAATTTCCCCAATTCGCAAAACCTCAAATATCGAACTAATTGTAATCCAAAATCGGCGGCAAAGGGATTAACGAAACGTCCAATTGAGAGAAAGAGAGGCATTTTGGAAGATGAAGACCACCAAAGGAGGCAAAGTCATGAACCCTACGGATGCATACCGGAAGGAGCTCCGTAAGAAGGAACTAAAACGGGTAGATTGTCCTCATTGTCTCTTCAAATACGTTAGGTTCTTGTTCTTTATGAGTGATTTGAAGTGGTTGTTGTGGGTTGAAGCTCTTTTCGGGATTTGGTTAGATAATTGATGGGGGAAGAGAACCACGGGAAAATTGGGTTGAGAAATTGGCTTTGGGGTTCTTAGTGAAATTGGCTTCAGTTATGTTCGCGCTTCATTTAATTTCGGATATTTTGATTCTTGGGCTAGCTGTTTCTTTTGTTTCCTATTTTACTTAATGTTCTTGAGTTTATTCTTTATGCTTTCATTATGACTTCGTTGGTTGGCAAGTTTTTCGGTTTGGGTGTAATTTAGATATCCTAGTGTACTTGTTGACTATTCAGATAACCAGAAGGATATATGAAAATTTTATGCTTTTGTCTTTCTTCTTTTCCTTTCGGCTTAAGAATAATAAGAAGAATTGTTCTGCTCCTTCTTAGATTTTCTAAATTTCTTATAGTATACTGCTGAAGGTGTATATTAAATTTAGTCAGTATTCAGCTGTACTCTTTTTTGCTAGTTTAGTTTACTTTAGTTTGTCGATCAAGATTTTGGAAGGGAACATTATCTACATTGTTTAAGTTTAATTTCCATTCAGTTGTACCATCTTGCATTTGATTACATAATGAACTTTTTGTGCTATTATTTCTGGTGATCTCTGAGTTGATTTCATGCTAGATATTGCATCCATTTTGGTTTTCTTTTCATGGGCCAACTTCTTCTCTGCGGATCAACATGATTCTTGCTATTACGTGATTATTTTACACAACTGAGTGTTCCTCTGTGGGAAGAGAATTGGGACAGAATTGTGTTTAGATGACAGAATAAAACTACCAAACTATTTCACTCTTATTCTGTTCATCATTTTGCTTGATATTTATGACTGAAGAGTTACTGAACTAGTGATAACTTTTATGTTTAAAGCATTTGTATTGAGATCTTCAACATTTTGTGTTTCATTTTGCAGAACAAGAAAGAAAGGAAAAAGGTGAGAGAGGTTGGTATATTGAAGAAGGACCCTGAGGTACTGAAGGAGCAGATTGAAAAGCTGGAAATGATGAGTAAGGGGTGATTTATTGTGATGTTTCTCATTTTGTCTAGATTACTTGATTAAGATGTTCACTTTGTAATTTATAACCTGCTAGTTTTAGTGGAAGAGCCACTAGGGGCCTGCATGCATAAAACTGTAAGACTTTTTAGCTTTGAGTTAAATGATTGTCATAACTTGGAATTTAAGCTGAAAGAGATGCTTCTTGAATTTAACCGTGAGTTGTTCTTCAGATGCTTCATTACTTTGCTTTGCTATTTATTTCATCTTTTCTAATGGCTGTATATCAACTCGTTCCTATTATATCCTTTTGGCTTTTCCTTTTTTTATTGAAATTGAAGTTTGGTTTGTTTGCATTTCCAGTCAAAGCTTATCTTTCCCATATTGTTGTTTCAGAGGCAGATGGTGCTTTAGACAAAGCAAGGAAACACAAGAAGAGACAACTTGAGGATACACTTAACCTTGTTATGAAAAAAAGAAAGGTAACGGTCGGAATCCTGTATGCTCTGCATCTTCTTTTTTATTGGGTTTTTTTTTACTGCCATTGGGATCAAAATTACAACAGTTTAGGATCTGCTAGTTCTTCACTACTCTACCTATGGATTCATTTGCAAGATGCTCAATTTTCATCATGACCCTGGGCTACTGTATCTGTCCTTTATCATAACTTTTAGAATCCCATTTTAGCCAATGTGTAATACTTGGATGATGGATCTTATGGATGCTATTGCACGATAATTTTCTTTCCCGTTGTTTAGTTGGTAGCTCATCTTTTTTCAGTGGTTTAGAATTTTCTTTCCCGTTTGAACAGGAATATGAAGATAAAATGAAGGAGAAAGGTGAGGCCCCTGTCATGTTCAGGTAAATTTTATGAGCCATTTTGTTTTCTGTTCATGGAGTATTTAGATGTAGCGTTTCTTGATTGGGAAACTGTACCTTGCCTTCTGATGCAGTCATTTGGGCCCTCCTTCTCGAAGAAGGACCTCTGCAGAAGAAGAAGAAAGAGTCAAGCATCCAAAGCCTGAAGTATATTTCATTGACACCAAAAGAATATGACCATCTTTTTCTTAATATTTAACTCACATTTCTGTTGTTTCTTTTAATTCTTCATACTGATCATTTCTTATGCTTTAGGACTCAGTATATTATCACCCAACATTGAATCCAACCGGAGCTCCACCACCTGGAAAGCCTCCAATGTACAAATCATCCATAGGTCTATTCTCTTCTTCAGTGACCCACTTTCCTCTTCCTCTCTGTTATTCTCTCTTATGATTTTTCAATTTATCACTCTTATTCACTTGTCTCCCCTCTCTCACTCACTCTGTCTTGACATTTAGGACCTCGGATTCCCTTATCCGCTGCTTCATCAAGTGCAGCTGCTTCATCCTCCATGACAGATTCCGAGGATGCAACTTTGGCAGTACCTCCGCCACCGCCACCACCTCCCTTGCCTGAGGGCAGTGGTACTGCAGATGGCTCCGCCATAATTGGTTCCTTGCCTTTACCTCATCCACCTCCTATGCCGCCAAAGCTTGCTGCACCTAGCTTGGGTATGCCACTGCCTCCGCCCCCTCCACCTCCTCCTGGGCCCCCACCAAAAGATCAAATTTTAAATCAAATCTCACTTCCTCCATCTGCTCAGCCTCCTCCACCAGGCACCATTGAAACTACTGGAGAGAAAAGTGTAACTATATTAACAGATGAATCATCTACCAAGGAGACAGTTCAAGTAAGTTGTCCATTTTTCACCTTCCTATATCTTCTGATTCAAATCAGCATTATTTAGTAATCTGGTGAAAAATATAGCATTAGGTAATGTATATAGGAAATGCTGCAAACAGGCTTCACGGATTTACTCTGCTGTCGAGGTACCTCGTTCAAATATTTTTCGTTGAAGAAAACGTTTGAAGTGACTTTAGCTGCCTGGCACTATAGATATATAATCTCCGTACTCAGAAAATTGCACGACTTTATCTGTCTATGACTGTAAAAGATATTCTTTAAATAGTTACAGTGGAAACCTGCTAGATATTTGGCCACAAAACAAGTGACAAAGCTGAAAAGTTTGCTAGTGGATTTACCTAATCCAAATGAAACCATTTTGTGATTCTCCATATGCCCCTCCCAAGGTCTTTTTATTGGTTTTTTTAATGTTTGTCATAAAAAACTATTTCCGGTACCTTTCTAGTGATTGCAGTCAATTTGTAAGAAGGGATAAATCTTTTGTGTGCCTTCATTAGGTACCTTCTGTGCTTCCACCACCTTCTTCTCTTCCAGGAATGCCTCCACAGTCAGCTGCTAGCCAATCTGAAGATGCAGCAGATGATGATGATACTCCATCAGCGTCAAAGGACAACACATCAATTGTTTCTCCTCCACCACCTCCGCCTCCTCCAAGGCAACAGGCTCCAATTCCCGGACCACCATTGATGCCACCTCGGCAGCCTGATGCGTTACCCCCTGGAATTTCACATTTCCCCCCACCCCCACCTCCACCAAATATGCGGCCACCATTACCTACTTCTGGTCTTCCTGGCCAAATGGCTCCACCTGGTATAATGGTGCCTTTAATTCCTAGACCACCATATGGTCCTCTACCTGGACCTCCCCCAATGATGAGACCACCACTGCCACCAGGTCCTCCGCCAATGTTACCAGAAGATCCTACAAGGCCACCTCTTCCTCAGAAGCCATCTTATGTCAAGTCTGCTGCATCTACGGTTGTCAAAAGGCCATTAGCACAGCACACTCCTGAACTTACAGCTATGGTAAGTTAGGATCATTTTTTTTTTCTCTTTTTCTTTTCCTTTTTTTGGGACAACACTTGACTTGTCGTAAAACTAAGATCACAGGGAGAAATTATTGTTCCATTATTCTTTCATGTCATGATCCTTTGCTGCTTTGTTGGCAAATAAGCTTTGACAATCTTGAGTAGATTGCTTTGCCCCTAAGCGTAAGCAACAATCTGAACCGAATTTGCAGCCTAGGTTTAGTTTCCATTTGATCATCCCCATACTAGTGTTGTTTTTTGGAGGAACCATCATCTCTATTAGGTTTCGATATTTGCAGGAGTTTAGTCCACAACTGAACAGTGATTCACCCTTCTTTGTTGTTCAATTGCTATTGGAATAATTTCTCTCTTTTACGCAGAAAGCTCAAGCTATATTTTCTCCCCTAAATTTAAATTATTTGGTGCATATTCAGGTTCCTGCCTCAGTTCGAGTGAGGAGAGAGACAGCTGCTCCTAAAGTAAAACCAAAGCCAACACTCTCATCAACTTCAACAGCAGCCACCAGGGCAGCAGCTCCCACGGTAATTAAGCCAGAAACGACCAACTCATCATCAGCTCCAAAGACTCAGAGCATTGACGACTCGTATACGGCCTTTTTGGAGGACATGAAAGCGCTTGGAGCACTGGACAGTTAAGTGATTCAAGCATTTAGCTGCTAAAAGTGGCACAAAAGTGGCTTGCAAAATAACGAGTGGAGCAATGTGTACAGGCTGGTATGGTGGATCAATTTGCATTAATATTTACTACTCCAGCTGGCTTTGATTCCATCTCCAGTTTTGTGCTTAGGCACTTCCCGTTACGTCATTGGTGGTTCATCTCTCATTCTGTCAAATTTTAAACCTCACAGGCAGGTGTACTGGGGACAATTTTTATGGAGCAGGCAATTGATATATTTTGCTTGGGGCAACCCACCGAAATTTGCTCTCTGGAATTTTTAGAAAAATTTCTAAATTCATTTTTCATTGTGCGTATCAATGATTTCAAGAGTATTTTTTTCATAAATTTCAAAATTTTTCGATATGGGAACCATTCTTTGGCCCCTTTACATTACAAAACCGGTCGGTCTTAAAAGTACCGATCAAATATCGGCCAGTATTATAATTGGAAGTACTAAATTTTGAGTAATTGCAATTTAAATTATAATAACAACAGCAATAATAGTCGTTATGTTAAAAATAACCGTATTTTATCAACTTGTAATGTAATAAAAGTCAAGACACTAAAGTTTACGGATCCCTGTATAAGAAAAGCTAATTTATCATAGAGTCACTTCGAATTTACCCAAAAAGGAGGGTAAAAAGATTACTACAACCCAAAATGTAATTGTCATGGTTAAGACTTTGATGTAATAAAACAAACAAAAAACGCTCAAAAGTCCACTACAAAGGCTTCTTTCCTTCTTGACCTCTAGTTGGCTTCATTTGGTAGATTTCTTCTGAAACATGGACTAGTTATGATTTGGCATCTTGTTTTCATCTCATACCCCGAAAGCCGTTTCAATGAGGAAATAATTTAATCATTTGGTAAGCTCATTTATGTCTTTTTTCTGTCTCCATTATCTACAACAGTTACAGCTACTTTAGTACTTTCTCGCCTAAATTAATGCTAGTAGACCTTGGCACGTTAATTATTCCATAATTTTATAGTGGATAATGTTGGCCAACATTGAAGACGTGCATGTGTTTTGACTTATTTTTCTGTCTTAGATCTAGAAGCTCTCATTTTTTAGGTTCGTATCTCTCATTTCGCTCATCATAGCTTTGTCTGTTTCCTTCCAATTTTGATGTCATCCGTCTAAAACATATTCTTTGTATTATGAACTCAGCCAGGCTGGTTGTTTTTCATGCGTGAACAATTGAATTGTGAGCACTATGTCCATGCTTTCCTGGTTTGTCTTTGTGATGTGTTTTTTTAAGCACTGAGCCAACTTGGTTGTGTTGATTGAACTGGTCAGAGATAAGCTTCAACTTGATATTATGGGGGAAAAACAAGTGGGTTCTTTCTCAACTACCCATTAACTTGATTTAAGTATTCGCGAAGAGTCAACTTGTGAACCTACCCATTAAAGCTTCAAGCTTTGTTTGAAAGTTGCAGGCTTTATTTAATCCATGAAGGTGAAGCCAGAAAAGGACAAAAGTCAAAAGCTTGTGAGAGCGAGAGAACTTTTAATAACGTTGGAATACAATAAGGATTGACATTTAAAGAGAGAAGAAAATAGAAAACGAGATCATAGAGAAGATTTGCTTTATGAAAGCTGGGTGTTGGGAGATTTTGGTGTAAGGAGAGAGCATACAGTGGGCCACAGGTTATCTGATACTGAAAGATAAGAGCGGGTTGTTGACGAAGAATGTTCAAAACCCATTCGAGTTCAAAGTACTAGTAATTGCTTTATCTTCTCTGGTCAAACCATAACTTTGCTTCCTCACATGGTCTTGTAGTAGATAAAAAAGGGGTTCTTTGTAGAGGACAGTTTTGTCCAGCAGACTGCTGCCATGGAAGCACTTCATGTCTTTGTCTTCTCGTTCTTCAATGTGCTGTTACTCCTTGATCTTTCATCTTCTCTTCCATTATGTACTGATTCAAGTAGGTTTTGTCTTATGTTACCTTTATCGTCTTTCCTTGTTTTCTGCT
Organism: Erythroxylum williamsii; assembly: GCA_027564335.1. Classification (NCBI taxonomy): domain Eukaryota; kingdom Viridiplantae; phylum Streptophyta; class Magnoliopsida; order Malpighiales; family Erythroxylaceae; genus Erythroxylum; species Erythroxylum williamsii. Next base: position 46,467,891 of record JANITW010000007.1, read on the forward strand.
AACAGATTAAGTAGGAATTTCACTACATGACAAAGGATGTTCTTTCTGGTATTTATTGATACAGGGGCACCCTCTAACTTGAATGCCACTCTGAATTTTTGTCCTTACAATGGGAGTACGTGCTGTAATTCGACACAAGACTTGCAGTTGCAGAGGCAATTCCAAGCTATGAATATCTCAAGTCCTGATTGTGCTGCTCTTCTGAAATCAATCCTGTGCTCAGTAAGACTTTGAATTCCGCACTCTATATGGCTAATTTTCCAGCATCAAGTTGAGCTTTTAGATTTCAGCATAACTTGAGTGTTTAATGGCATTAGCATAAACGTGTGTGAATTGGTAGTTGAGAGAAGTTAAATCGCTTCCAAAAGTTTGTAATCAGTTACAATTGTATATCCCTTCGTATGTTCTGATGTTAGGCTTGTCTTGACTTCCAAGTCTGGTCAGGAGCTATTCTAGCACATATTTCAATTATAAGTGGGGGACCAAGTCCCACTCTGTTCTGATTTTTATGTTTCTGATTTACACAGAGATGCGATCCATTTTCAGCAGAATTGTTTACAATAAAATCTGCCCCCAGGTCAGTTCCTGTTCTCTGCAATTCCACTGTTTCGACCAACTCATCACAGTCTAGTCAAGCAGCAAACAACTTCTGCTCAAGGGTGTGGGATTCATGTGTAAATGCATCTGTTTTGAACTCTCCCTTCGCCCCATCATTACAAGGTCACGCTGGACTACCCCTTAAATCCAATACCTCCAAATTGACAGATCTCTGGCAGTCAAAAACTGATTTCTGTGATGCATTTGGTGGAGCTTCTATCGACGGATCTGTATGTTTTGAGGGTGAACCAGTTAGACTAAATAGCACTGAAACGCCAAGTCCCCCACGTGGATTGTGTCTTGAGAAAATTGGCAATGGGACTTATCTCAGTATGGTTGCTCATCCTGATGGATCCAACCGTGCATTTTTTTCTGACCAACCAGGTAAGATATGGTTGGTGACGATACCTGAACAAGACTCAGGAAGAGCACTAGAGATTGATGAGGCCAATCCATTCATTGATCTAACGGATGAAGTTTATCTAAATACTGCATTTGGAATGATGGGTATGGCATTTCATCCTGGGTTCGCTCAAAATGGCAGATTCTTTGCATCATTTAATTGTGATAAGGCTAAATGGCCTGGCTGTACTGGAAGATGCTCTTGTAATTCAGAAGTAAACTGTGATCCTTCGAAGTTGCCTCCTGATAGTGGAGCACAACCATGCCAATATCAAGCTGTTGTTGCAGAGTACACTGCTAATGGCTCAGCAACTAAAGCCTCTTTGGTACGTGCATATCTTTCAGTACAAGACTTTGTCGTTATCGAGTTGAAGCATATTCCCTGAAGTTTGATATTTTTGCAGGCAACAACTGCCAAGCCATTGGAAGTAAGGAGGATATTCACTATGGGCCTTCCATTTACATCTCATCATGCAGGACAAATTATTTTTGGCCCTAGTGATGGGTATTTATATTTCATGATGGGAGATGGGGGTAGTGATGGTGATCCTTATAACTTTTCACAAAACAAGAAATCGTTACTTGGAAAGATTATGCGGCTAGATGTTGATAATATACCAAGTGGGTAATAGCAGACCGTTGTTTCTTTGAACAGATTCTTGTGCTTTGTTGAAAACAGTCTATTGCGTTTCATATCACTTACCCTTTCTCATCTTTCTACTTAAATATAACATTGCCTGCATATATTTCTCCTTGAAAAAAACCATTTGGGAGTTGCATACTGGAAGGCTCTTCTTTCCGTTCAGCTGCATTGCCTTGCTCAAATTCTAATGATTCTAATTGTTTGTTTCAATGTATTTGCAGATGCTGAAGAAATTACTAAACTTGGTCTATGGGGAAATTATTCTATCCCCAAAGATAATCCATTTAGTGAAGATAGCAGCTTGCAACCGGAGATATGGGCTTTGGGTTTGAGAAATCCTTGGCGCTGTAGTTTTGATGCAGAAAGGCCATCCTACTTTTTCTGTGCAGATGTTGGTGAGGTTGGACCTATAATTTTTTCTCACATCTTGATCATCTAATATTATATAATTGCCGTTGATCTTAAGGACGAACTGTATCATAGTATGCCATAGTTACTGCTAGACAGGTTAAGTCATTACTGGTTCCATAGTTGGACACCTGTTTTTGAGAAGTCAAAGTTCCAAAGGGTATGAGAATGACATCTTTCTGGAAAACCAGCATAGTGGAGAACTCTCTTCATTTCTGAGCAGATTGTTCATTTAAGGCAGACTTCTATAGCAACAACCTAGGCAGATGGGATAACAATTCACATTCAAAAGACCTTGGAAGTTTTTTGAACCAGTTTATATTGTCATTGTTCAGGACTTATATGAGGAGGTGGATCTCATCACCAAGGGTGGAAACTACGGCTGGCGTACTTACGAGGGACCTTATCCTTTTACTCCCGTATCATCTCCTGGAGGAAATACCTCTGCGAATTCCATAAACACAATCTTCCCGATACTGGGTTACAACCATTCTGAAGTAAATAACAAGGAAAAATCGGCAGCAATAACAGGGGGCTATGTTTATCGATCCATGACCGATCCATGCATGTATGGAAGGTGTGTGAATTTCATGCATAGTGGTTATCGAATATAGTTACAGCCTACTTCATCTTTCTATCATGAACGTTACTAGCGAGTAATGTATTTTGCAGGTACTTGTATGGAGATCTATATGCTGGTGCTATATGGGCAGCAATAGAAACCCCCGAGAACAGTGGTAACTTCACCAGCAGCAGGATTTCCTTCGGTTGCGCAAAGGACTCACCTCTCGACTGCACCACCGTTCCAGGAAATGGGGGTGCTCTGGCAGCTTTGGGTTACGTATTCTCGTTTGGAGAGGACAACCGCAAAGATGTATTCATTCTTGGGAATGATGGCGTTTATAGAGTTGTCCGTCCAAGTCGATGCAGTTACACTTGCTCCAAAGAAAATGTCACAGCCGTTTCGACCCCCAGTCCAACCACTCCTGCATCGCTTGCAAGCCATTCATGCAGCCCTGACATGAGGATTGTTTTGTTCTCTTCTGCCCTTTTGCTGCTTTTATTTCCCATCAAACTACATAATTTGTGAGGATTCAATAACACTTACGGACATAGACTATGGAAGGACCGTACTTTCCTGGCGATTCAAGCTGGGAATGGGCATATCATTGCTATAACTCACTTGTTTTTCCAAATTCTGATGTTCCTTGGTAAGTGTTCAACTTCAAGTTTTAATATTATAACCAATTAATATAGAAAAAAGAAGAAGAAGCATATCACACGTATTTTGATACCTAATCCAAAATAGACTCCTCAAGAGTCGAGAGTGGAGAGTCATCTATTTTACGCTCTGATTTGAAAATCGGACCGGATTGACTGATCCGATCGGTTTGATTGATGATCAGTTAATTATACGGTCCAATTTATCCTTAAAAATCGATTCTCAATTAAACCAGTGAGAACTGGTCAAAATTGATCAATTGATCGGTCGGATCGGTCTGATTTGACCGGTCTGATCACTAGTTCAATAATTTTTTTTTGTTTTTTGTTTTTTGTTTTTTTTTTAAGGTGAAAAACTTCATTAAAACAAAGAACGAAGACAATCCGGAATAGAATCTCAAAACATAAAACTAGGAAATGAAATAGACTGACAAGCTAAAGTATGAGCTAACTTATTGTCTGGACGACGAATCTAAGCAACTCTAATATCAGGCCGTTGCAGTAACAAAGCTTGGCAATCATGAATTACCGAGCCGTATTCAGACCAATCTGGTTC
>JANITW010000007.1:46471817-46486888 GCA_027564335.1 Erythroxylum williamsii
ACACTTTGAGAATTTTCAAAAATTGCGGCATCAGTATAACAATTCCAACCACCATGACCTGGGTCGACAATGTGATTACTGGAAACAGAAACAGAAACAGCAGCAACAGGTTGCCGACATCGAGCTTGTGCTTCCTGCCACTCATGCAAGTGATCCAACGCTTGTTGCATTACAGTACCCAGTGGAACAGATGAATTATGCCACACGGCCTCGTTCCTTGCCCACCAAATTCTCTAGCTTAGCATCGCAAATTCCTCGACAAGCCGCATATCATGCCGATCCCATAAAGAATCGAAACAATCAGCAAAAGGAAGTAAAACAGATGTACCACCCTTACCCCAAAGATGCCAAACAGACCGAGGTAACTCGCAACCAAGCAAAGCATGGGATAAATCCTCGATAGAAGTTCCATAACCACAAAGTGGGCTTACATTAACCCTTCTTTGATACAAACGGCTCTTAGTTGGAAAAAGATCACGTAACGCTCGCCATAGAAATTCTCGGACTTTCGGAGGAACACTCAAACGCCACAATTCCTTCCACTTAACGTTTGGAATAACCTCTGCAGGGCGAGTCAAATAGGAGGCTACATAATAACCTGATTTGACCGAATACGTACCTTTCTTATGAAAATGCCAGATACATCGATCACAAAAATTAGGAGAAATGGGGATGGAAAGAACAGTACGGGCATCATCCGCATTGAAAGTGTGATTGACTTTGTCAACATCCCAATGAGTTCCCGATGAAGTAAGCAAATCTGAAACACGCAAATCAGATTGAACGGAACCGGAAACGTCAGAAACATAAAAGTCATGGTCTCTAGGTAACCAAGGGTCACGTCAAACTCTAATGTCGCTACCATTACCAACATGCAACCTCAAACCAGCCTTGAGAACGGAAGTTCCTTGATAAATACCCCTCCAGGTAAAACTAGAGTTATGAACTAAACTAGTTGAAAGAAAATCACCATGAGGGAAATACTGAACTTGAAAGAGATGATAAAATAAAGTGGAAGAAGGTGTCATAAGTCTCCAAGCTTGTTTAGCAAGCATTGCTAAATATTTTTATATTTTTAATATTTTATATAATTAAATATAATTATTACATAATTATAATGTCATTTCGATTCGATTGGTGATTAAATCGGCCAAATCACTAACCAATAAAGTTTTCGATTTGACGACCAGCCTAGATATTCTACGTACCGAAATACACAAGTAATTCTTGAATATCAAAGTTGAGCAAAAATCCAACTTCTGCACCTAAAATCTAACCCTGTCTGCCTTTCTCTCCAAGTCCCAACTCCTTTTGGTTTTGGTCTATACTATTTTCAAATTTCTACATAAAAACACAAGACTCATATTCTAATTACGTGAGAGTGAGAGATTAATTATGGCTGGAATTGGAATTCCTGTTCCGACCATTTCTCTCTTTTTTAACTTCTTCTCCCCTGTCTCTCACTCCAAAATCCAAAAACTGTCTTTTTTTTAATAATTTCTAATTGATTTCTTCTAACCCTGTGATCCTCTGTGTTTAGTCCCATATTAAATGCCATAGGACCCTCTCCGATCTCCCTAATCATGACCCTGGAGGGATCTTCTTCTTCTTCTCCGATCCCCCAAAACGACGCCGTCGAAGATGCTACCCCTACCCCAAACCACGCCGGTGACAGCGCTCAACAGGCCGGCGATGCGCCGGCGCCGGCTCCCACTCCTCAGGAAAATAGGACCAGTCGGCTGTCGCGCGCGTGTACAGTCCGAACTTCGGCGAGGCTTTACGCGGCGCAGCAGCAGGCAGGTAACGAAAGGAAGCAGAAACGGAAGGAGCAGCGACAACGGCAGCAGCGAAACGACGAATCGTCGTCGCAAAAGGAGCAATGCGGTAGCAGCGGCAAGATCATTACGCCGCTGGTTGGGCTACCGGAGCCGGCTCAGTTGCCGAGGTGGAACCTTCGCTCCATGTGGGAGTTAGCTTCAATACTCAATTTCTTGCATGTGAGCGTTTTTTGTTTGATTGAAAGTTGCAAAATATTGTATTTTTTGTTCTTGTTCTGTTGGGGTTTTAGGGCTTAAGATTTCAACTGATTGATTTTTTTTTTCTCTTGGTGTAGGTTTTTAGGCCTTTGTTGAATATACAGGTTGAGTTCTCCGCCGAGGAGTTTGAAACTTCTTTACTTACACCTAATGACACTTTGGGTGATATACACATGCCTTTACTAAAGGTTGGTGCTTTGCTTTACTTTCCACTTTGTTGAACTGTAATTACATGGTTTTCTAATAGTATAGTTCTCATTCTCGTAATGTGTTCTTTTGGGAAGCTTAGTGTACCGTAATGGAGAATGCATTTGATTCTTTGATGTGATTCGTGTGTGAAGTTTTAACTTTTTGGTGCAAAGGAAGTGAATTAGTTGATGGTTGGTTGAAATTTGGATTATGGATTTGTTAAGTGCAGAAACTAGTTAAATGTTGGATGCGGATTTGCATCTCTCTTTAGATTTTTTTAAGAGTTTATTGTGGAAAGCTTTACCAGAAAGCTTTTTAGGTTCTAAAAGATGTTGACGACGATGTAAAGAGGCTGATAATCTTCGGAAATCACTAGTCATAATCTTTGTTTGTTCCATAGCTAAAAGGGGAATTGAAGTATAGATCAATTCTGATCATTTAATTTGTGAGTTAGTGGTATGCTAATATGAAACTGGTTTACCTTTGGCCAGTCGAATGAATTAGCTGATGATTGCCAGACCCCTGTAATGGACATTATAGGATGAAGATTTTTTTACTGTTGGATGTGAAGTGATCACTGAAATGTGCCATAAAGGATACAGAAAATGACATGTCGATCTTGCTTAGATATGTAGTAGTGAACTATTAGCTTTTACTGCATAGACATCAAACAAGTAAATGCTGAAGTTTTAAGTTGAACAAGTCTTTTTGGGGTTTAATAGAGCTAAGTGAGTTAACATATTAAGTGATAGATTTGAGAAGTCCTTTTAGTTTTATCGAACAAGTGCAAATAAGAGGCACATAATACTATCATTCTAGAAGAGATTGGTAGTTTTGTAGTTTTGGTGTTGGTAGTTTTGTAGTTTTGATGCAAGATATTGGTATGTTTTATTGACCAAGAACTTTGCTGTTTTATGGGGATAAACAGCACTCATTCCACTACTTGGTTTCTGCAATCCTTATGTGGTTCTAGGGCGTCATTTCCATTGGTTATTTCTACTCTTTTTACTCTTCAACGGTTTATTGGACTATGATCTATTGCTGATTATTATCATCGTTCTTGTTTGATTTTGAGTGATCTTATGATTGATTATAATGATAGCAGGAAGATTTTGTGCCTCTTTGTCGCCCAAATCTTTAACAGATTATAGTGAGATTTTGTATTTCTTCCAGGTTTTGTTTAAAAACTATTCCCTGATTTGTTTTTAAAACCACAGCATGTACTAATTACTAAAATGCAGAAGAATACCACGATCCAGGCTCTTACAAAACTTTATACTAGTCAGAGTAAAAGGTGGAAATAGAAAAGAGATTACAAAAAATCTCCACGTTTGAACAGCTGGTGGTGTCTCAGAAACTCACAAATTCAAGATTAGATAAATTCACATACCTGGATTCTATGAAGTTAAAGTTAAAGGTCAAAAAGGAAGCTTTGTCATAAATGGTGATTTTTAGAGTTAGATTTACACCAGTAAATGCACTTAACTTTTTCATCCTTTTTTTGTAAAGTAGCTACAATTCGATTTTGCAAATTTGGCTTGCAGCTTGCTTGATCCTTCCCAAAAATGTTCTCCATATTGATTTAGGGAGTTAAACTTCTTAATTAAATTTGAGTGGTTACATAGCTATACAGTTGGTGTTCTACATTACAGAGAGGCATACCCACTTCTTCTTTTTCCGATAATTTAAACCAAAACATGTCAACCGGATGACAATGGATAAAAATATAATATGAGTGAATAGCAAGCCATCACAACAGTAAGCCATCACAACAAACAAGATAGGTTCCTTAAAAAGAATGATTCTTTGCCTCACCATCCTTCTTTACACAAATTTGATCATATATGTATGTAAATCATCACAACAAACAAGATAGGTTCCTCAGAAAGAATGATTCTTTGCCTCACCATCCTTCTTCACAAAACATATATGTATGTATGTATATACACAAAAAATAACTTTCATGTGTTTGACATTATTGAAAAAGCCTCCTTAGAACAGGTTTTGTTTCAAAACCTGGAAAAATACTATCATTTACTTAAAATTATTACATCTTTTTTGCTAATTCAACCATGGTTATTCTTTTAATCGATATTAGCAACCAGGATATTGTCTTGAGTAATCATGTGATGATAAATTTCGTGGATTAGCCAATGCTATGCCAATAACAACGTTACATACTACTGATTGTAGTCAATTTTAGAAGCTTATTAGGCTGTTGCTCCTAGTCAGTATGTATGATGTAAGAATAGCTATCACAACCCCTAATAGACATCGGATACCTAAAGTTTACAAGACTTGATATTTACAAGTAGCCCATCATCAAAGTAGGAGTAACCCTAATATCTTGATAAAACTGACCTAAATTCACCCCAAAAGACACCTTAAGGGGAGGAGAATTGTCCAAGCATCATAAGACTTATTACACTCTTGCCTGTAGTCAATGTGGAATATCAATATAACTGTGACTTTGGTTTGTATGCATCTCACCTTGTATTATACCAGCTCTCTTCCCCAAAGGCCCCAACCTTGAAATATATATTTTCCAATTCAGCATTTACATGGGCTTGACGATCTTGATCTGTTGTACAACATATTGGAAGGCCAGAATAAATTCTATTTTGCTATTGCAAATGGCTTTTTTCATTGCTGTTTGGTCTAATGCTTTTTTTTAATTGCTGTTTGGTCTATGTTAACTGCAGGCAATTCCACCAATTACACGAATGGCCCTTACACAAGATACCTGGATTACAGTTTTGTGCAGAAAATTAAGAGACTGGTGGTATTGGGTAACTCAATTGTCGCACTTGTTTTCATTGTTATCCATTTTTTTCTACTGACCCAACGAAAATTTGAACCTCACCTTGTTCAATTTTCTAATTATGCTTATGCTAAGTCTTGTTTGGTACTTGGTTGCAGGTTGCAGATGGGGAACTTCCAATAATTGCTTCTCATGGGTGAGCACTCTTGACATTGTTGTGGTACTACAGTGTGTGATTGTTTTTGTGTTTCTAAGTTCTTATGGTCTCTATGTCTTAGACTGGAGATAGAAGCATATAAGACCCTTGATCCTGCAGTTCGTGTGGTGATCTTGAAAGCTCTATGCGACATCCGAACCGAGGTATCACTATAGCTTGAAATTATTGCCCTTGGCCTGTTGTGTGTTGTCCTTTGTCCTCCTAGTTGGCCTTAAATCATACGGTTACCTTGTATAACATGTGGTGCCAAATGGATCATTTGATTCTTACTAAAAGGATGATAAATGGCATTTGATCAGTGGTATAAGAACCAAATTGTTAGTAAGTAACTGAACCTTTTGACAAAGATTTGAGGCCACCCAAGACATCTTCTCGTGTTTAGTAATTTTAACTTTCTTTACTGCGTCAAACTTCTGTTTTGTTGCTTTCTTTATTCTTAGACCCAGAAGCTTCAATCATATGGTCACGCTTGGTGAATGTGCTAGTTTTGAGATTTTTTTTGACTTAATGCTTGATGCACAACATAGTATCTCAATATTCTTGTTAACGAATTATTTTGTTTGCACCTGAAAATTAAACAATATGCTTGGATTTTTGTATTCTTGTTTTTGTAGTTACCAAAGCTTGAAAACATTGACCCCTTTATTGCCAACATTTGGGAACAACCATTGGCAATGTTGTGATCGTGCAAAAGTTTGCCTTTTCTAGGAATTTGCCACAAGTACCTGAGAAGAATTTTTGTTTTTTGGGAAATTGAAATGAATTACTAAATAAACCCTTGAAAGTGGACCAAGGCTAGAGTTATCCATGGATAGGCTGTAGGTTCCATCTCTGTGCTGCTATTGTGCTTATGTTTGCAACTCCTTTGGCCATAATGATCTGTCTGATCCAAGAGAAAGTATGAGCACAGAAGAATATCTTGGTGCACATTTTGAAATAATCTTATATTCCTTTCTCTTTAGTGCATAGACAATGCAGCTGAAGCCAATCCTAAAATTGGTTTTGTCTCCTTTGTTGCCGAAGGTTTTGCATCTAGCTCAGTCCTGTTTATCATTGTACATTCCACAATACTTGGAATTTACACCAAGGTGAAGAAGCATATTGACAGCAGACCAATAAGTGGTTAATGGTTCCGTTGTCTGAAGTGCACTAGGAGCAGGTTGATGAGCCTGAGAATGTGAATTTGAGTCTATCCTTGGTATTCCATCTCTGTCTAATGGCCAACCACAGGATGAAGGAAGCCTTAGGAAAATTGTTAGGAACCCAAACCTTTTTGTGCCACGTGACTATTTGTTTAGGGCCTAAGAACATTTGCAGGCAAGATTGGTTAGTAAAGGACTTTGACTGGTGCCTGGTCCAGATTATGGAATCATCTTTCTCTGAACTGGGGCTGTATAGGGGCAAGTTAGGTTTTCTCTAATGGTTGAAAAGAGGTTTATTCTTACCTTTCAGCAAGAGTTTTCGTTTAGGACTGTGTAATCTTGTTTTATATTGTCATTTACGGTTGTCATGACATGCACTGGGCATATGTTTTGATGTGTTCTGGTAGTCATCCTTTCCACTAGGTTTTTACTGTAAAATAAAGAAACAGGGTGTCTTTGGATGTGTTCTGCAATGTTTCCCAGGGTTTTACTGGGTTATGTGCCATAAACTGGCGCTGTATTCTTCACACTTAAAAAGCTTTTGTTATGCCTATTCTTTCAGAGTTAAATGTCTTTGTCATTCTGATTTGGTTGCTTATTCGTTTAGTAATATTCTTTCCTGCTATGTACTAATTGCGAGTAGACCAGTGCTTTTTCTAATGTGTGCAAATAAATCCATATAACAAATATCATGTGCAATCCCATCTCTTTTTGAGTTCTGGAGCAACTCAAGAATGTATTTCTAATCTCACTAAAATGGCCATCCAGAACAGCTGTTTCTTGTAGATCCTAGTTTTTCAAACTTGATCAATTGCAACTATTTTTTAATAGCTTCTTTTTATTGTTAGATGTAAGTCATTGAATCTGATCAATCTTTTGCAGCAAGAAGATATCAAGAATTATATGGATAACTCCCTTAAACATGGCATTCAACTCTCGATGTTTCGTAAAGAACGTGTTGGTGGTGATTCCCAAGGAATTAACTACTGGTAATGTAAATCTGATTTATAAATTGATACGTGTTTCTGTTGTCTTGGAAGATAAGCTGTCTAGAACAACAATTTCTATTTGATGCAATTCTATGCTATGTTATAGGTTTGTTATTTATGCTTCTGTTACTGTTGTAGGTATGAAGACGATCCAATGATTGGTCATCGACTGTATCGTGAAATACGAAAAGTTGAGGGGAAGAAAGCAAAGACAAAAGGTTCCCAGGTCCTTCCTAGTACAACATACCTTTGGGAAACGGTAGCAACAAATTTGGAAGAATTTCAAGATGTTTCTGTAAGTCGTTTTGTAGACCAGTCCGTTTTTGCACGTTATTAACTGTATATGGTTAATTTGTCATTCGTGGTTTTTACTTATGTGTAGTCCAGTTCACTTATCCAACACTCATATTTGTGTTTTCCATACAAGGATTGCCTATAGGATTCCAGTGAGTATTTATTACCTTGTATGGGCTGTTCGCTTATGTTCAAATTTGGAGATCTAATTTCAAAATGCTTGTATGTTTTAGTGCATGCAGACAGAAGTTATTGGATCTGGCTTTGGGCTTAACGATCTCGTGTTCCAATATGGAATATTTTTTCTTTTTGAGATAGCAATTGTAATATCTGGATGTGACATAATCCATTTTTTGAGCAGTAATCATAGAATTTTCTTGGTACGATTTCTCTATCTTATTGGCTAGTCCTGTTTCTTAACTGGATTTCTGATAAAAAGATGTAAATAGAACTTTGGATAGGAAGATAGTGTTTTCTCTTTCAAGCAACGACTAGCAGAAATTGAAAAGTTCCACCTCAAGACTAATGGGTAATGCTCCCAATTAAGAATTCATTATTCTACATTAATCTTAAAGCAGTAAAGTCCGCTTCCAGAGGTTTTTTTATGATCTTTGGAATTCCGTTCATAGAGTATAACCATGTTGCAGCATATTCATTCCTTCCAGTTGTATAGCCAGTTGTGCACAGTGTAGACAACTAATCATTCATTATGGAAAATGTGCTCCTGTTGAAAGGACTTTTTGTCTGCCTCTCTGTTGGTGCAAAGAAACTGGTCCTTGCTCACTATTGTACCAAGATATATTGGACTTGCAAATTGTCACTGGTTTCGTTCTTATTTGGAATTTTCCTCAATTTACTGTGTCAATTTTGCTGCAGGAGAAGCTTTTTGAGAGTAGAAACAGAACAGAGGCTTCGTTAGGAAAGAAGCTGAAGAATGACATGCTCCCAGAGATTGCGAAGGTTCATAAGGTAATTCATAATTGCTTGTGTGAGAACTTGTATATTTAATCATATCAATACCCGGTAAAGAATCAGGTGTCTTTTTACTCATGTTGCTGTTCCTAATTTCATCTGCTTTCCATTCTTTTTGCTTTCCTTGATCAATTATTTAGTTCCCTGCTTCTGTTTTTGCTCAGAGGAAAGAGAAGTTGTTAAAAAAACAACACAGGCAGGCTCTGCTTCTTGATAACTTCCTGAACATGGATGGGCTAGCAGTGGGTCGCTCCCTTCGTGACAGGAAACCTGTTACTTACACTTTTGGTAAGAGTACTAAAAAAACTATTAAACCCCAAAAAAAAGACGAAATGGTTATGTGCTAGTTTATTGCCCTTGGCAGGGATTTATCTACTGCTTCCATTTCCCTCATACTATAAAAAACTAACATATTAGTAGTAATTAGTGACAGTTCTGACACCATGTGTTTTGAGGTCTCATCTCTAATTATTTTGCAGATGATTATGATCGGTCAATCAGTGAGGCTATAAAAGTAACCAAGTATGAAGTTTATGACACGTTCTCATGTAGTTTTTGCATAGCTTATTTCTCATAGGAATTTGTGTTACTACATACAGCCGTACAATCTAAAATTAATAATTGTGTTTCTGGAATTTGTGTCCAGGCGAAAACCACCATCACCAGAGCCTATTCAAAGAAGAGATGAAGTTGCCAGACCAGAAGCGATCACAAATGGTAGGTGGAGTGGTCCTTCACATACTTCCCCACATGGCACTTTTAGCATGACATCTCCCAATTCACCTGAATACGATGACTTTGGTGAGGACCATATGCTTGATCCATTGGACAGAAGGTAAGAACAATCTTCGATTTCCAGCTTCTTGTATTGCCCCTAAGCTCCACCATCTCATAATCTGCAATGGTTTGCAGTAACAGGCGAAGACAGAGGCCACAACGATACTCAGCAAAAGACTATGTTGAAGCAGTTTCAGATAATGATGCAGATTTTTACAGTGATGATGACATAGTTGGAGAGGCCGTATATGATGAGGAATATACGAGGAAACGTAAACAAAGGAAGCTGTCTAGTAGCTCAGAAGGGGATGAGGAATACCAGTGGGATGAAGAAAATGGTGAAGATGAGGAGGAAGAAGAGGAGGATTCCTTAAGTATCAGTGAGGAGAGTGATGGGCCACAAAAAATCAAGAAATTGCCAGGTCGTACTCGGAGGGAATTTAAATTACGATCTGTTGATGAGATCCAATCGGGTCTAAGACGCAGTAAAAGGGCCACTAGGAACCAGATTAATTACCGGCAGTACGAAATCTCTGAATCAGAAGCTGAGTTGATAAAACCCGAAAAATCAAATGCATCAGCTGAACGATCTTCAGATGCAAGTGAAGATACGGAGTATTCAGCTGAAAGTCAAGATTCTGATGGCATCTACGATGACCAAGATGTGAAATTCAGTCTGCCTGCTGATGGTTGTACAGAGGCAGCAGAAAAGGAGCAAATTCAGCCACTTGAAAAATCTAACAGCCTGGATCAAGATCAAGATCAAGGTGAAGGTGAATATGAAGGTGAAGGTGAAGGTGTGAGAAAAAGACGATTACTTGATCTTAATGAAGTTGCCCCAGGTTCTGGTTTTGATGATGGTCCAAATGCAACTATAAATGATGATGATAGAGATGACTTTTAAGCTGTTCTCTCTTACCAGAAAACAAGATTTGCAGTCTCCGCTCAGGAAGCTTAATAGTGTATGATATTAGAAAGTTACAAATTTTGCAATTATGATCAGAGTTCTTCCGTGGTGTAAGTTAAAGCAATCCTGGATGCGATTCATCTTGGATTTGCGGCAGGGAACGACCTGGTGCTGAGAGTTCTGTAGATTAGGTAGTCATTTTTTAGTATGTCTACGTTCATAGAAACCTGAAATGGGTAAATGAGAATATGTTGGTGGTTCTTTATTTTATCCAACTAATGTACAATAACCCTTTAACTGATGTTGTAACTGAAACTTCGGCTTTTAGATGTGCAAGCCCTGCATTATCTTTGACAATTATCTATGTCCTAACAGTTTTGGTGGTTGGTTCTTGAAAAAATGATCAGTTCGGCTGAATTTTTAATATACTTAATGAATCAACCCTTCCCAACACATTTGTGAGGTTTCATTTTTCATTCGATACATTATTCTACATTATCAATATCAAATTGGATAAATAGTGATATTGGAAGCAGGAGTGTTTCATTTGGTATTTCATTGGCTTTGATCTTACATGGAGTAGTGGGCAACAACAAGATGACAAAGGATTGCGGCCTTATTAACAGTGATCTGGACCACACAATTTGTTTTTGGATAACCGAAGTAATTATTTGCCCCTTCAGGGGAATCACATCACACAGTTTCCATTTTCTTGCCGCGGCTCATTTTTTCCGACGGAAGCTTCACACGTCTCACCATCCGCCTCTTCCTTTTGTTTGTGCTTTTCGCTGTTTCCATTTTCCTGCTCCATGGCGGCTTCTTTTTGGAAAATATTCTCTGCTTTTTCACCATCAACCCCTTCCTTCTCTGCTTGCTTCCTACATGATTCTTTACCAGCTTTCTCCTTATCTGCTGCTAATTCCCTCTCCTTGGCAGTTGCCGCTGCTTTCGTTTCCTCGAGTGCTCGAATCAAATTTGAAAGACAATTTTCAACACCGTCCAATGGGGACTTGGGCATAAGGTTCTCTGCAACATCTGCAGGTGTGATCTTGGTCTCCTTCATTAATCCTTGAATTGTCTCAAACATAGCATGTTGTTCCAGTTCCAAGTAATTCTTCGCCAGCACTTTAAATGCCTCAAAACTACAGTAAGATAATCCGATATGCTTGTCCATCCTTCCCCTTCTGATCAAAGCAGGATCAAGCTTCTCTACATAATTTGTAGTAAATACTATAATCCTCTCACCTCCACAAGCAGACCATAAACCATCAATAAAATTCAACAACCCTGAAAGCGTAACCTTGCTGGTTGTGTCCTCTTTTGGTTCTTTACGAGCAGCCTCTTTATCTAACTTGTCATCCTCAGAAGATTTATCAGCTTTCTTCTTCCTTTGCCCTGTAAGATCCAGCGAACAGTCAATGTCCTCAATCACAATGATCGATTTCCCGGTTGTTTCAATGAACAACTTCCTCAATTCAGTGTTGTCCTTCACTGCAGTGAGCTCGAGATCATAAACATCATAGTTCAACAAGTTGGCCATTGCAGCAATCATGGTAGACTTGCCAGTTCCAGGAGGGCCATAAAGAAGATAACCCCTCTTCCAAGTCTTGCCAATCCGAGCATAAAAATCCTTGCTTTGGCTGAAGGTCACAAGATCGTCAATGATCTCCTCCTTTATTTTGGGTTCCAAGGCCATGGTATCAAAAGTGGCAGGATGTTCAAAAGTTATATGACTCCACACAGTCTGCTTGAAACTTGGCCATCTGTGTCCAGAACTGTTGGTATAAAGCTTTCTTTGCCTGCTTCTAACCTTAATCTCCTTCCCTTCTCTCACCAGATGCTTCAAGTAACTCTCCGTAATGGTCTCTCTGTGGCTTTTATGAAAGCTGAGCCTGTAGTATCTCCTCTCTGGCTGTGGATACAAGGATTGTGAGCTTGTCGCAACTTTGCCCGAAACCCACCAAACTTTAACGCCTTTAAACTCGTCTGTCACTCTCTCGTGCTCATCCATGCTAAGTACCAGGTTGTTGTTACCTCTTCCCATCTCTGCTTTTAACCTTTTAGCAGACTTTGATGAGTTGACACTGAGATAAGCTTCGACAGCAGCGAAGGCTTCACTTCGTTTGAGTCGATCTCCTGTGTACTCGTGAATAGTTATCTTGATGTAAGGATTGAAAAAGTTCATGATCCTGTGCGTACACCTCTCAAAGTACCTACGAACTTCGTGCGGACAGTATTGTTGAAAAATAGCCCAGAAAAGCATGAAACTGGCAATGGTTGAACCCATTGTCGCCCAAGTCTGGGTCATTAATTGAGGCGGTATCATCATTTGATGGTATGTTTTATGGTTTCGCCCTTTTGCTGACAGGAGCTAATATGGAAGAAAATGGGATGATTCTCCAGATTGTTGCTCTTCTTACGAATGGTTTTTGTTCGCATCGAGCGAGTGCAGAAGAGAGGAAGCGTGTAGGTGCGGTAGCAGGTACAGAATTAGAAACACGCCAGTGCTTGTCGACAATATATTCCCATTCTGTAACGTGACAAAGCATGACCAGACAATCATTCAGTACTTAAAAATTTTATTTTATTATATAGAATAGTTCTTAAACTCCCATAAAGATAAAATCCAACCATGGTCAAGTTAATGTCAAAAGATGGTAACAGGTGAATGGTGACATGGATTCTCGTTTTCCAAGATTCTCTCTCGTTCTAATTCATTGGCCACAAACACGTCATTCTCATCTTGTTTCTTATAATTAAAAAAAGGGCGTCCACAAATCCATAGTCCATTCACGCCTAACGAACACACTCGAGTCCAACTTACGTGCAATAATTAAGTTTATATTAACTAAAGCAAATTATAAAATATCTTTACGTCCAATAATTGATGTTTGTGATATTTTCTTTGATTACCACTGTACTTTTGTGAAGCTACATTGGCTTCCCTTTTACCAATTACAATTTGCTTTCTTATCCATTATCCTTTAATCTTAATGCCTATTATGACATTTACTTGGTTCTCTTTAATTGAGATCTGTTGAAGACGGTGTCTCAGTAAAGAATCAAATTAATAACGTGTGTGAATCTTTCTTCACCTCTCCATTGGTTTAGAGTCCTTGACCTACGATTACCCATATAACAAAGGTCTCCGTTGGCAGATTGGGTCTAGGAGTGATCTTTGCGACTAGTGCTTTGTTCTATTCTTTCTAAAGCTGTAGCTACTCGTTCAATTCTTTTCAAATTTTGAACTTCTTTAATTTTGTCGTTAAAAAAGGACCAACTCTTTATCTTTATATTTTCACATTGAGAATTCTTTGTGACTTCAGGCATAGCTAACTCCTATAATATGGCAAGCTTTCTATAAAAACTTTTTTATATTTAGATTTAAAGGATTAATGAATCTCATTTTTATATGATAATTGGAGAGAGATAGGCCCAATTTGTCATAACATGTTCCTACATCTCAGTTGCAAGTTTCCCCTAAATCCTAAAGTTAGAATTAGGATAAACAATAATGAATGGCAAGGAGTACCTGAGGATATGTTGCAATCCTATCAAAATACCTACTAATTTTGGGAAGTCAGGATAAATATTTTTGGTTACACTATAGTTCTAGGAGATATACAAATGTCTCTGCTGAAGGGCTTATTAGAGACAAGAGTCCTATGTTGGAAGGTTGGGGACTAGATTTGAACCCATACCATGCCTCAAAAGGAGTCTTCCCATTTACAACTTTTGTAGGAAGCCTATTTAATAAAAACATAGTTTTGTTTGTTTCTTCTACCTAGTACTCCTTAGTCAAACTTTTCTCATACACCAAACATCTTGCCATCTTAAAAAAGGTCATGTTCTTCTTTTCATTAACTCCATTTTGTTGTGGAGTCTATAGGATTGTCAATTGATGCTCAACGACAACTTCCTCACAAAATTGATTAAATTGGTATGAAGTATACTCCTTGTCATTATCATACCTCAACATTTGAATGGTACAACCACTTTTGTTTTCAATCCATTGCTTAAATATTTTGAAACTTCTTGCAACTTCAGACTTGAACATGAGAAAATAAATCCAGCACATGTAAGTGAAGTCATCAATAAAGATTATATAATATTTACTCCCTTTTAATGAAGGAGTTTTTTTAGGTCCTTCAAGATCAGTGTGGATGAATTGCAACTTTTTTGTTGCTCTCTAGGCATGTTTTTGGAATGAAAATCTTGCTTGTTTTCCATATAGACAAGCCTTGCAACATTGTAATTCTAATTCCAAGTGAGGTAAGCCATGGGCCAACGCCTATTTTTTTGGCATATTTAGCACTACTGTATAATGAAAATGACTTAGGCTCTTGTGTCAAATGTCAACGTTGTTTCGAATGACAAGATAAGTTGCTTACTTGTAGCGCCCCCTTACCGTAAGGTACGCTACGATGAGGGTGCACTACGAACGATCATTTTTATACTTCACATGGCATCAATATAATAAAACTGTAATATCAAATTCACTAAATTTTAAAACCAAAAGATACTTCTCATTCATTTCTTAAAACCATAAATACACAATCCTGTCTCAATTACAACTGTGTACATTAAAAAAGAACTAATACTACTCCTAACTAAGTCATCCCCAAAAGATCCCAGCTGACCGACATGTGAGCCATTCTTCTCTAGCCAACGCTCACATAGCAGGAAAAGTCGAACCCTGGAGCTAGGAGTCTACTATCACTGTCCTGAAAAATAATTGCAATGTTGGGTGAGTTTGCGAACTCAGCGAGAAACCATCATCGATGGTT
>JANITW010000007.1:46518122-46529797 GCA_027564335.1 Erythroxylum williamsii
GATTTTAGCCAACTTCCGATCTCACAATCAAGTCGGGAATTGTCATACATGTATGTACATATATCTATATATATATATCTGTACAATTGAAATCATTTACCGATGTCTATCGAACTTTAATGCATGAATAATGCAGCAATTGCCTGTATTCAATCCTCATCCGATCCAAATTACCGACATACCCGTCACACCGGTAACGGGATGTTACAATTAGACCAAATGAAAATTGCACCAATAGGAATGAGACCTTGTACAATATCGCAAGAACATTGTAGAAAAACCAGAACCCACCTGGACCAAAAATGCATTAGCACTGGATAAACCAAGAGAACAGAAAGGCAAAAAGAGCTAAAGAAAGGCCGAAAAGTGGTCGGAAGTCTAGGCAGGAAAACACCTAGAGAGAGAGGCTCTCCACCGTCCACACTTGAGAGAAGCTCTTTCTTCTTTTTTTGATAAAATGTAAAATATATTTATAAAAAAGGATATATACATCAAGGTTTGGGGCATACCCCAATCGGTTCAAAATTTGACAAAAAAGCCACTAATTCCCCATACACCCAAATTGAGGTTTAGGAACCCTCAATTGGCTTATTACTTCCGATGAAACAACGGGGACAAAAATAAAACTTAAAAACTAGCAAAAGCTAAAATCATGTCTTTGCAAAGTCAAAGTGTGTCACCTATAGGGGTGGAGGTCAATCAGTAGTCCACGACTAAGCCAAAATTTCAGACAATCCTAATTTATGACATCTGAGTGTACAGGAATTCATTTGTAATAGAGTTTGTATCGTTAGGACATTGGGGGACTACGCCATTGGGCCCCCAACCCCAACCATGTATGTCCAACAGAAGCTGAAGCAAGGGAAGGGTCAACATATAGTCGATCCATGAGCCACACGGGCATCTGCGAACTGCGTAGGGCTTTTTGCTGTTAGCAAAGCTATACAGGGGTAATGAGAATCGTGGACGACATGTGATAACCAACGT
Organism: Erythroxylum williamsii; assembly: GCA_027564335.1. NCBI lineage: Eukaryota > Viridiplantae > Streptophyta > Magnoliopsida > Malpighiales > Erythroxylaceae > Erythroxylum > Erythroxylum williamsii. The sequence continues at coordinate 46,519,110 of JANITW010000007.1, forward strand.
CGGGGTACTCTAGTGTCTGCATAGCCCATGCAAACCAGCATCTACCTAGACCCCAATACAACCAAGTTTGCCAGTATAGTTCATAACTGCCTCATAAGATAAAGGAGGAGAGAGTAGCGCATCTGGGGACAGCATAACCAAAGAAATCATGTGAGTGGTAGCAGTTTGAACCCTATCTCCCAATGCCATCGAGGAAGAAACCACCTATCGTTGGAGGCTAGTAACACAGTCCACCATTGGAGGCCCAAGAGCAGCCTGGTCTGAGTTAGGGAGCAACTTCGAAAAAATTTGCCAAAGCAGATTCAACAGTCACAACATCAACAATATTAAGATTAAAATGGGATTAACTTCGAAGGATACAATCTATAGAGTAACTTGTACATGATAGTTTTAATCTTGGTAACAGCATCAGCTTGCGTGCAAGCGGCAACATCCAACTGAGCTGCATTGCGGGTCTTCCAAATTATATATAATGTGCATAAGAGACCTAGTCGTGCAGCTTTACGTCGAATAAGGGCTCCATTATACTCATGCCGTATCCACTTGATGGCTCGCAAAAGGGAAGACATCTCTCTTGTAATGCCTAACCAACCTCGGATTGTTGTCTATACAGTTTTAGTAAATGAGCAGTTGAAGTTGAGGTGAGCCACTGATTCGGGGTAAGTACCACACAGTATACAAGTTCTATCCAGCTCCAAGAACAAAAGGTTATCTTTAGTTGGGCAGTCTATTTCTTAGGCCAAGCTAAGAAATAAAGGGGTATTTAGGTGGAATATAGCGTTTCCAAATAAATGACATCCAAGGCCTACACATTTGTTTAATGCGCATCATTTCATAGACTTTATGAGATGACAAAACCCTATTCTCACAGTTTTGCTGTAACGCCTCTACTGTCGCAGGAATGCCACCCATTTTGCTTACCAGGTTATTATGTATTGAAGCCAAGTTCTTAACTAGAGAGGAGTCTTGATTATGGGGCTTCCATTCCCATATAGGTACCCCCTCAAGTAAATTGCATGAACCCAGCGAACCCACAAAGAGTCCACTTCTGCATGTATGTTCTAGAGTACTTTCACCAACAGAGCAGAATTCCATACCTTACACTGTTTTAGCCCCAATCCTCCCTCCTCTCAAGGTAGACACATACTATCCCATGCCATTTTGAAGTGCTTACCTCCCCATAAGAAGAGACGGCAAAGTGATGTTATCTTGTCGATGATAACTGTTGGAATGGGGAAGGCTTGGAACCAGAAGGAAAGGACACCCTAAATAATTGAGTTAATCAATTCACATCTCCCTGCATAGGACAAGCTCATTCTAGCATTACCGAGTATTAAGCAATTGAAATCTTCATTGGGGCCAGGGGTACCCCCAAATATCGGACAGGAAACTCGCTAAGTGGGAACTCAATTGATCGCAAAATGAGTTCTCGCTCCTAACCCCACACTCCGCCAAGATATGTGTTAGACTTGGTGGGGTTAACTTGTAATCCAACCACCTCCCGGAGATCCCTCAAGCTATCCACTAAGACCCGTATGGAAGTAGTGTCACCCCTGGAAAACAGCATGAGGTTATTAGCAAAAGCGAAATGAGTAATAGCAAGCTTCTGGCACTTTGGGTGATAGTTGAAAGAAGTACTAGTTGTGCTCATCTTTAGGACTTGGGATAGGTATTCCAGACCGAGCAGGAAGAGGATAGGAAACATTGGGTCACCCTGTCGTAATCCACGTCTCCCCTTAAACATACCGTGTAGGTTGCCATTAATCATGATCGAAAAAGAAGATATGGAAATACACTCCATGATCCAGTTGATAAATTGTTCAGGGAATCCCAATCCATGCAACATTTCAGTCAAGAATTTCCAAGACATCGTGTCATAGGCCTTAGTGATGTCAATTTTTGGCATACATCCTGGGGAGATGCGTTTACGACTATATCCCCTAACAAGTTCCTATGCTAAGAGAATATATTCCTGCCCGGGATAAAGGCTGCTTGAGCTTGGTCAACTAGCTGACCCACAACCATAGTCAATCTTGCTGCCAGTATCTTGGTGATGATTTTGTACACCACATTTAGGCAAGCTATCGGCCTAAAATCAATCACTCTTGGTGATGAGCTCGTTTTGGGTATTAGGGTGAGAACTGTATGGTTAAGTTGTTTAAGCAATCTGCCACTCACAAAAAATTCTTGCACTGCTTCCATAACATCCTACCCAACCCGATTCCACTGTTTTTTAAAAAAGACAGCAATGTACCCATCTGGACCCAGCGCTTTGTCATCTCCAATATCAAAGAGAGCCTATTTAATCTTCACGACGGTAATAGGGGCAACTAGATTTCCATGCTCATTAGGAGATAAGACTGCACCATGATGAATCACTTGACCATCCGCCCTTTGTCTAGGGGGAGAGGAGCCCAAAAGGTTCATGTAGTAATCTAGGATACAATCTGTCACTTCCACCATTGATTAAGTTTCATACCCGTCCTCTTTAATAAGGTGAGTGATAGCATTTGTTTTTTCTTTCTTTCAGAAAATAGTGTGAAAGTATCTAGTGCTCTGATCTGCCTCCATCAAATGAGTACACTTCAACTTTTGTTGAAAGAACATTCTTTCTACATCTTGGAGGAAAGTCGCTTGCTTTCGTTTATGATTTACCAAGTTTTTCAGATCCACATTATCAGGGGAATGAAGGAAATCCTGATAAGTTCTTTGGAAATCCTCCTGTGTTGACTTCACTTTGGTTGTGATATGGCCGAAAGCTTCCCTATTCAAGGCTTTCAAAGGTGTTTTAAGAGCTTTCAGCTTGGCACAAAGAGTGAATTGAGCTATACCAGCTACATCCATTTTCCATTTAGCAGCAACAATCTCCTGAAAAAGGGGGTGAGTAGTCCACATATTAAAATTTTTGAAAGGCTTATTACTGTGGAACTGCTGGTGCTGGAAATCAATGATCATAGGGCAGTGGTCCAAGTCAGCCAACATGGGTAGGAAAGTGACCGAGCAATGTAAATCTTGTACTCCCCAAGCTTGAATAATCAGTGCATGGTCTAGTTTACCCAACCGATGATTTTTCTGCCAAGTGAAGAATTCCCCTTTATAAGGAGCATCTTCCAAACTAAGAGTCACTCGAAATTCTTGGAGACACGCCTTTCACTTGCTAGGCACACACAGTTAAAATTATCTATAATCAGCCAAGGGGTCATCGAGTCCACATTTAGCCCCAAAAGATGTTGCCACAGATCCCTCCTTTTGGTAACGCTATATAGACCATATACGCAGGAAACCAAAAAAAAATCCTGTGATATTTTACTGCAAATGTTGCAATGAATGAGCTGCTCCCCTTCAGCTAATACATTGCATGAATAATGCAGGGGGTCCCATGCCACTACCATACGTCCCCTCGAAATGTGGTCAAAATTATGCCTAAAATCCTAACCAAAAATTCTATTCCTCGTAAGGTTCTCCAAACCCCTTAAGTCGAGTTTGGTTTCTGGTTCTGCCGGATTCTGGCTGAACGGTACGCTGCCGTTTGGCTCCATGAGTCGATTGCTTCACGTAAGAGTTTCGGTGCGAAGTTCCTATTTTACGGTGGAATTATACCTTATATATGGAGTGGTAGCTAGGTTTAGGTCTTTACGTGTGCATGGAGGTCTCTCTCATACGGACGGGCTAAGGAGAGCGTGGATTGGGCTTGGGCTTGACATAGCCATTGAGTAGGAGATTGATCTTTGAAGAATGGACCGATAGGCCCACGGGTCGTTTTGACTGGGTCCGGGCCCAGCACCGCCAACTCAACCATAAGCCCCCTTACTCCTCGAGTCTGAGCGAAGAGAAGGGTCGGAGGAGTATGTAGAGGCTTTGTAGCTCGTACATAGGACGACTAGTAATTGGGGCGATCGGTCGGACATTGAGATGTAGCTCGTCTGTGGGACAGCTTATGAAGTAGCCGATCGATCGGGCATTGTCGTTGTAGCTCGTATATGGGACGGCTCGGGCAGTCCCGATCGATCGGATGTCGATTGGTTGTGTGTGACTGCTCGTACTGGGATCGGTCGACTGAGTGCCCCAACTGATCAGCCTCGGCACTTATTGCGTGACAGCTCGTGCTGAAGCAGATCGGGTGGTCATCATTGGTGGGCGCGTGAAAGTACTTGAAGCATTTATTGTTTGACGGGGCGTGCCCTCTGACAGCTTTTCAGAATCTAAAACGTATCGTCCTTGTAACCGTTGTGTAGCTGTCCCGTACGTCCTTTCAACTGCCGCGCCACTCCGAATTTAGAACAACCCTAATTCCCCTTGGCTCGGATCATGTCGTGTGTCCAAGCATAGCTCGGATTTTCTCCACGCGTCGCGTTTTGACTGGATTGCAATTTGAATGTTTCCTTATAAATGTTCAGGATTGAAAAACAGTTTGGTTTTCTTCACGTTTGTTTCGTTCTTGCTTCCGCTTTGCTTTCATTTGCTCTTTTTTACTCAGTTCCCGGAAATTTCCTTCTGCCGTCATCCGATTTCCCCATTTCCAACCACTAAATAGGTACGTCCTTTTTCTCCATTCCCTCTTCTAAAGCTTTCTTTTCCAAAAATCCGTAAGCATGTCGACGACCAGTTCTAGAAGTCCGGTGGAGGGGGTTGAAGAAATATCGACAAAAGAAAGGAAAGACAGGCTGGTTGTGGAAGCGCCGCCAAAAACTGAATCGAAGATGACCGTGGGGGAGTTGAATAGGTCGGTTCTTACGTATAACATCCCCACGTCTTGGGGACCCCGGCTAGCTTTGAGGCATGAGCGGATCCACAGCAATTTGTGTGGATACTTCATCGTTTCCGATAGCTTTTTCTCGGTTGGCGGTATGAGGCTCTCGTACGCCCCGATTATTGATGAGGTGTGCACCGCGTATCAGCTGATGCTGAGCCAAATTCCCCCGAATAGCTGGAGGTTCATTAATGGTCTGGCATTGTTGTGTCATCAATTCGGTCGTTCGCCCACGGTTTGCATCTTGCGCAATTTTTTGAGGATGGGCCAGAGTCCGAGCTCTGGGACTGGGGTCCCCTTTCTTCAGTATAGAGACGCCCGATATCGCCTGGCTGGGACGGCTTTGAAAGTTTCTTCTTGGCAGAGAAGTATTTCTTTGTGAAGCCCCCGAGATCCTCTATGGAGTCCCAGCCGTGGAGGTATCCTTTAGCCGAGCAATGGAACGACGTGTCGAGCATATCCCTCAGTAGAGAGGAGTGGGAGGTGGTCGGTCGCATTAAAGAGCTTGGCCGATACGACTTTGCTCTACTCGTACAAGGCTATTTCGGGGGTACCTCGGCCGGTTCTTTTCTACTCAACCCCCCACTGAAAATTAACGGGCTGGGAGAGGAAATCGCCTCGTCTGGTTGACCCCTTGTGGTTGAATCGTTTACTGTATTTTTGATTTTTGGTTTCTCTTCCTAACTTGCTTTATTGCTGTACAGCCATGGTGAGGATAGAAGATTTCGCCGGGCCTTCCCAATCTTCTAAGTCCAAAGGGCAGGCCGCTCAGAAGAAAGATGGGAGAGAGGCAGAGACTGGTGAGGGTGTCGCTCTGCCTGTGGGGTTGGCCCCCTCCGCAGTGTCGTCAGATCTTCCGCCTGTCGGAGATCGCCCTGCTGCTTCGGCGTCATTACCGATGGTGCCGGTCAGCACGGGCCGAGCAGTTCTGATAGAGGAGGAGGAGGAGGCGGAGCCTCCTCTTAAGAGGAAGAGGTTGATTCGGCTCGGTGATCTACCGTCCAGCCCTCCAAGTCGAGGCGGGAAAGATAAAGAGAAAAAAGGTAAGGGGAAAGGCCGAGCCACGAACCCTGGGCAGTGGGAGCCTGCCATCAAATTGGCCAAGGATGCCACGATCGGGGACCTTGAAGTGTCCTGTTACCTTGCCAAGAGGATTACTCCCCCTACGGACGAGCGGATTATGGACAAGAAGGGTAACCTGGAATTGGGATCTCAGCTCGTTCGTCCTGGTATACGGAGCGTGGTGACGTCCTTTGCAGTGCTGCAGCGTCTGGAGACCCTGGACCAGGAAGTCCAGGATCTCCATGAGCAAAACAAGGCTTTGAAGGATGAGGTTTCGGGGGTGAGGGAGGAGAGAGACCTCTTCCAGGCTCAAAACACTTCCTTGGAAGAGGAGAAAAAATCCTGGGAGGATGCGATGGGCGCTTTGAGGGCTCAACTGGCATCGGGGGAGGTGGAGAGGAACGAGTTGAAGAGGACGGTGAAGACGGAGCGGGAGATTAGCAAGCAATACCGCAAGGATTGCCATTCCGCAGTGGAGGGTAGGGATAGAGCTGAAAATGCACTGCAGGAGATGCGGGGCTCTATTAATAATTAGCGGGTTGAAGCGATCAAGTGGTGGAAGAGGCGTTTTCTGAACGAGGAGTGTTTAGAGCTCGCCTGTGACATAGCTCTCTCGGTTCTGAAGAGGGGCCATGAGCTTCACATTCCTGAGGGGTCGGAGTGCCCCTCATTTGAGGATTATGCCGAGCCGCTTCTTCCCATAGCCCTCGGCCTCTCTTTGGAGGATATGAAGGCGAGGGCCGAGGGAGAACGACACGTGGTTCCGGATGAAGAGCTGGACCTCAGCTCCAAAGAGGACGGGCTTCGTCATGAGGATATTCTTCCGGTTCCTCCCCAGGGTGCTGCTCCTACTCCGATTGTGCCGCCCCCTTCTGAGGCCTCTCCCGGGCATCCTCTGACCTCCAAGACTTCTCCTACTCCCCCGATTGTTCATACCTCTCCTTCCGCTAATTTCTAAAGCTCACCTGGTCGGGCTTGTGGCCAGGATAGATTCAAGGAATGAACTTATGTCTTTCGTTTTTTCGAAATTATCTTCCGTGTTTATGTTCTTTGTTTTCAATTCATAATGGAATTTAGCAAAGTCGCTCATGGCCGGCCGGCATTGAGATCGATCTATGTCGAGGCCAGGCGATGGTCCCAAGGATCTTGTCTTGGCAACCGACCGACCGTAGTCGATTTATGTCGATGGCGAGCGATGGCGAGCGAGGGTCCCAAGGATCTTGTCTTGGCGACCCGACCGACCGTAGTCGATCTATGGCGATGGCGAGCGAGGGTCCCAAGGATTTTGTCTTGGCGACCCGACCAACCGTAGTCGATCTATAGAGATGGCGAGCGATGGCTGGTTGGATTTTTTACTCTTTGCCACATATAATGGAACTTTTCATAGCCAAGAAATCTGAAAATCCCTTTGTTGATGATAATGAGGGCGTGGGCCGTTAAAAAACTTGTCTGACAGGGACAGGAAAAAGGTTCCCACGTGTTGTATACAAAAACGGTAATAAGCAAAGACTAACTAAAATAGAACTTATCTATCGGTAGAGCGCCTTCAAGTTTCAAGAGCAGCCTCCCTTTCTCTGTCTTCACTGAGGAGAACGAGTTCCGCTCTGCGGGCTTCATCATTTCGTCCTTCTTCATAGCCCGACATCCTCTGATTATGAGTCATCCTATCCATCTCCTCGTCGGCCCTCACATCAAGAGAGCTCGCCAGGACTACCGCCCCGTCTAATGTTTTCGTTTCCGCTAAGTAGCACTCCCTTGCGATTCTCTGATGACCCCTGATAGTACCGATTCCATGAGGCGTTGGGAATTTCATCGCTTGGTAGTAGGGAGAGACGACCGCTCTAAGGGCGTTCTGGGTAGCTCGTCCGATTATTGCATTGTACGCCCCTTGAAACTTCACGACTAGGAACTCAACATCCCTTTCTATTTGACTCGGCTTTTGCCCGAACTTCACTTTTAAAAAGACTCGGGCGAACGGGTAGGCTGATGCTCCAGTTACTCCTTTAATGGGTCCGTCTATAGGCAAAAGTCGATCTTCAGGTACCTTCATCTGCTTGAAGGCCTCATAATACAACAAGTCGACCGAGCTGCCCGTATCAATCATCACCCGTTTCACCTCATAGCCGTCCATGTTCAGATTTACAACGAGGGCGTCATCATGAGGGCAACTTACTCCATCAAGGTCAGACTCATCGAATGATATCATCCCGTTGTTTTCCCTCGGCTTTTTGGTTGACGAGTCTCTGCCGACCTGTTTGGCATATCTTTTTCTCCCTTTAGCAGTGGATCCCTCCGCTGCATTTCCACCGAATATCATGTTAATGACCCCAGTCGGTCGGTCATCTGGTTGCCCAGCATTTCTGTCGTTTCTTTCCCTTGATCGTCCTCTCTCTTCTTGTCGATTATCTGTATTCGCATTCTGCCTCCCTCCATCATTCCCGTCGTTTCGCCTCCAGGGCGGTCGCCTATTGTCGGGCCGACCAGTCCTGCGCTAATCGGCCCACCCTTCCTTTTTGGATGAGGAATTCGATTTCTTTTTTCAATTGCCATCAATCTTCCGTATCATGACCGACGTCTCTGTGGAAGCGGCAATATAAATTGGGGTTCCTATCCTTGTAGGGAGTCTTCATTTTATCAGGTTCTCGGATAGTTTCTCCATCCGCTCTCATGGTCGCCAGTACTTCCGCATATCGCCAGTTGAGCGGGGTGAACTCTTGTTGATATCCCTGTCGATCGGTCGGCTTTCTCCAACTCGACTGGCCTTTTTGCCGCTTATACGAATTGCTCGCTCTGCCATCAGGCAAGCGATCATCCATCCGACGCCTCGTATTTTTCAGTGCTTCCTCAAGCTGAATGTACCTATCCGCCCTGTTTCTTATTTCCTGAACGGATCGGGGCTGATCGAGGGCTAATGATTTTTTGAACTCCTCATCCCTCGTGTTGCTCATAAGCGCTGCCAACATGGACGAGCAAGTGAGGTCGGGGACCTCGATCGCTTCATTATTGAACCGAGTGATGAACTCCCGCAAACTTTCATTCCTTCCTTGGGTCAATTGCATCACTTCTAGTGCGGTCTTCTGTGGTCGCTTACTTGTGGCGAATTGATTCAGGAAAAGCAGCCTAAAATCCTCAAAGCAAGTAATACAGCTTGGAGGTAAGCTATTGAACCATCGTCGAGCTCCCTCTTGAAAGGCCGTACAGAAAGCCTTGAACTGAATGGCGTCTGGAACGCAGTGCAGATTCATTATCGACTGGAAGTGCTGTAGGTAGTCCAGGGGATCAGTCTTTCTAGTATATTTCTTGGGCGTCGGTATTTTGGTGTTGGGCACCGGGAGGCTATCCAAGATTACCGAAGTAAAAGGAGAGCTGTACTGAGCTGTTGGGCGATCCGAGCGGAAGCTCATGGCTGTATTGATCCAATCGTCCATGATTTTTTCTAAGGCTTCGGTAGGGTGACGATCGGTCGTTATACTAGTCTGTCGTGCAGACGGCTGCTGTTGTGCCGGCTGAGACTGTAAAATCTGGCGAATCAATAGATCAGCCGCTTCCTCAATCTGTTTTCGGGTGAGGGAGGTATGCACGGGCGCAAGAGGGTCTGCCTCTGAGAGGTGCTGGAGATTCGGACGTATGTTGGTTCCAGCGTTATCTTCCAAGGCTACGCTCTGTTCTTCTTGTTCCAGGTTTTGTGGTTGCGGTTGATCATTCGGGTCCGACGACTGCTTGCGGGAAGCATGGTGTGTCGGCGGCAGGGTAGCAGGTAACTGCAAACCCATCCGTTGTAACGCTAAAGCTGTGACAGCGGCTATATCAGGGTTAGCTGCTGCCGCCTGACTGATTTGCTTATTTCTGGACGTGGTGCCCTGATGTCGGGCCCCACGGTGGGCGCCAATTGGTTTAGCCTGGTTCTGACGAGGCTGCACGTTGCCGTTTGGATCCATGAAGTCGACTGCTGAACACGAGAATTCTGGCTTGAAGGTTTCTACAAAACAAAGAAGGCATGTCGGGGGTTGTTTCCCAATAGGCCCTTCCAACGCTCAAGTCAGTCTTTGGTATAGGTGAGATCGCCCTATGCAGAGAAAACTACAGTTATGGTTACATACCTCTAATATTGCAGAGTTATACCTTATATATGGAGCAATAACTAGGTTTAAGTCTTTACATGTGCATGGGAGACTTTCACCTACGAATGGGCCATGGAGATCGTGGACTGGGCTTGGGCTTGGCATAGCCAATAGGTATAAGACTGATCTTCGAATAATGGACCGATCGGCCCACGGGTCGTTATGACTGGGTTCGGGCCCAGCACGACCGACCCGACCATAAGCCCCCCTACTCCTCGAGTCTGAGCGAAGAGAAGGGTCGGAAGAGTATGTAGAGGTTTTGTAGCTCGTACGTAGGATAGCTCGTAATCGATCTGGTCAGTCGAATATTGAGATGTAGCTCGTCTGTGGGACAGCTCGTTCGTGACTTTTTAGCTTGTCCTTAAGACAGCTTGTAAAGTGGTCGATCGGTCGGGCGTCCCGATTGATGGATATCTAGTAATGCATGACAGCTCGTAATGGGAGAGCTCGGACGAACACAGCTCGTATCAAGGGAATTCAGACGAACGTCTTCGTTGAGCGCGTGAGGGTACTTTATTTAATCATTATCAACGGCATGTGCCCTCTGACACCTTTTCAAAATCTGAAAAGTATCGTCCTTGTAACCGTTGTGCAGCTGTCATGGGCGTCCTTTCAATTGTCGCGCCGCTCCAGATTTCGAACAAACCCTAATTCACCTCGGCTCAGATTTTGCCACGCGTCTTTGCTTGGCTCGGATTTTCTCCGCGTGTTGAGCTTTGATTGGGCGTTCCTTCTACCGGCCTTCTATAAGTACT
>JANITW010000007.1:46567231-46582823 GCA_027564335.1 Erythroxylum williamsii
TCCCGATGAGATCGAGATATGTCCCGATGAGATCGCGACATCGATATTGCTGAGACAGGTCTCCGGTGATTTTTCCCTACCGGGACCCGGTAGGACCGACCCCAGTGTGACTGGACTACTTCAGCAATATATATACATATATATATATGATTAATTAATTAAATAATTAATTAATATATATATATATGTGTGTGTACGTGGATGGAGGAGAGGAAGCATGAGAAGCTTCCTTTAATGCTTAGTCATTAAGGATATTAAATGGCTAGAAGACAAAATAATAAAGAGGAATGGTGAGGATGCACGATGATGATATATAAGAGGTTTAAAAACAAGTTTTAAACCTAAGTTTTGGTGGTGTTCATCGTGGATTTGCAAAGAAAGAAGAAGAAGTGTTTTTCATCTTTCAAGCTCTCCATTATCACCTTCCTCCAAGCTCTTCTCCAAGCTTTCTTCTCCATTGATTCAAGCTCTCCAAGGACAAAGGTAGGAGCTAGCACTCTTTACTTTGTTCTAGCTATTCCCGGGTCAAAGGGTTTGTCCCGGTTAGGTTCTCCGATCTCTGCGTGGATACCGTTAGAGACGGTCTCCTTTGGTCGTTTGGTTTGACTTTGTTATATAGTCACATGGATCCTGGCTTTCGGGAAGGTCCCAGAACAAAAATTTTTGTTTTTCCACACCGTGGGCATGTGATGCTCACACCAGGATTTTCCTACAAAAACTTCATCCAAAGATGATTATATAACCTATCTTCCCTTATACTTGCAGTGAAGGTGGAGATCTTGAACCATGGGTACCCTACTGGCTCTCCTTACGACTTGCAACATCTAACTACCTCAGGTAAGATCTGACTTTCAGTCCTTGTATAGTAGTTTTGTTCCATTTCCTAGCAAGTATATTGTTCTCTCTCTTTCTGCATGACAGTTTATAGCACTAAATCAGTTGAACGTTCCTCATTCTGGAACTTTCACTGATTTCTTTCTTTCCATATCTCTTGGGTAGATATGGCAAGAGATAGAACCTTCCTCTTCCAGACTGGAGAGGAAGCTTGCGCTTCTACTTGAATCTTGGCAACCTTGATGAGTGAATTTGATGTCCCATGCCAAGAAAGGCAATTTTTGATCTTGTTCCAGATGAAATTGGAAAAAGGGCATAGGAAGAGTAGGGGGTCCCTAGTTTCAATACCTCTTCTACACAGACAACAAATTTGGTCCAAATTCTAGATAAACTAGAGTTTGTCCGTCGTTGCTACCCTGTTCCTTCTCACCAGCCATAGTAGGAAAGCAGAACTTGGCCTGAGAATATTACACCATATAACTTTGGCCCAAGGATCATCTTGATTAAAGTGATAGAGCCATTTCTAGTAGATTTTGCTATAAAAGGTTTCAATAGAAGATTCTTTCTATAAACAATAGTCTTGTAAGTTAAGGTTAAGAGGGTATGGAGGTCTCAGATAACTGATTAAATTAGGAAATTGTATCCATTCATTATGATTTATAAGACTAGCTACCTTAGCTTTGTGGTCACGGTCTGAAAAAGCATAAACAACAATAGGGTTAGAGGAAGGGGGACCATAGCCTGTCTAATTATTGTGCCATAGGAAAGCAGTTTTTCCATTTCCAATTTTACAAAAGACATCAATTGCTACTTCTTCCCTTTTTTCTTAAGATCTGATTAAGGAACCAAGAATGAGATGGCCTTATAGGAAGGGACCATATGTTGTTCCCTTTTAAAAAGTAACTATGGAGCCATTTCATCCATAATGAATGCTTATCTTGGATCATTCTCCAAAGCCTTTTGATTAGAAAGACATTGTTTGCAACTCTTACAGAGATGATCCCTAACCCAACCTTCACCTTTGGTTTACACAGATTAGCCCATTTAACCTTAGGAACCCCAAAACCTCCATTTGCTTTCCCACATAAAAAATCTCTCTTCATCTTCTCCACAGTTTTGACTAGCTTTTTTGATAAGGGAAAGTGAATACTCCAGTAAAGATGAAGGGAACATAGAATAGATTTAATAAGTTGAACCCTACCACCATAAAACAAAAATCTGTTTGTCCATTTGCTCAGTCACCTTTGAAATTTTTCAATAAGAAGAAGACAATCATTGAAGGATAGTCTTTTGGTGGAAATAGAAAGACCTAGGTATTGTAGAGGAAGATTTTTCCTGTCCATACTAGTCAGAGAGGAAATAATTCCCTGGAGAGAGTTTGTCAAATTAGAGAAAACAAAGTGATTTTTGTGGAAATTCACTTTAAGACCTAACATCTTGGAGAATTCTTTAAGAGTGTCCATTAGTAGTTTCACCGAATCTGGATGAGCTTTGGAGAAGAAAATAAGGTCATCTTCAAAATAAAGATGAGTGAGTGATAATTTCCTGCACTTATAGTGAAACTTGAATTTAGGATTGTGAGAGACTTTTGCCTTGATCATTAGCGAGAGCACTTCCATACATAGGATAAATAAGTATAGGGATAAGGGATCCCCTTATCTTATTCCTCTCTTCCCTTTGAACATTCTGGAAGGCGAGCCATTAATAAACACGCTGTAAGTTGTAGTTGTAACTTAAGCCTTAATCCAATTAATAAAAGGATCTAGAAAATTGAACTCTTTAAGAACTCTGAATAGGAAGGGCGAACTGATGCAATCAAAAGCTTTGATAGCACAGTTAGGGAATAAGTTCTTATGGTGTATTCTTTAAGAAGTTCCTATGCAATAAGAATGTTACCCCCAATATCTCTATTTTTCATAAAAGCGTTCTAGTTCTCACTAATAATGAGGTTGAGTACTCCCTTCAGTTAGTTAGTAAGGATCTTAGCAATGATTTTGTAGAGAAAATTAGTGCATGCAATCAGTCTAAAATAGCTAAAAGTAAAGGGGCTAGGAGTTTTGAGGATTAAACAAAGAAAAGCTTTGTTAAACTCCTTTAGGAGCACTCCATTAGCAAAAAATTCATGAATAGCCTCTCTACCCATGGGTCCTATAAAGGACCGTGTATTTTGGAAGAAAAATCCATTAAGCCCATCCGGTCTAGGAGCTTTCATCCCATTCATAGCAAATATTGTGGCATTGATCTCATCATCTATAATGTCTTCCACCAATTTCCTAGCAGCTTCAGGTGTGACTTTGTTAATGATAAAATTCTTAATAGGGTCCAGAAAGGAATTAAAATCCATATCCGAACCCAAAAGACCTCTATAGAATTTAACAGCTTCCTTTATGATCATTAAGACTTCTTCCCTCTTTAGTGATCATCGAGCATATTTTACTGACATTCCTTCTATCAGATATGGAATTGAAAAAGAATTTAGAAGCTCTATCCCCTTCCCTGATCTAGTTAATCTGAGCCCTTTGATGGATAAGCGAAAAGTGATCTTAGACTGCTCTTAAATAGAGGTCAAGTTTCAACTTTTCCTTCAAAAAAAGGTCTGAATCATTAGGATTATAACCTACTTTTTTACATAGTTCAACATCTCCTTTAACCCCAACTGAATGCTTCTTTAATCAGGTTATTCCTCCACCTTTCAAATGCTTGTTACAAAACTAACAAATAATATGGTTTCTCATACCTGGAACTAATGCAGCATGAGCCCAAGTAGGATCATTTTATCTTCCTGAAGTGGTTTGATCAAGAGTCCTTCCATTTATTTGTAAAAATAAATAAATGCATATATCAAAATAAAGAATACATAATTTCATTACACAAATACGCATGTCCATCTTATATAATATAACTCATACATCATACACAATTCAATTTCATCAAACACAATTCACCATAAGTCAAAAACTAACAATTCAATTATTTAACAAACATAATTACATAAAATATACATAAACAATTTCTATTTCCAACAATCACAAAACATAATAAACAATTTCCATTTCAAATAAACAATTTCTAACATTTTCCAACAATTTCAATTCAACCATTACAAAACATACATAAATAATTTACATTTTCAACATTTTCCATTCCCAATAATTTTCAATAATTCCATTTCCAACAATTTTGAACAATTTCAATTCAAAGTTTCAAACATCACAAAACATACATAAACAATTTCCATTTCTAAATTTCCAACAATTTCATTTCTAATAAGCAACAATTTCATTTCCAACAACTAACAATTTCAACCATCACAAATTCACAATTCACAAAATAATGAAATATACATAAACAATTTCAATTTTCAACAATTTCTAACAATTTCCATTTTTAATTTCAACAATTTCATTTATAACATTTTGCAGCAATTTCAATTTAACAATTACAAAACATACATAAACTATTTTCATTTCCAACATTTTCCATTCCCAATAATTTTCAACAATTCCATTGCCAATAGTTTTGAACAATTTTAATTCAAAATTTCAAACATCATAAAACATATATAAACGATTTCTATTTTCAAATTTCGAACAATTTTCTTTCCAACAACTAACAAATTCATTTCCAACAACCAACAATTTCAACCATCACAAATTCATTTCCAACAATTACAAAAATATACTTAAATAATTTTCATTTCCAATAATTTCCAACAATTTTTATTCCAATAATTTTCAACAATTTTCATCACAAAATATACCAATAATGTCCAATTTCCATCACAAAACATACACAAATAACCAAATACAATGAATTTGTTTTTAAACATACATAAATAATTTTTATTTCTAACAATTTTCAACAATTTTTATCCCAATAATTTCTAACAATTTTCATCAAAAAACATACTAATAATTTCCAACAATTTTCATTACAAAACATACATAAATAACCAAATACAATGAATTTCTTTTTTAAATTTAATAACAAAAAACACACGCAAAAAATCAAAAATCTAGTTCAGTTTTCAGATCTGGAGTTGAGAAGGCAATGGTGGACTAGTGGGTGGCGTCAGGCAATTGCTGGGGGTATGGTGGTGGTTGTCAGACCGCCAGAGAGAGAGTGGTGTTGACTGGCAATGACGGTGAAAATGAGAGAAAGTGAGAGTGTGAGAGAGAAACTAATGAGAGGAAGAAGAATGAGAACGTCAGGTGTGGTGTGGGAGGGAGGGGGTGAGTGAGAGAGTGTGATTTTTTAAATAAAAGAGAGAGTGAGAGTGTGAGTTTATGAGAGAGAAAATGAAAGAGAAAAAAAATGAAGAAGATGCAGCAGTGGTACGTAACATCGGGTTGGGGGTGGGGAAGGAGAGGGTTTAATTATTTTTTTGCAAAAATACCCTTGAATTTTTAAATTTTCTGGTACAAGATGGTACTAATGAAACTAGGCTGGTACCAACCAGAATAGTAATTTTTGTACCATTTACCAGCCAGTACGGTACAAAAATCTAAACCTTGCTTCTAACTCTTCCATATTTGATTCCTTAAAAACTATATTCAATTCATACATTGTCCATATTATTGATAACTTTATATGTTCAAAGTATAGGCAGTATTTAAACACCTATCTTTTTTTTTCACTTGATACTTTTCTTGTTCTTATTATCTCCTTAAATCTCATCTTTGTTAGTAAATCATGTGAAGTCGGTATTAACTTAGTACTTATACTATACAAGATCCATATATGTGTGAGATCCTTAGGATAGAGCATAAGATTAGATGTTGTTTGAACTTACCTTTCTCTACCTTATATTCAAACTTGTTATTGGTTCTATTACATCTCATTTATGGAACTCTTAACTTGATCACCTTTCCAATCTTAGATAATTAATTTTTAATGGTACTTAAGGTTAGGTCAAGTCTAAAAAATTTGATCATATTTCATGCTAAATTTTCAAAAGTCATAACTTACTTTATATTAATAGTTATTTTGTCTCTTCAGCCCCTTTGGTTTAATTCTTTTTCTACTACTCATATTACCATGGTTAGTTTATAATACTTTGTCATCTTAGTTGACAACTTTATATATATATGTGTGTGTGTGTGTGTGTGTGTGTGTGTGTGTGAATTATTTTCTAACTATTCTTGCTTTACTACCATAATTTAGACTCAATTTTCTTGTAATTAAAATTTTGTGCACTAATATTGATATAGAATATAAATATAGATTTTTACATGTTTTCTTAAATAGCAAAGCAATATTATTAAAAGATCTTGTTTAGGTACT
This sequence comes from Erythroxylum williamsii, assembly GCA_027564335.1. Classification (NCBI taxonomy): domain Eukaryota; kingdom Viridiplantae; phylum Streptophyta; class Magnoliopsida; order Malpighiales; family Erythroxylaceae; genus Erythroxylum; species Erythroxylum williamsii. The sequence continues at coordinate 46,573,349 of JANITW010000007.1, forward strand.
TCTCAATAGAATTGTAGAGCTAAATGAAAACATAACACATTCTCGATACTGTTTGAGCTCTTCTCCTTTCTTTTTTTTTTTCCTACAAATCTTTTACGGAGAAGTTATCCTTATTGTTATCTATAATATCAATATCCCTACTCTACTCATAAGTAATATCTCTCCTTATGAACACTTATATAATCATACTCCTAACTACCAAAATTTTAAAGTCTTTGGTAGTACTTGCTTTATTATTCTTCAACCATAACAATACACCAAATTAGAACCATGAGCATGGTTATACTTCTTTTACGGTATGAGACACATCATTAAAGGTATAGGTATTGGGATCATTTTTCTTAAAGACTTGGTATCTCATGATATGTAAGCTTCTAAAAATATAAGATGTTTTGAGGTATTTCAAAATTTTAAGATAATGAAACTTCTCATCATTTCTTTTCCAATTATACCATATCCTTGTTTCCTTATATTTCTCTTATAGGATCACTTTCTAAGAGTTATAGCAATTCAATATAACTTACACCTGATCCTATCAATTCCCCATCAACTGTAGACCCATTACCTTCTCTAAATGATCCTTATCCATCTAATTAAACATCAAAACGTCTTATTCCTCAACTTATTCCTCAATATACCAATCATGTAAATCACCTCTCTGACTAACTTTTACTATTTTCATGTTTAATCCACTATTATCTCCTATATTAACCTTGCACCTATCGTAGGGCAAGCTCTAATACTTTACCTCAAAAAGCAATGATAGGAGAATTATAGGTACTCACTAGCACCAATACTTAGAAAATGGTTAACATACCTCCAAATAAATCTATTATTAGTTGAAAATAGGTTATAAAATCAAGATTCAAGCTAATGAATTAGTTAAATGATACAAAATCTGACTGGTTGTTAAAGGGTTTACCTAATAATATGGTATTAACTATAAGAAGACATTTGATCTTATAACTCGTAGACTTATTCTAGTTGCTACTAGAAATTATTGATCATTATTTTAGATAGACCTCAAGAATCTCTTTTTTAATGTAGAACTTATAAAAGAACTATACATGCAACCTAATTGGTTATAATTAGCCATTACATAAAGTTTATCGCCTTCACAAAGTCCTGTATAGATTAGAACAAGCTCCCCAAGCCTAGTTTGCCAAATTTAGCTCTACTATTGGTCTTCTTAGTTTTTAATCCTAACTCATATATACCTTGTTCATTCGTAAAACAACTTAAGGTCACACTTTTCTTCTCCTTTAAGTTGACAAAGTGATAATTATTAATGATGACATTTATGATATTTTCACTCTTAAATCCTTTTTATCAATAGTTTGGGATGAAAGATTTGAAAATTTTGAGTTATTTTTTGGGTCTTGAAATTTCATTTGATGAATGTGGGCATTATATGTCATAAGTAAACTATGTCATTGATCTTATCTCTCGTACTAGTAACACTGACTCTAACATTGCTAATGCTCCATTTAAATCTAATGTTTATTTTTCTACTATTGATGAAATTCTCCTCAATAATAAAACTCTACTAATTAATTAACAATGTTATGTGTCTCGTGTCACTATCTTCCATCCTATTATTGCCCATACTATTCACATTATCAACCAATTCGTGTTAGCACCTCATATCCCTCACTTCTCTGTTATCCTTTATATCATTCAATATATTAGAGGTACTCTTTTTGACAATCTTTACTTTTTTTCATTCATCTCTATTAGAGTTACGAGCATACTTTGATGCTGACTAGGCTAAATATCTAACTAATCAATGCTCCACTACTAATTATTGTTTCTTCCTTAGTACACCCCTCATTTTTTAGCACAACAAGAAACAAACATTTATCCCTCAATCTAGCACAAAAGTAGAATATCGAGTTCTTACAAACACAATATCTAAACTCCTTTGACTATATTGGTTCAAAATATGAAATCTAAAGTGAGGTTGGCGAAGATAGAGAGGAAGAGCTAGCAAGATAACGTCGAGATGATGATGAGTGGCAAACTAGCAAGCTGGCGATGAGCAATGAGCGACGTGTTAAAGGAAAGAGACAAACTCACTCGAGGGTTCCAGATCTGAAGTGGAAATCGACCCACCTCCATATCTAAAGGGTGTGAGCAGAGCTTCGTGCTCTTGGGTCCTTACCCTTGCTTTTTGATTTTTTAGGAAATCCTTATCCCTTGGTCTGATTGTGGTCTCTTGCTCCTTCATAGTGGATGAGGCTTTAGCCTCACCGGAGGGTCTCCTCCATACTAGTCAAATGGCCATAAAACGGGGAGAAAGCTACCTCTTTGCAGCAAACTTTCCATCTCTTTCTTCGATCGGGAAAAAGCTTGATAAGCTTGTGGACATAAGGCAAAACAACAAGGGTGTACCAAACCCAACTAAAGAAGTTGAGACAAACCCAAGAGCAGGGGTAAACTGGCGGCAACTAATCCCGAAGATACATCATAAAGGTGCATTAAAACACTACCAAAATGTGTTTAAAGACAACATCATTACACCTCCAATAAAGCTCCTTCAAGCAGGCATGAGGGCTTGGTCCTTTACGTTAATGGATTTTTTCTAGACTAAACGACTTGTATTTCTAGTCATTAATGCATGGGCAAAAGCACGTTGGAGCCCAAAAAGGACTGGAATGGGTAATGTTAACGGAGGATGGAATTTTTTTTTATTCAAATTCTCTAAAGCCTACAACTTAGACGAATTAGTTGAAATGGGACCTTGGCATATCAGGGATCAACCGAAGTTCGTGCAAAAGTGGAGGTCAGCATGGAGTTCAATCGGGATACCATAGATGTGCTTCCAATTTGGGTGCAATTTCATAAGCTACCATTGGAGTTCTGGACAATTGAAGGGTTGAGTTTTCTCGCTATCTCCCTAGGAAAACCTGTAGGCATGGATTCCCAAGCAGCACGAATAGAAAGGGTTAGCTATGCTAAGGTATGCATTGAAATACCTAAAACATCACCATTGCCTGATCAATTACCTCTTATGCATATGACTGATACTGGTGAACTTAAGCAAACAATTGTATGCATCGAAATACCTAAAGCATCACCATTACCTCATCAATTACCTCTTATGCGTATGACTGATACTAGTGAACTTAAGTAAACAATTGTGCATATCTGCTACCTGTGGAAACCAAATACATCCTTTAAGAAATGGACCCCCATTGGTCGAACTTTCCAATCAATGTGGCATGATGAATTAATGACTGGTGATACTGGAATGGTTCATTATGAGCAAGTAGTTAATGAAGTTACTATTATTTTATGGTGAAGAGCGTATAATGCCTGTTAGTATGCATAAATCGCAGAATCTGGTTAGGGTGACAAACTCTCCATAGTTGGTTATTGAAAAGGAAGGAAAGGATGATGAGGCTATGGATATTTGTACCCCCTCTGAGAATAGGACAGTGCAAGTAGTAGAGATTATTACCTCCCTTGAGTATAGAACAATGGTGCCCGAAGGTGATTAAACAATGGTGGCAATTAGTTGTAGCACAGAACAAGTAGATGCAGATATTGACAAAACAATGCAGCATCAATCAAATGGTTTTCAACTTGTTGGGTTAAGTAATAAACAAGTCGACAAATACATTTCCCAGGGAAAGATAACCCTTGACAAATCCAGTGTTAACAATGAGGAGAATCTAGACCATGAAAGGAATGGTTTCACTTCCCAATATTCGGAGCACTGGCAGAGGGATTGGGCCAACATACTGTCTCCACTCACAACTATAAGGCTAACTGATTATCAATGGATAGGGAAAATCGAACAAACAGAGGACAGTGATACCCCACTAGCAATAGACCATATCCCAGACATTGTTGGCAATTTTTGCATACAATCCAAATCTGCAAAAAAGAAATCTACTAAGAAGAGAAAGCAAAATCCCAAATACCAGAAGTGGTGCTTGAAGGATAAGACAAAGTCTTTAAAGATGTGATTGAGCCATTAGAAAGGGTTAGTGTCAATATGATTCCAACAAGTAAACAAGACTTTAGAGTTGTCAATTTGATGATGGAAGCGAGATGGAAAGCCTCTGAAGTACCTCTGTTCTCAGAGGCCTAATTTGTAAACACTAGCATCTTTGATGTGTAGATAGGAGGGGCTTTTAAGTCATTGTTCTAATTGATTTGTTTGCTTTTTGTAGTGTGTTGTTGCTTTGTTGCAAGAAACTAATACTACTCTCTTAACATTGTTCTCCAACTTTTTTCTATCAATCTAATTTTTAATTTTTCAAAAAAAATGATACGAGTTATTACTCTGCTTGTGCAACTTCTCTCCTTTGTAATAATCACATTCTCCTAAAATGTTCATGTCTTCTATGAGTGTAATAAATATATTGAAATTAATTATCACTTTATGTAACTCCATATTAATTACTCAGGACACTATTCAATTTGTCCTTATCATATTCTCAACTTGAAGATATTTTCATCAAATTTCATTCAGCTTATAATTTCAAGAACTTGCTTTCAAACTCAAGATATCTATCTCCTTACTACTACGAGTTCGAGGAAGGATGTTAACTTATATAACAATAACATATTATTAAGAATATATCTTATGTAATAGTGAATTTATTGCCTTAATAACCCTGTGTTATTCAAAAGTTGCTAAAAAAACCTTGACATATAAAAATTAGCAAAAAAAATCTTGAGTTAAAATTTTATTAACTCACAGCCCCTTAACAACGCACGACTAAGGGTTTTTTTTGCAGCAAAATTGAAAACATAAGGTTAATAGAGTAACATGTTATATTTCAGGATTTAATTAGCAACTTTCGTCTAACACAGGGGTCGCTACAGCAATTTTGTCGTAATATATTATTATGATATATCTTTCATAGCAGCAGCATATAATTAAGCGCATGTGAAACTAAAGTTCTGTATAAATAATTTCATCATATAATAATTTAAACATACACAAATATATAACTTCTTTTCCTCTAACTTCGTTTCTCTTTCTTAAGACCAAAAGTCAATTTATACATCATCATCAGTCACATATTTCTCATCTTTCATTCGAAGGGTTTTATAAACTGATTTAGTATATTTTTCTTTTCGACTGTTTGATTGATTTTATGATAACTGAAAAATTGTCAGGCCCAATTAGTTGATGATTGGACTACAAGAATGTCTTAACAGTTCCAAAACGAGAATTATAGTTCATTAGCTTTGAGATTTCTATGTTATTTTGATATGAAGAAACAGAAGACGTACTGATCATCTTCAGGATTTCAGAGTGAAAAGGTTTGAAGACGGGAATGATATATCATACTCATTTGGTGGGTTCTTCATCAGATTAGTTGGATATTAACTTTAAAATAGTTGCTCTTGTCAAACTTGTGATCATTAGAAACTATATAACAAGTCATTTCCTTTTTGCACAAGCAACTAATTATTCTTTGTCAATCAGCATTTTTTGTTATTTTACTTAGATTAACACTACACTGAACCAGAAAATTCACCCGATTCGAACCTGACACAATGCTCTTGGAGCCAAGCATACAAGTATGGTGACTCCAGATAGAGAGAGAAAAAGACAGAGTGGTCACTCTGTGTGTTTATACCAGAAGAGGTTTACATCATGCAAAATAGTTAATTCCAAGAGCTTCATGCTTTTCTTGCCCCCAGACTTGTCATACGTTTAACTCATTCTTGTATTGCATCTCTCCATCTCTCAAAGAGCATTTGCTAAAGAAACTTTAAAGTTGCATCTCTCATCATCACCTTCCTTTTATATCTTCTTCCTAACTTGTATACTTCTCTTCCTTATCAGATAAAATGGTAAGAACTCCTTGCTGTGACAAGCTCAACGTGAGAAAGGGTCCTTGGACCGTCGAGGAAGATGCAAAGATACTGGCTTATGTTTCCAAGCATGGGACAGGAAACTGGACTGCTGTACCAAAGAAAGCAGGTAATTTAGGGTCATGAAATGATAACCTTAGTTGGATTCAAATTTCACGGTTTTTGCAGCTATTATACTAACCATTTTGCATCTCCTGTGACTTGTATACTGTATGTGAGCATATTCTGCAGGACTCAGGAGATGTGGAAAAAGTTGCAGGCTTAGGTGGACTAATTACTTGAGGCCTGATCTCAAACATGACAGCTTCACACCCCAAGAAGAGGAATTGATAATTAAGCTTCACGCAGCCGTTGGCAGCAGGTGCGTGGGTTGTAACTTGAGATAAGTTGCATTTAAGCTAATTTCACCATTTAGTCATGAATCTAGTTAAATTAGATTTGAGTTAAAATATTTTCTGAATATTTCAGCAAATTGGTACTAGTAAAGTGATCATACTACTCCAGAAAAAACTTTGTATTCACAGTTACAGGCTTTTATTCATTGTGATTTAGAGTCATCTCACTCAATTTTGTTATGAAGCTTCGTTCTAACCTGCTTCCTAGGTCTCTCATGGAGATTATGCTTTTTCTGTAAGTCATTGACTTGGAAAGAGGTCCTGCTAGTTTTGGTTCCTTAAGCTTACTGGTACAAAAATCAACTTTCACTTCCAAACTTGAGATCCTCTCGAAGAAAGAAAGAAAATTTTGACAACCTTAAACTGACCTGACAACGATGCATGAAGTGATTCCAACTTTTCCAATAGAATGTAGCTTTATCATTTCAAAAATTAATGACTCTCTCCCTCTTTACTGTAATGTGTTGTGTTTCTAGATGGTCTATCATAGCCCAGCAATTGCCCGGAAGAACAGACAATGATGTCAAGAACTATTGGAACACCAAGCTAAGAAAGAAGCTCACTGACATGGGAATAGACCCAGTTACTCACAAGCCCTTCTCTCAAATTCTAGCAGATTATGGAAACATCAGTTGCTTCCCAATATCTGGAAACCGAATCGGATTGCTCAGCCGTGATGTGAAGAACGCTGTTGCCTCCAATCCAGACCGAGTTCCAAATATCAACGACCGTTTGATGACATCAATGAGACCACCCAAGATGGAACCCATCCAAGAGTGTTTCTTGAGCAACAATTTCTACAATGAGCCTGACAAGAATTATGCATTCGATCTTCTTGATCAGCTACAAGCTATAAAACTGGTGACGGAAGCCTCAAGTTGCTCCAAGTTTGAGAGTTTTTCGCAACCTTTCCTTCAGGAAGGCTCATTATCATCGACATCATCATCTTGTTCCTCCACTTGCTCTACAGCTGCTCAAGAAAAAGCCCCACTTAATTTTAGTTGGCATGACTTCCTTCTTGAAGATGCATTTTTCCAAGCTGAACAGCAAGGACAAGACATCCCAGAGGAGTTCTCATCCAGGAATACATTAAACCTGGAGCAAGCTTGTTATCAGAATCTATGTCCACAAGTTCAAGTCCCCTGCGGACATACTCAGAAAAACAACAGTCCTGAAGCAAAAGGAGCCAACCCTTCAGCCACAAGCAATAGTTTTCAAGTTCCATCTACCTTGGCCTCTCATGCTTCGTTTGTTGAATCCATATTGGATAGGGAAACAGAGATGTTCTTGGATTTCCCTGACTTACTTGAAGAGCCATTTTATCCGTAAGTTTGACAAGTACACTACTTCCGTATTTGTAATAAGGCTGTACGCATGGGCCCAGTAGGACTTACAACTTTCTGTTTCTCTTATGTCATTTCAAGGTTGGGATTTTGTTTGTTAAGTAGTTTTGTCGTTTTATTGCATTTTCACATTACAAAAGCTAACCGGAAAGATAAGCAAGGTACGAAATTGATGTTTTTTCGTCTGGGAGGTTTTGTATTCAAATCTCGCGATGATATAATCTTGTTTAAACGTTGCCTTAAGGGATTTCAACCTTCAATTAGGGCGGGGCGATGAGAATAAAAATGATAAAGTAAAGAATAAGACTTGATATAATCATTATAATTATAATTACGATGATTAGTTCAATAAAAGAAATATTGATTTGTAAAAAATGTTGAGAAATAAAAATTTATTAAAAATTTGTTTTATATCAAATTTTAAATATATTTTAATTGATTATATTTAATTTATATATCCTATTTATAATGATAGAATGTTTAAAATCAAGTATATTACGGTATTTCATTTTCAATAGCTCTCGAAGAAAAAATACTTGAGCATTTTATTACATCAACATATCGTTAGGTACATAATATCTTCAAATATAATTTAATCATTCAAAATATTGTACAATTCATCGATATAACCATAATATCCACCATTTCATTATTATAGTAAAATCAAGTAACATAGTTTAATACAATTTACATTCCTATGATAATGCAAATGATATTATATTTTAAGTAATTAATGAATAATATTTAAATTAATTACATTTTAATTAATTATATTCTAGTTAACTTATTAATTAATTACATTTTAATATTTTTAATAATTAATTACATTTTAATATTTTAATTAATTACATCTTAATTATATTTTTAATTATTTATATTTTATATTTTAATTAATTATATTTTAATTATATAGGAGGAATAGTTTTGATTCTTGCAAACACTAATATTTTTATTTTTACTTTTTTATACCCTCCATATGTGGGAGGAATGGTTTTGATTCCTATAAATACTAATATTTTTATCTTTTAATTTTTATTAAATACGATTAAAAATATTAGTGTTTTCAGGAATCAAAACCATTCCTCCCAAACATGGAGGGTATGGACTATTACCTAAAATTGAGGTATGAAAAAAATATTTAATCAATCATAGTAAATAACCAACCATTACCTCTCATTCATTTCCCATTGATTTATTCTCATACTCCCTTAACTAAGCACCCCCTTAGTTAAGTTTGTCACTTATTTTTTGTTGTATTGATGACAGAAAATAAAATTAGAGCAAATAGATTGAGAGGTGAAAAGTAATCTTACCAATAAAAACAATATCATCATTTGCATATTTTATTATTGACTTGGCATGATTATAGCTTACCAAATTAATAGGAAACAAGCAAATTGAAAAAAGCATAACACATAAACGAAAATTAACACTAATGTCCCCTTTTAATTAGCGTAACGAATCCTGGTCGATACCGTCCTGTACATATCGTACTGGCCAAAAAATTATACAAAATGAGATGTTTTAATACCAAGTTCAAATACAGGCCTGTACCAGCCTATATCGCGTGGCCTGACTCTGCGGCCTTCTTCTTCCTCTCTTTATTCTTTTTTTACACTCTCACTCTCTCTCTTCTTCACTATCATCATCTCTTTTTATTATTAATAATATAATATTTAAATTCATATAATAAATAATAGTTATATTTTCTACAAAGAATAATTAAAAATATGTTAAATTGAAAATTAAGAGGCCTAAATTTTTTGTATTTCTTTTTAAAATTGTAATATAAATATAACAATATTTTATTATTATTAAAAATTACATATTAAGGTAAAATTAAATATTTTTATTATTAAATATTAAGATAGAAATTATATTTTATTATTGATAATAATT
>JANITW010000007.1:46584362-46596860 GCA_027564335.1 Erythroxylum williamsii
AAGAGTAAAAGAATACTGAGTGTAAAGAGACCTGAAGAGGCTCAGAAAGAAAGAATACTTGTAAAGTTGTTGAGAGACAGTGAAATCTCAGAAAGACATCTGAGGATTGGATGCAACCCACAATTTGGGGTGAACCAGTATAAAAATTACTGTGTCAACTTCTCTCTATCCTTATCTCTCATCATACAAAGTTTCATTTTTACTTAGTTTTCTAACAAGTTTTCGAGAATAAGATTAACTTTGATTTACAGTAGTTCTTGTGAAAAGAACAAGTTTTTACTTTGACAAAACGTTTTTAAGTTTTTGAAGATTTTTCAAAAGGGGAATACACAATTCAACTCCCCCTTTTTGTGCATTTATACATCGTATAATAAGGATTGTAATAACGTGTGATTCACTTCACCCTTCAGGTGTCTGAAAATCCTCTTTAGCAACGTGTATATGATATTAACGAGGAGACTCTATAAATATACTAATCAAGATGATTCTATAAGAGATGTTCGGTTTTGTATAAGTTGGATAACAAAAAAGGCCCTTCTCCATTCTTATACAACCTTATGCCAACCTCCACTAGATATAATTGCAATCTTGCATATAGAATTTCTTCAAAAGTTTAAAAACATACCCCATTTGAAAAATCTAGTACCATCTTGAACAACTTCTATGCCTAGGAAATATGGCATTACCCTAAGTACTCTATCATTTTTAACTCATGCTTTATATAATTTTTTAACTCTTCATTTTTTTTGGGATTATTTTGTGCATATAAGGAAACAATAATAATGCATGCAAGGATCATTGATTTTCATGTAAGTATGTTCTAATGGGCATTTCTTCAAACCAACTTCATAAAGAAATGAATAAATGCACCTGTTTTCTAATGAGCATTTCTTTAAACCAGCTTCATAAAGAAACGAATCAATGCACTTGTTTTATGCTCATGGTGCTCATTTGAGATTGTACGATGCTCTCTTTTATTTATGTAGCTTATATTCACTTCTTTGCTTTAAAATTTCATGTGATTATTAGATAAAAAACTTCCTCTTGAAGTGGGCCATTTAGAAAATTCGAATTTACATCTATTTGATGGATTTTACAATAATTCTATGTAGCTAACCCAATTATGAAATATATAGTCAAAATTTAAGCTACAAGAGAAAATACCTATTAATAATAAAAGTCCGACCTTTGTTCAAATTCTTTAGGTATCAATCTTGCTTTATTTCTTTCTACTGCTCCACTTATGATGCAAGCATAACTAGACCAAAATAGAAGATTCATTATGTATAGGCTTGGGCGATCACAAAGGTTGGAGTTAGAAGAGATTTAGAGTTAAAACAATTACCTTTAACTAAACATGACCTCTAACACTGTCATGGCTCAAATCATGTATGTCTTCAAACGTTACAAATAGATCCACATTTTACACCCACAAGCATTCTCCAAGTTTGTGCCCAATTCCCTGTAGATACAATAAGATCCACGGTCATCAGAAATAGGCATAAATATTAACCTAATGCTGTTAAAGTTTTGATAGTGCCCACCATCGTGGCCTAGATCTACCCATTGAAAACCCAAATTTTATTAAGTATTAAAAATCCTAATTTTTATTTTAGTATCTAAAGTATGTTTATTTTTAATTTTATTTGGTTTTGAAGATATTTGTTTATTGGTAGTCGTTAGAGATATTTCACTTGTTCTTTATTAAACTTTAAACCTTTCAAAGAATTCTATCTTTATGGCATTCAAATATTTTATGAATTGGCTCTAGGTCATTATAATCAATGGGTCAACTTTCTTTCTACATATGTGTAGCTTTCTTAGGTTTGATTCAAACTTATATGTGAGTTCCTTAGTGGGTTCACATCAGTTACTATAGACCTTGATCCTACATCAGGTATGTTTATACTTTTCATCTTTATTTTTATATATTATCTTTTTTATCTTTATTTTTTTGTATCATTCAAATTCTATTATTATCAAAAATCATTATCATTTTTATTAATTTTCATTCTATTATATCATATTCTTGCTTTTAAAGTTTTAATTAAAAAACAAAATTTATCATATTCTTATTTTTACATTGTATTTCTCTATTTTTGTGTTAAAGTTTCTTCTTTATTCAAGTCCTCCATTTGGTGCCATTGATATTAGATTATTCATGTGTTTATGAAAAAAATAAAAGAAAGAAGGTGTAAAGGAACAATTACCTAAAAAAATTGGTGTTAAATGCAATGTGGAATTCTTGTTAGCCTTTCTTGTTTTATTCAGTTTACGTATGCTTCCTTAATCCTTAAATTATTTTTTCTAATAATTCTTATATTTTTTGACTTTATAAGGTTAAATTCTTGGATGAGTTTGTTTATTTATTTAAAGAACTTATGACGGAGTGAAACGCTAGTAGTTTGTCATCTTTGATAGTAAACATATGAAGGGGTATGAAAATAAGTTTTTTAGTAACTTTTCTTATAACTTTCAAATATATACACTAAAGGAGTTATAACACCAAAAGAGAAGAAAAATAACTCGCAAGTTATATAAGCTATACTACAACAATTTGAGAATATGAACATAAACCTTAAGATGAACATCATATTACTGAGGAGATCCTATCAACTTGTAAAATTGTAAAAGGTACAACATCATTGAGTTCCTAATGAGAGAAGCCTACTATATACAATCCAATACTTCTAAAAAAAAAGTTATTAAAGATAATAATAATGAACTTGGTGATAATAACCTTGATTTAGCTTTTAAGGATGAAGGGGATGAGCTTAGGACTAAGAGAGGAATTATAATCATAAGGGATGACGGAGAAGTGGGAGAAGCAAGTGACTCAAAGGAAAAGAAGCTATATAACCACCTAAAAAATCTAATGATGAGGGTTTTAAGTATGTTATTAAGTGTAAGATGTTTGTTACTAAAAAGGCCTTAAGTCTTCAAATCAAAGAAAATGAGCTAGAGTCACAAAGGAAAAATATATTCCATGATAAATGTCATATTCCTGACAATGTATGTAGACTAATTATTAATGGATGAAGTTACATTTATGTGGCCAATGCTACTATTGTATAGAAATTAAACTTACATATCATGAAGCATCTAAAGCCATACAAGCTTTAAATACTAAATGAATATGGTAAGGTGAAGGTCAATAAAATAATGTTGTTTTTGCTCTTAATTAGAAGTTATTGTAAGGAGGTGTTATGTGATGTGGAACCTATTTATGGTGGCTATATTCTCTTAGCGAGATCTTAGGAGTTTGATAGAAAGGCTAAAAGGATGAGTTTACAAATAGGTATTCTTTCAATATGAACAATAAACCTATTAATCTTATACCTTTAACATTCAAGGAGGTCCATAAGACTATAGAGACTGAAAAGAGAGATTGAGAAGAAGAATAATGAAATTTGAGGAAAAAAGAGGAAGATAAAGAGTGTTATTTATACTGATCAAAATAATAAACAAGTTCTCCCTAGAAAGAATTAGGCATTTTTTGTCCTTTAGTATACTCCTTGACATGTCCAACATGGTCATGTTCTTTTACTCAATAACCTTGGCATGCTATAAAGTTTATAGAGGAGTCATATGGTGTTATACTCCATATTCTTCACAATACCTCTTAAATTTAATAGAGGTACATTTACCCCAACCATTTATATGCAATGTTTTAATACAATAGTCACTTTGTTTTTCCACATGAGTATTGAAAATTTCTTATTTCCTAAGCGGTAAACAGACCTAGATTGTATGATAAAATCATCAATAAAGATTAAAAAATACATTATTTTTGTTTAACTCAACATTCATTGCATCACACACATCAAAATAAATAGGCTCCAATGGTTAGGTTGCATGTTAATTATTTCCAGTTGTGGATGGAAATCTACTTTGTTTTCCAATAATGCAAGCTTCATATAATTTATTAGGTGGTTTACTCGACAAACATTGCAACATATTCCTTTTTGCAAGCAACTTCACACTTTAGAAGCTTAACCAATTTTTCATAGCCTATAAACATGTATAAATTTCATTGGAAATATAAACCTACAAGATAAGATTTTTTAAGGACCTTAAGAATGAATTTGTCTTTTGTATTAAAGCTTGAAAGGTGATTGTCTTGAAGATATATCTTATATGCATACTAAACATATTGCTCTTCATAATCGATATATAGAAAACATCTTAAATAATTTTGATCTTCATTCTTTAATCTAATTAAAATTTGTCCTTTTTGCAAACTTATTAATTTTGCTATCATAGATAAATTTAAGTTTGAAGCAGGCAAACTTATTAAGATAAATTAGGAGATCTTTTTTACCATACATATGGTTGGTACACCCTATATCAAGAAACCATGTGTAGTAGTTTGGTATTTCATTAATCATCATAACCATCAAGATCGTGTTATTTTGATCTTCATCTTTTTGTGCATAATGATCCCTCTAATCATTCTCTTTATATCCACATTAACTAAAGTAACAACCGCTTATGAAATGAATAACATTCAATATATGATTTGTCATACCTATCTTTACCACAACTACAATTGCAATTATGATGTATTTGTTAGCCCAAATAAGATTTGTTTGATTCAATTTTGTTGCCTCTATTTCCATAGTTATAACCAACATTGTTATTATTATTATAGTAATGATAATTATGATCTTTTTCTCTCCTATAAAAATTTTCATGCCTTTAAGTTGTTTTCCAAACTTAGTCTGTTTTGATTGAGACCAAACTTTGAAAGGCTTATTTAACTAGTTTCTTCAATTTTTTCTTGTTCATGTGTTATGTTCATGTGTTATTTATGGTCTTGTAAGATGTTAAGAACCATATTAATGGTATTTAAAGATAGATCGTGGGCTTCTTCAATAGTCATCATGGCATACTTAAATTTAGGGTTAGTGACTGCAATTTTCTCTATTTTATCTTTCTCTTTATAATCTTCTTTATATATTTGTATTTGATTTATCAAAGAAAGAAGTTGACTTAAATAATTGGCTATATTCTAAACGACTCTATTTGTAAAATGTCATACTGGTACTTTAAGGTCTAGAGTTGCAACTTGTTAACTTTCTTTACACCTTTGTACATCAAAATCAAGGTATCCAAGGCTTGATTTAAAGTTGTTACTCCTATAATTTTTTTAAAATTTCATCACTCACTCTTTGATCAATAAAATAAAAAGTCTTTATATTTTTTCCTTTTTCACATAGTGAGCAAAGTTAGTAACATTGTCTTCAAGATTAACAATATCATTGTCTATGACACCTAGCAACTTATGGTGGTCAAAATCACCTTCATTTAGACAACTATTAATTGTAGTTTTTCCCAATAAGGATAGTAATTGAGACTTGGTATGAACATATAATATCAATGTTATAATAGAGATAAGTAAATTTAGAGCTAATAGACTAAGAGGGGAATAGCAGTTTTACTAACAAAATACAATGAAAATCACATAACAAATAACAACAAGTTCTCATTTTATAGGTTAACAAACACAACTAAACACCTATTTTTTGCCACTATTAACTTGAAGATAAAGATTAAGGAGCATGATTAATAACTCACCAAACTCGTAAGAAACAAACAAACTAAAAATCATAATTGAAAATATGCAGATACATCATGACTGATTTGAGTTATATAAGTTCTGTAAAGTTGATCACTAAATCTAAAATTTTAAAAGGTTAGACACTGATCTAAAAAATCTCAAAAGTTAGACACAATTTAATTAATTATCTCTTAAAACCTTAAAAGAATGTCATATATAACAGCTAAACAAGAGTAGAAAAAAAAAGAAGAAAGGTGTGATTTCCTCCCAAAGGTTTCACAAAAAGATTTAATTTGGCCCTTGCATTACTAAAGATGCACATCGATCCTTTGTTATTAGATAGATCACTAAAGACCCTTAACATTTCGTAATTGAATATATTTAGTCCATTACCATTGACTTCGATAAATTTTTGGTAGACATGCATTAAGTTTTCATTTTGGTCTCCTATGTGGCACGCTTATGTGTCGAGGGGTACCTTAAGCAGGCATTTTAGTTATTTTAAAATAATTAAAATTAATTTGATTAATTTTGTAATTAATTAATTATGAAATGTAAACCACACATTTTTGTTTAATTTCATATTGAAATTAACAATTTTTTATTCTAAATGTCTAATAACCTAATGAAAGGATAGGAATGTTGTCCCTCCTTATAAAAATAGTAAGTTTGTGATTATTTAAAGTTAATTTTTGGTTTGTCTTTGGTATTTCGGTCAAAAGAGAGGGTTATGGTTCCTTTTTGTTTAAATAGTAATGGTTTTGTTTGTTTGATTTGAATTATTGGTTTAATATCTTGATGAAATGTCAAATATGTTTGATATTATAATTAAGAAAATGTTAACATTTCAAAATCAAACTAAAGTTTGGTTAGTCCTGTTGTACTAAATTGTCTATTTGTGGAGATAAGTGAAGATGGGAAAGGATTGTATGTTTGTTTAATATGCCTATGTTACTTTTTCAATACATATATAGTCTCTAAGGCATTTTAATTTAAGTGACTTGATAAAGAGTAATTGCCACTTTATTTAATTGAAATATGTTCATTCATTTTTCCAGTACATATTTGAAATATGCTCATTTATTTTTTCAGTACATACTTATTCACTATGAAATAGTAATAACTATAAACCAATATATATTGTTGCATATTCTTTTACATGCTTTGATACATGTATTAGTGCTTTTAGTTTCAAATCTTTATAAAATTTGTTACATTATATAATTATAGTTAATGGGAAAGTAAGCATTAGATTATTTGGTGATGCGAATTTCACAAAAGTAAACATTGTTCGATATAACAGTCCTAACCCTAAAAATATTTGATAATGTGGACTTAGACTAAGTTATCCTTATAGAAGTTTGTGAAATTGGGGCATATTGGGCTATAAGAATATAGTAAGTGATTGGCATTTGAGTTCTGGTATAAGCTTAGTTAATGGTTTAAGGAAATTGGAGTCCATCTAAAGTGCACTAGATTTGAATAAGTTGTTAAAGGTATACGAGCTTAGAGATATTTACTTGGAGCATTTGGATGATCCAATGTATGTATTACTAATGTAAAAGTGGCATGAAATTTGGCATAGATAGATGAATATTAACACTTTGAGTAATTATGTTGATGATATGGATATTATGCATGAGGTGGAGCATATAAATGCTAACGCAAATAGGGATGCAATTCTAAATACAAATGCAAATTCATCTGATAAAGAAGTAGGGCTACATGCCAATACAAATTTAAATGCATATGTACGGGCAAAAAGCAATGAAAACATAGATGCAAATGCCAATACATCTAAAGATAAAGATGGAGGGGAAAATACTGGTGACGAACATGGAGATGGAGATGAAGATGAAGACGTGGATGATAAGCAACACGATGATATCAAAAATAAAAAAACAAAAGGAATATTCATATACAAATTATGTGTAATATAAGGAAGATTTAAATACAGATGATATGTAACTTAAGAAACAAAACCCTTTTCAAGGGGAAGATATAGATCCATATTTTGATGTTTATATTGAAGCTTAACATAAAATCTATATAAATTCATCAAATCTTAAAAGTTTCTTAACTAGGAAGAGTATCTATAACATCCCACTACCATAGAGTATATACCTGAACATCCAAAGGACATTCAAGTATATATCCTATGACAACGGTATGTTAAAGCAAACATAATCTCTTAAATGGCATCATAAAGAATATACAATACTTAAAAACCTAAACACATCATTTCATTTATTGACAAAAGTTTACACTGTATTCATTGAAACAAATATTTATAATCTTTATAAAAAAGTTCTATATGACAAGAAACTACAAATTACAAACTATAACTCCTTTGATGTCAACTAACATACCTTTGAGCCATATCTTAATCCAAAATATTCCTTTTAGACAAATCTTAGGAGCTAGGTCTCCTGTCTCGTATCTGAAAAGACACATTGCAATTTTTGATGGGTTTTGCAAACTCAATCAGTGAACCATCATTGATGATCTTACCCATGAAAAATACACAATATTACACATTTCATATACATTCTTTCAAAACATGAATAATCCAAACAATCACATTATCATGGCACATCTTTTTATCATCACAATTTTAGAAAAAAATTCATAATCATATATATACAAATGTAGATGTATATGAGATTCTAGATTCGTTATTATTTTTTGTGACCGAGTGCCTTTTAAATATAGATACAAATACAGATACTGACCCATTGGGCTCAGTTAGAAACATAAATCACGGAGCAAAGCTCTACGAGTAGAATTCTAAGCTTAAAGCTCTTTCAAACTGGCTACTCTAATCACAACACATTTATCTAAACATGCATTTTATGAAATGCATCAAACAACAGAATATACCATATCTAGCATTCACTTTTAATGCACAGAAAGAAGCTCATAATCATCGAACCTAAGTCCGACATTCAACTTTCATTTAGTATACAGATATCATTCACAATTTAGATGCAAACAAAACACTTTCAATACATTCCCAAATATCAAACTCCTCATCAAAGTCTGGAATTCATAAACAAAACACAAATAGTTCAATAATTGTAAGTAAACAGAGTAAATCAATCCTAGGAAGATCATCTAGGTTGACTCATAGTACGCTCCAATTTATGCTATCGCCTAGATGGTCTGGCAATGTCTGATTGGCATTTGATGTGAGCATCTAAAATCAAACAATTCATACATAATTCACATTACAAAGTCAATCAATCAAATACATATTCATTTGTGCACATATATTCATTTGTCATGCTCCATGCATGATCAATGACTGTCCAGGGTATGTCTCCTTCATCATAATTCATAATCATGGATATGTCTTGTTTGCATTTAGATTAAAACCTTAAGTAGACTTGATCATGCTCCATTCATTATTTATACATTTACTAACTCTTTCCTAGCATTACAAATATTTCACATAATTCACAATTCTTATTCATTCATTCTTAATGCATTATTAACATCCTTTGGAATACATTTGCATTCATATGAATATCTTCATTCATTTAACACTTCTTCATTCCAAACTTAGATGCATTATTATCCAACACTCTTTTCCTTGAAGTATAACATCAATTATTAATCAAAACTTATCACACATTTAACCAACTTTTCTAACATCAAATTATGTTCTTTTTTCAAACCTTAATCAAGTCCAAATGCATTATAATTAAATACCTTAATCCTTAATTGATTCAAGAAACACAAAAAAGAACATTTTCTTTACTTCCATAAAATTTTCACAATCATGTATGGCTTCCCACAATTGTGGCATGGGTTATCCAAAAGTTTCCATCTAATTCCTTCATTAGTTTTCCATATTTTCTTATGACAAGTTTCAAGTCAATTTTGTATGGCCATTATAATATAGCAAATAGGGTATTTAGGCAATACATTCTTCTAAAAAAAGTTCCCATATGTCTTAAGTTTCTAATGACATCAATTTCTTATATTCTGCAAGTTATACACAAAATACTACCTACTATGCTTAAACTGCCACTACAATCAATACTCAACTTCAAGTCAAAATTTGAAACTCTTAAAGACAAAATTTGAATTTGATGTTTTCATGAAAATGATATTCATATGTTTCTAATTTAATACAAATTAAAAATTATCCCATTTGGATATCTAAAGATCAATTCATGGCTAAAATACCGATGCATGTTCAATGAAAATACTACAACTAACATATTCCACCACTATCAATCACCAACACCATATGTAATCCATCCTAATTCATCATCATCAATTCTCTATCATAACATGCTATAAACACTAATCATTTACTTATATATTTAACTTTAATTCTAACTCAAAAGACAAGCCAATCTAGTACTCCAAGTAAGCAAAAACACTACACATTTAAGGTGGGATTAGATGACTTTCAACTATGATAAAACAACAACAATCAGCTGGTTCTTTAGTAATCTTGTGAAGGGTAAAACATGGATATTTGTATAGCGATTGGACAAAAGCATGAAGGCACATAGGGAGATGAAATAAGTAAGGGTTTCGGTGGTGGGTGAGAAGAAAGAAGAAGAGAAATGAGCTGAACAAAACTTATCCTTGCATAAATGAGCTGAACAAAACTAAGGTGTTAGGTGTCATGTAATTGAATAGCCATATGTCTTCTAGCATGTTCAGCACTTATCAAGCATAAGTGCTGCCAAATGTCTCCAACTAATTAGGTCAATTGTTTATTAAACAACTATGCCATTTGTCATAAACTTACCAACCCATTTGTCACACAATGATTGATTCATTTGTCAATTAATTACTAGTCCATTTGTCACCAATTTAACTATGTCAAATGCCACTCAATTATAGGCTAAATCATCCAAGTTTTTCAGGTATCAATTTATCCTATCACTTGGCTTTTGTCCTAGTCCAAATGTGCATTTTAATCTATTAATTTTCCAATCCATAACATTTAATTCCAAATTTTCTAATTGAAATCCATTCATACTAAAATTTAATACATATCAAAACATAATTCACATTATGATCACTTAACATTTTTCATAACCTGAAATAAGTCAATTGAGTGCATATGCTTAACTTGCACTGCGCACAAATATCAATTCGTGTACGAATGTTAATATTATGCATGTATATGCAATATTTAATATAGGGTTAAACCCAAAGCATATTTCGAAAAAATGGGATATTACAGAATCCTAGTGTAAAAGAGTCTAATGTTGCTTTGAGAAGGCTGGTAAAACAAAAAGATATGTTCCTAGTGTGTTAGAGTTAGAAATGGGTTTTGGATATGGTATTTGACAATGTTAAGTATTTTAAAAATGTAGTAGCTAGTTATACAACTATAATAGGCTTTGATTTGAGATTAAAAAAGAATTGAATCTTAAAAGGATAAGGAATGACTACTCTTGTGGTTGTACATTTTAATTATGTGCATTATTTAAAATAAATGATATGTGCCTAAAACTTAAAATATATAAGTCAAAGCATAAATGCAACCTAACAAATAAGCCCCATCTAGTGACTTGTTATATATCATAAGGCAATTTAAGGAAAATGTTGGACCCCGAACCTTGAAGCGAAAATTTGAAATATGAAAATGAAAGTAAATGAGTGTTTTTGTATATAATTTGTGTTATAGATGAGGAAATGTGAATTATGCATGGATGATGGGTTGAGAAGCCTGAAGCATGAATCATCAGTAGATATGCAAGATATTAAGCAAAAGCAAGAGATTATGAATGACAAGATGCTATTAAATGTGAGAAATCATATGCATTGAGGTTGAATGTAGAATAAAAATATATATGCTGATTCAAGGGAACTTAAGGAATAATTGAAATAGAATTGGCCAAAGTTTCCTTCTTTGAAGTTGTAGCTTGCTCTTTTATCTTTCCAACGAGATCAAGTATGCAAGATTTCGAGATCGGAGTTAAGAGTTATAGTTGATACAAGTTATGATGTTATATAAGATTGATGTTAGTGACAGCTTTGATGAATGTTTGAAATTTGAGGTTTTGATGAACCAATTTAGTTGAGATTTGAGAAGTTCATGAATTGAATTCGTTGCTTGAATTGTTATGAAGTGTTTAGGTCTTTGAATAAGTAAATATGTGAAGATTATAAGTGTATATGATGTTAGTTTGGATGTAAGAAGCATTGGAAAAATGGTTGAAGAGGTTTTGGAAGTCGCATGTCCGTTAAACGGAAATGAAAGTCCATTTAACGGACAGCCTCGGGTCAAAAGGACCCCTTCCCTTGCTCATGTCCTTTAGATGGACATGGATGTCCGTTTAACGGATATTCTCGGATGGTTTGATACATTTTTGGCCGTATGTGTCCGTTTAACGGACAGCCACGGGTCAACTGGTGAAAAATGCAATTTTAACCATTTTAGAGGCCGAATATGATTTTGTGGTCTTCATAAGAGTTGTATATATAGAAGTCTAATTTCAAATGGTCCAAGAACGAAAGAAATAAGATCTCTAGATTAAAAGTTATGGCATTTGCGCCAAAAGAGTTTCAAATCGATTTAGGGTTTGAACATGTTGAGTTGTTTTGCTCATAACTCACTCATCCGACCTCAGATTGAGGCGATTATTGAAGCATTGAATTCCCAACACATTTATCCTTCTATCCATCAAAATTTGTATCAATTGGAGTTAAATTGAAAGAGTTTGATTGAATCTGATGATAATCGGAATGATTTGTTTCATTCGGATCTTGCTATTTTCCTTCCTCATCTTACTTTGTCAAATCATTTGCTTTTATCTTTTCCGTCCGACATCCGAATGACTTGGTTCTTGAAGCGTTGGATTCCTAAGATAATGAATTTCATGTTATGTGAAAATTATGAATTTTAGAGATTTAATTGAGCAAGATTATTTGAATCAAAGTGAGACAGGAAAGTTTCTGAACATAGT
>JANITW010000007.1:46596960-46616630 GCA_027564335.1 Erythroxylum williamsii
TGAGATTGTTATGGTAAAGAATAAGAATATGATGAATAAGAAGAATCAAGTGATTTGAGATTAGTATGAGTTTAAGGATAAGTTTCCAAGTATGATAGAGTAAGTTCCCAAAGAGGGAAATTATTTGTTTGATTTTAATAAGATGGATTAAATGATGAAAGAAATGAATAAAAAGAAGAAAAAAAATATCCCGATTTCGGATTGGTTAGTCCAAGGTTTCCAACGCGACAAGTTTTCTATGTTCACGCTTCAGATGTCGGAATCTGAAATTCAATTCGAAACCACCGTTTGTATGATTTGATTTCAAGTTCACTTTCTATTTGCATTTGAATTCATTTGGTATCTGATATGATCCGTTTGTTTCGTATTTGTATTCGATTTCCATTTGTATTTGATTAGACTAATTTGTTTCGTTGCATTCGCTATATGATCCGATTCATTGTTTTTCGTTCCGTTTCGAATTCGATTTAAGAGTGATCATGTTTAGTTTAAGCAGTGGGGTCTAGAGGGTTAAGTATATGCGGTTGGGTTCCGGAAACAGGATCCAACAGAAAAAATCCTTGATAAATTAAGCATTAATAAAAGGATGGTTGAAGAATGTATGGAGAAAGTCAATTCGTCTATTAATTGAAACATGTGAAAAAATGGTAGAAGGAAAGACTTGAAATTAAAGGCAAAGGAATAACATTATGAATATGCAAAGTTGAATGGTCATGTCACCAACTGAAAGGATAAAAATATGAGTTCCATGATTGAGCTACAACTCGAAAAGATTCAAGAGGGAAATAAACTAATGTTTAAAGGAATGTATGTATCTTTCTATATAGTGAAGGATGGGTGGGAAAAGTTGAGACTAATCATATGTATGGATGTGTGCTTCTTGAAGACTAAATATTAAGGACAATTACTTAGTGTAATAAAGATACAAATTATGGCATAGATTCATTGCATAGATAATCATAGAGTTAAGAATTCTAAAAATTGGAGTTAGTTTAATGAGCTATTGACAATTGATTTAGAGATAAGAGATGGTTTTGGTATTATAATGACCTCATATATGAAAAAGTATTTCGTTGCTTTATTATTATTGTTTTATTTTAATCAAGTCTTGATTTGTTTGTTTTAATCTTTTTAAGGGCTTATAAGAGCTAGATATAACATACTGCCCTTTACTATACATACGAAGTGTGCAAGGCATATATATCATAATTTAATTTCAAAATGGAAAGGCCAAGGTCTTAAGTAAGTTTTCTAGAAGTGTTCATAGGAAACATTCCTAGAAGAATTTAATGAGAGGCTGATTAGATTGAATAAATTGGCTCCAAAATTTGTGGAGGACTTACTGAAATATTCAAAAGAAACTTGGAGCTACAAAGTATTGAATCTAAATGTCTAATTATGGATAATAATATTAGTGAGACATTTAACTTTGGGATTCTTTAGCTAGAAAAGGTTAATTATCAATATGTTAGAGACTATTAGGACAATGATAATAAAGAAGCATTGAAAATTAAAGGAGTATGTAAATAAATGGAAAGACAACATCGCACCAAAAGTGATGAAGAAGTTGAATAACAATAAACTAAATGTAACGAAATAAAGAATCATTTGAAATGAAGACATGGCATATGAAATCACTAATAGGGATCATATATAGTGTGCTTAGATAAGGATAACGCATATAGTTGTAGGACATGGTAACTTTATAAATATCTATGCACCGATGCTATCAATGCCATCTTTTTTGCCAAATAATAATTGAAGTCATATGTGGAAGAAATGGATGGAAGAAAGAAGTTGCTTAATTAGTAGACCAAAGAAAAATAGAAGGAAAGATAAACATGAACAAAAGAAAGTTGGTAATTAGCAAAAGTAGCATAAACTTTCTCAAAGGGGTCAACTTTAAGTATATAGGAAGTGTGGAATACACAAACATAACAAAGGAAGTTGTAAACCTACTAAGCAACTTGAAATTGAGGTTACAAACTATTAATTTGTACATCAATTTTATTTTAGAAATTATTAATTTATTTATCAAAATTCTCTTCAAATGTATTAACATTACTTAATATTTACAAAATTAAATGCAAATGGTCCACCTCCTTCATAAGTTGCATCCACCTAACAATCTTAAGTTTCAATCTCGAAATCAATGCCCTGAACAAAGAGGAGCTATAAGTTAGTTGATCCAATACTTATCAACTTTAATTTAAACGAGGAGGTTTTAGGTGGAAAGGAATGCAAGCATAACATTACAATAGTTGTAGGAGCAAAATATTCAATATAGAGGTTTTAGATCTACACATCATTGAGCATCACAACGTGGTGACACATATATTGGTTCATAACAAAATGCAAACAAGTCTTGAAACTCATTCTATAAATTGATCAACTGCAAAAGAAATTCAATAAATATATGAATCTTTTGGATGTTAAATTGTGTTTTTAGGTGTTGTCATTTGTTTTAGGGTCTAAATTGCTATTATTCAATAAGACAGTAATCATATTGTTGGTATATTTACTTTATCTTTTGAAAAAGGCTACAATCATTTTAAGATTTATATTAGTGTAATATCAAGCTTTTGGATATATATTTTGAGATGTACAATAACAACATTGAATCCAACCAATGGTCTTTGTTGAATTAGTTTATTACGGCATTTTCATATGCTTTGGGTGCTAAATTATTATTGTTCAAACATAGTAATAACTATATTACTGGTGTAATGACTTTGGCTTTGAGACAAATGGCTATATTTAGATTAATGTAATTATCAAGTTTTTGGATATATAATTTGGGATGTAAAGTGACAATATTGAATCAATTTATTACATCATTTTGCCACAAGCATAGATAACTTTGTGACATCTTTGTGATATATTTGCTAGAAGATAACTTTGCTGAAATTGGTCAACAATACACATTTGTGAACTTGGTCAACAATAGCACAGCTTTTGAGACTTGCTCAACTGCAGGACTCAGACTCTATCGTACATAATCAACACGGTGAACTTGCTCAACAAATGGACACCTTTGTATATATATATATATAATCCTAATCGGACGGGAGAAACTGCGCCCTGACTGATCTTCTAAAAGAAGATTCTGGCACCCTAATGCTAGAATGTCAAAATAAGTGATCCCAATCTCGCCAGGACAGGCCCGGGTAGCGAGCCAATCCGCGCATCTGTTGCTCTCTCGGTACACATGCTGATGAACAACAGTCCAGTTTCTGTTGAGAAACTCGAGGATACCCATGAGGAGAGGGTTGTCGGACTGTGAGCGGGGTGACACAGAAGAAAGGAGTTGATGCACACTCA
Source organism: Erythroxylum williamsii (assembly GCA_027564335.1). Classification (NCBI taxonomy): domain Eukaryota; kingdom Viridiplantae; phylum Streptophyta; class Magnoliopsida; order Malpighiales; family Erythroxylaceae; genus Erythroxylum; species Erythroxylum williamsii. The sequence goes on from JANITW010000007.1 coordinate 46,600,282, forward strand.
TCGAGACCTTTGTGATAATTTTGTCGTGAGCATTTACACTCTAAGATTGATCTTATTGCTATGAGATGTGAGATATGCATCCTCTTTAGTATCCCATTCTCTTTGATTGTAACCATCATATCATGCTCCATTTTATTTATTTATTTATTACCCATGAGGTGTCTTAGGAAAGTCTCAACTCATGAGAAGGTGCTTTTAAGTCATCCACTTCTAGACTAATTCCCGCTCGCACCGGGTCAGCCCGTAAGAAATAAAGTGCTGGCCAAACAGATTTTTCTATTCTTAGAACTCAAACTCGAGACCTCTGATTAAGGAATGAGAATGCTGAACCACTCACACCAACCAATTTAATTTGTTCCATTTCATTTTTCAGCTTGTGATCCTGTTCATTTTTACTCATAGTTTTAAAAATCGGACTGGACCGGCCGGTCCGACCGATTCGACCGGTGATTGATCGACTATCCGGTCCAGTTCACCATTTTAAACGAGTTCTCAATTGAACCAGTGAGAACCGGTTAAAACCAGTCAATTGACCAGTCGGACCAGTCAAACCGGACCGGTCTAACTACTGATTTAATTTTTTTGTTTATTTTTTGGTATATTTTTATTTTTTAAATATTATATATAATTAAACATAATTATTATATAATTATGACTTCACACCGATTCAACCGGTGGTTGAATCAGTTGAACCAGTCAAACCAATGATTAATAAGACCTCAAATTTAATAACCGGTCCAAATTTCAAAACACCAATTTTACTTATTTGCTTCTCCAGCGTTACCATAAAGAATTAGTCTCTTCTTCTATCACTAGTTTTAAAGAAAAGAAAAGGATTAACCGACTTGTCGTCGCGAGTCGATATTTCAAAATCAAAATCACGGGAAAGGAAGAATAGGGGTCGATCAACGACGGAGAACATGGTGGCCATTTCACTCTATAGGGGTAACCTCCACAGAGTCCCCGATGTAACTCGTCGGTGGCTGATGCCAAACCCTAAAATAACTCTCAAAGATTTCAAATGTCTATTGAGCCGCCGTATCAGAGCACTCTCTCGCCTCCGACCCACCACTTCAACCCCTCTCCTCGATTCAGTCGCCACCGGTAATGAACCTAGATTAGTGGTCGCTGTTACTGAACCAGTTGATTCTAAAATTGAAGCTCCTGATGGCGAGTTAAATAATCTGGAAATATTTGACGGTGGCGATTGCTCGGTTAAACCAGAAAACGCTGGCAATTCGATACCTGGTGCGAAGCCTGAGGTTGATGTGAAAGGCGGGGATGCTGTTAACGGCGACGGAAATTTAGTGGTTTCTCAGCCTGAGATACCCGACTCGTCGCCTAACCCTAATCCGGAGGTAGCGAATTGTATATTTTTTAGATGCTAACCGTTGGAAATCGTATGAAAGAGGTTAAGATCTGAGTACTTTTTAGAAATGTGTGAACTTGGTTTATGAACCCTGTCTGCGTTCTGATTTTTTCCTGTTAATATGGTGTTGAATCGCATTCTAGTTTTCTATGAAACGTCAAACTGTGATTGGAATAAACCAGTCAATATAATTTGTCAATTTCAGCATTGAATGTTGATTAACCTTCATGCTTGAATTCGAACACATAGAGTTCAGGAAGGAGTACTCTGAAAATAACAGGTGCAACATTGAAAGTTGAATTTTTTCACCTTTTTTGTGAAATTAGTTGCATTCTGATCCTTAATTGGAGCATCGTCATTTTTTTCTTTTGAAAAATAAACCATGAATTGGAGCATCGTTATTTTTAAACCCAATTTGGGTTGTCAACATCTTTATTGTTGTTTGTTATGTGTAATCCATCCCATCAGATTATTGTCATCCCCTACTACTGACATTGTAGATAACTCTATGTTTATATGTTGATTGGGATAGCTCATGTTTTGCCAATTAGCAGCTTTATTATTCTTACGTGACAACAAACTTACATGTTCAAGTTTCAACATTTTAGACAGCAGACAAAGTTGATGAGCTGAGTGATAAAGAGAAAAGGAAAAAAGAGGTCAAGGAGAAGTTACATGTTTTGAACGAAAAAAAGCATAATCTAGTTCAAGTGCTGAAGCAGGTAAGACATCTGTACTACCTGCATTTGATAGAGTACATTAGATCTTTTACTTAGAAAGTGAACCAGGTCTTCTTGTTGTTTCTGGAGTTGCAATCTTTTTGTTATAGTTTTTGAGAATTTCTGGGAATTTGGAAGTTATTCTTGTTATTTGAAAGATCTTGAATGCAGAGGAGGAATTGAAGAGACGTCATAGTATGCAAGGAATGGTGAACCGTCCATCTGTTCCATTTCAATTAGATGTAACTAATGATTCTGGTTCAATCATAAGGCAAGTCACTCCTAGGATGGGCTCAGACGCAAATTTAGGCGGTGATATAGAAGGAGGAGAAACAGAAGATATTTCAAATCCCAACATCCATTCTCGTCATATTCATCGCATGAGCAGTACATCCCCATCGTCAGAATCACCCCATAGGAGACCTCCCTACTTCCAACACAATGTGGTAATACTAATGCACTTCACAGTTTCAGTCGATCCTTCTGATTTGCATCCTATCCTTTATCTTTTCATATGCTGAGCTGTGTGGATTTATTTAAACACTAAAAAATAAGGTGCTTGTAGAGGGGGTGTTGTAGGCTGAGAATCTAGTTTGGATGGATAATTATAGATGTAATCTTGTTCAGATTTAAAGTCTAGAAAATATTGATTTACCTTCTCATTAGGCATGTGCTTGGTTTTTAATCCCAGCTTACAAAGTCATGGAGGACATTACATATTGATAATAATTGTCTGTAGTCGACCAATAGCCAGGACAGAATTTGGACTTCACTGGTGCTTCCCTTGGCAACTTGGTAGTTGGAGAAACAAGGTGTTGATTGTAGGATTAGAACACTGAGACTAGCATGTATGTTTGAGACTGACATACTTGTATGTAATAAAAGCCATATATACTGTTGTTTCTTTTCCATGACAAATAGAATTGCATTTAAGTTTGGCATCCGAGTTCAGCAGTAGCCTGATTATGTGTCCTTCAAGTCAATTGTGTGTTTCACCTATCGAAAACAGAAAAAAGGTCTCTTGTTTCCATTACTCTGCTTGCAAAAAGTGCTCATTCATAGTGTGCCCCTGAACTGGATGCAAATGCATGATTTTGGTTAATGTTAATTCTCGAGAGCTTCGAATTGCTTCTATGGAAGTCAACAATCTCGTCTGGATGCAAGACAAAATGTTTATTTTCAGTTATCAATTGCAGGTTCCATATCCCTCCCGATCAAGTTTAGGAACAAATGGTAGTCCATCACGCTTTGCTCCCACAGGGCATCAGGGACATCCTGGAAGCTTGCCTGCCGTATCTGTATCAGGTACAAGTTACATTGCATCTTCCCCTTCCCCGGCTGCGTCTGGTGGCACTTCAGCATTTAGAGATGCTCGACAACCAAGTCCATGGAATTAGGGATGTGCGCTAACATGATATGGCTTCTAGTTTTTTCATGAAATTCGGATATTCTTTGGAAGTACGGGCTTCTGATTGCTCAGTGGACGCATAAAACTCTCGTAGGCTCATTTTTATTTCATGGCTGCATACTGGCTGAAAGATAGGACTTTTAAAATTGCTCCCATCACGAGCTGGAGTCCCTCTGTTTTGCTAGTCCAATGGTTGTAAGAACCATTCAACGAATGTGGGGTAGGATCTATTGTAAATAGAGATACCAATGATTACTAGTATTATGTGCGATGTTTGTTGCTCATGCCAACTTTGTAAGTTTTGAAACTTCTTCCAACTTTGGGGTTTAGTATGAAAGGCCTTGCATAACATGGCAATGTAAAATAACTTTTGTGTATTAGCTAAATTTTTAGGTATGTATAATAATTTAATAATTTTATGTTTTGGGTAAAATATTTCTATTATTGCCTTTTTAGTCATTTTTGAATCGATAAAACGAGAAACTAGTACGATTTTACAATTTTAGGATATCTCTTTAAAACCTCAGCTGATCGTAGGAAAAAGTTTTATAGGATGCAAGTTTGTGTAAGTGTCTGCCTTTCTCAATCTTGGGTCCCAGTTTTAATTCTTTTTTTTTTTCCTCCCTGTTTTCATTCCACGTCTTTGCTGCCAATAGAAATGAGGTCAACCGTCAATCAGGTTCTAATCTCCTCCCTTCACGGCATATGTTAGAAAAAGACAACACCAGATCTAACCACACATGTCGCTAACACATCCCACTTCACAAACAACCACCGCCCCCAATCATTCCCTCCAACCCCATAGCCAGCAACCAAATAGAATGGCACATCGTACCACTCACAGACTTACCTAAGCATCTCCGGTGCCGGAGCCGGAGCCAGATCTCATACTTCCATCGTCCATGGATCCCACTCACAAGAGACGCAACTCAATCCTCCCAACCACCAAAATCCTAGGGTCTATTTTGCCTTCTAAATCCTTGTCAAACCAATTATCCAAACCAAACCCACGTCACAAAACCAGTACAAGTTCCCATAAACCCATCAAGAACCAAACCCCATCAAGTGCTGGCGCCTATGTGCAAGCCAAAGCCATGACTGTTTCGGCTGATTATGATAGTTCTAAATATTTGGTTGTCAAAGGAAAGCACCAGCAGCACAAACCAATTGATTCAAAGGTTGAGAAGGAGAGGAAAGTAACAACTGCAAAGGAAGGGTCTAAAGAGAAGGTCCAGAAATCAGCATCTAGAGAATTGGTGGAGAAGAAGAAACTCCGGCAATTTCTAGTCAATGAAATGCAAAGGAAAGAAAGTTTGGCCTCGGGGAAGAAGTGTAAGGAAGTGAGGGATCCATGTGAAGCGCTTGATATTAAGAGGATGTCAGTTTCTTTAGGTGGCGGCAGAAGGAGTTCCTTTGGTGGATTAAATATAGAGTTGGCAGATGCTCTTGCAAATTGTGGTGCCAAAGTGGTTTCAGTTGACATGCCTCCATTTATGCAGATCCATGCTGTTGACTGTGCAAGGAGGACTCACGATAGTCTTGAGAAGTTCACCTCCAAGACCCTTGCGCTCACTCTCAAAAAGGTTCTATCCTTATCCAATGATCACGTTGAGATTATAGTTTATTAAATGAAGAAGATTCCTTTCATGGCTCTGCGAAGTGGTTTCTAAGTCCCTGATAATCGATAGGCTTGAAGGGTTGTGTTTTGTGAATTCTTATTTCCTTTCCTTTTTTGTAGGAATTTGATGCCATGTATGGTCCGGCATGGCACTGCATAGTTGGGACAAGTTTCGGGTCTTTTGTGACACATTCAGTTGGTGGATTTCTATATTTCTCAATGGATCAAAAGTTGTACATCCTCTTGTTTAAAACTACAGTGCAAAGAGCTGATTGATTGATAAGGTACCTCTCAAATATGACAAAGTCTATTATACCTTGGGCTTACTTTATAAGTCTACCTTATGCTCCACTGATTCCAATATTGTTCGAATCTACCCTTTTTTCTTATGTTCTGAGTAGCTATCAGAATTTATGTAGCAAAATAGTGCAAATATTGTGTCTATATTGATACAAATAAATGAAAGTGGGCAAGTAAGTTAGGTCTTACAAGAAAAGCAGAGCCAACAAATAATTGGTTAATTGTGGCAGTATCTAACTCCTTTTTTATCAAAATGAGTTGCTAACGAGAGCGTAAATTTTTGTTACTTCTCTCTCCTACACATTTAACACTCTCAAATATTGAGTTCTTCCTTATATTTTTATCGCTTAGAGCCACCATCTAATGGCTCTAATGTAGCTCGAATTTGCCCTTTCTCTATACTACGAGCAACTACCAAAGTTACTCACACTAATTCACACTCCAAATCCTTATTCTAGTAGATGGTGGCTCTAAAAGATAAAAATATGAGGGAAAACTAAATGTTTAAGAGCGTGAAATGTGTGAGAGGGATAAGTGGCAAAAATTCATGCTCTCTTCAGCAACTTATGTCAATAAAAGAGAGTTAGATAGTCCCATAAGTAACCAATTATTTGTTGGCTTTGCTTTTCTTGTAAAACCAAGCTTACTTGTCCACTTTGGTTTACTTGTGCCAATGTGAACATACTATTTGCACTATTTTGTTACATCTCCGACTTGTATATATTGGCAACACATGCTTTAGAAAGAGCAATACATGCCTGTTCATAGCAGCAAATGCTTTGTTCATAGTAACACATGTTGTATTTCTCAATCTCAAATATTCATTCTCACTGTCATACAGGAAATGGAGCATCCGACCATACGAGAAAGATATGAGCGAGGATTCTTACACTAAGTTACCATCAAACTAACGTAACATAACTGAAGATCTTATTATATCCCAAATCATTTCTAATCACTAGATTTTGCATCTATGATTCCTCTTTTCACAAAGAGCTATGCAAAATCCCACAATGTATTTGAACTTATGTTGCTGTCAGCCCCTTAGCATATGAAAGCACTTCATAACTAGCTGGATATGAAACCTTAGGTAGAAGGCTAGCTGGATCACGTGCATGACACAACTCCAAGGTCACTTAGCACATTAGATCAAGCATGTTGCGTGTTTTGGACCGTGTATAAGCTGACATAGTTAAGGCTAAGTTCTTAATGGACTAAGAACTTAATGGGTGCTCAAATGGATGGACCATGGCTAATGGACTTGACATGAGTAAGCATTAGATCGGACTAGTGTGCTATGACTGGCTTTGATTTGGATGACTTGTCATCAATAGATAGAGATCATGTGGATCTTGGATGATATAGTGGATAAGATCACGGAAAATAAACATTAGCACTAAAGGATAAAGACCACGCGGGAGGATAGTGGACATCTTCATGGATAGGGATAGATTATGTGTAATCTTTTATCTTGTTAGTTGGGATGTGGATAAACCTTATCGAATAGAGTCCTATTTAGATGAGGATGTTATCTTATAAGATAATGATGTAATCTAATAGAATAAGATGTGATCATAGTTAGTAGAGTTCTGTTAGGATTCTAACTCGTTCCCTAAGCCTTGATACCTATATATAGCTCATTTGAGTCTTGCTCCTTACACAGAATTGAAAGAGCATTCCTTTGTATACTTTGAGGAAAGTAATAAAGGTTTAACATTATTGCTATATCTCTTCTTTGCTTCTATTGTTTCCATTATTATTGCTTTCATTGTTTTTTTTTTTCAGAGTGTGAGAGTTAAACACTACGAGGGTCGTAAGGCGTTCAAGAACTAGATTGTTGGTTGACGATCACGTGAGAAAGGTTGAGTCTTGCTTAAACAGATCTAAATGCAATTGTCATGCAAAGGAGTAGGCGTGATTTGCGGATAAGTTCGGTGCTTAATAAGACCTTTGTAACAGTTACCATATAGACAACTCAAGTCTATCGACAACTAATGTCTTTGTAACCACCTGGCAATGAGTCATAAATATCTTGTGTGATATCAAAATGATTTTTGCTTAGACACTCGTGTTAATCCATGAAGTTTTGGCTGCTTTCCTAGCCATACTCCATTAGACTGCATCATTCATGGCCTTTAAATAATATGCCAAAGTAGCAACACTAATTCTCAACTTCATGACACAGGTCAAAGTTCCAAGGGGTATAACGATGGACTAGATGTCCACAAGGCTCATACAGTGATAAAAAAAAAGGGACCTATTCATCACTCTTTTATTTTATCATCTCAAGCACATGCAGTATTAAGTGTATGTTATGGTGGAACTAGGGTTTGTCATGCTCTAAATAACACCATACGAAACATAGTCCTGTCACTCCACAAAGTGACAGACTTGAGCCACCACAAACTCAAATTCGGCTTTATACAGGCTACATGGATACACTTTCTAAGTTCGACTGAATAATTTTCATCTTAGCACTCAGCTAAGTCGACATACAAAATCCTTAATCACACCTTAAGAACTAAGGAGATTGTCAATCATTCGGTGCCTTACAATACTTTGTCTCATCCCACTCGCTATTATAGCACTAGGGTGATGTTCTCGTGTGAGAGAGCAACATCAAGCCTAGTGAGAAGTTTTAGATATGTGTCATTTTCAGTTAAACCTTAATTTACTATATAAATTCACACAAGATTAAAATGCAAAACAAATTTCATTAATGTATAAGTAAATGAACAAATACATCAAATCCTCAACAAACCAAAACCCCTAATGTGGTTTTGAAAAGCATCTCTTTCAATGGGTTTAGTAAAAGGATTAGCTATCATCTCTCTCGTAGAGACATGCTTTAGGACTACATGTCCTTATGAAATGATATCACAGATGAAGTGGTAGCGAGTATCAATGTGCTTTGTCTTTCCGTGATATTTCGAGTCCTTTATATGGGCAATTGCATCTGTGTTATCACAATAAATAACTGTGGCCTCTTAAAGATGCCCAATAATGTTGAGACTCCTAAAAAATCTCCTCATCCATATCACCTTTTGCACCGTTGAGGTACATGCAACATACTCGGGTTCCATCATGGACAATGACACGCACTATTGTTTCTTGCTATACTAAGAAACGGCTCCTCTTCCAAGAATGAAAGCATATCCTGATGTGCACTTTCGCTCGTCTCCATTAACAAATCCACCGGCATCACTATATCCAACCAACTTGAGGCTCCCACTTGATAGCACAAAGTCATATTAATGGTTTCTCTTAGATATCTAAGTATCTTTTTGACCGCTGCCCAATGCATAAGTCCAGGACTACTTTGATATATACCAATCATCCCAACTGCAAAGCATATGTCTAGTCGAGCACACACTATAGCATACATTAGACTACTGACAACACTTGCATATAGCACCTTAGCTATTTGTTGTATTCTTCCTCTATTTTAAGACATAAATCCATACTTGGGTATAGCCCCTTCTCCATTAAAGTGTCAACAGGTTTGTAGTTATGCCTATAGAAACGTTCCAAGACCTTATTAATATAGGTTTCTTGAGACAAACTCAGAAATATCTTAGAACTATCCTTCAAGATCTTAACCCTAAGAACATAATTTACTTCACCCATGTCCTTAATCTCAAAAGTAGAGGACAACCACTTTTGAGTGGCAATGATCATCTCCATATCATTCCCAACTATTAAGTATCATAGAGTATAAGAAACACATTCTCTTGTCTCTTTATGTACACAATGGTCATTTTCAACCATTATAAAGCATAATAATGTAATGGCTTCATGAAATCTAAGATATGATTGCCTAGATGATTATTTCAGGTCATTAATGGAATGTCTCAAGCAACACCCAACGGGTTTATCCATATAAATCTTTTCATTTATTTCTCTATTGAGAAATGCTATTTTCACATTCATTTGGAACAAATTCAAATCTAAATGTGCAATAATATTTAGGATAAGGCGAATAGACATATATCTCAACACAGGAGAAACTGTCTCGTCATAGTCAACACCTTCCTTTTGGGTCTAACCTTTCTACACTAATTGAGCCTTATACTTTTCAATTGATCTATCTGCCTTGCGCTTAACCTTTAGGACCAACTTTTGTTCAATGACTTGCACCCAACAAGTAGATTTACTAAGTTGACACATGTTCTTAGACATGGATTCCATTTCGTCTTCCATTGCTGCAGAGCTTACTCGAAAATGGTGAGTTCATTGCTTCTTCTAAAAAAGAAGGCTCATCAACATCAACAAAAATGCTCAAAAAGGACCCACCTTCTATTTCAAAGCATCTATGTGGAACATTTTTACGATGGCTCTTACACAATTATGAAGACTGAGAATCAAGTTCTATGCTCCCATTGACCTCAATAGTCATTGGAATGAATTGTGAATCCAAATCCATTTGGGGCACTTCATCTTAATGTTTCTCTAACTCATAGAACTCAAGACTTTGTTTAATCTCACCAATACTAATCATCCTCCAAAAAATCCACATCTCAGGACTCAGCCTTAGTAAGCCCTCGTTGATGTTCAATATACACACATAGCCCCTAGAATGCTCACAATATCTAATAAACACACATTTATTAGCTTTAGGGCCTAACTTTCCAAACTTATGAGAAGAATGGTGAACATAATTAGCAGATCCTCATGGCCTTAAACCTTTGAAATTAGGCTTATCTTCATTCCATAACTCATATGGAGTAGTCAGGACCGATTTAATAGGCACTCAATTAAGGATGTATGCTGCAGTCACAAGGGCATCCCCCCAAAACTTAATTAGGTGGTTGGCTTAGTCAACGTCTACCTAACCATATCCAACAAAGTTTGATTCCTTCTCTCTACAACCCCATTTTATTGTGGAGTTCCAGGAATCGTTAACTGTTGGCGTATTTCTTTTTTCTCACAAAATTCTCTAAATTGACCAAAGAGATACTCTCGGCCTCTATCAATATGAAGAGCCTTAATGCTTCTCTCTTTCTGATTCTCAACCTCAGCTACAAAGCGTTTGAAACAATACAAAGCTTCTGAGTGGTGAAACAACAGAAATACTAAACTATATCGTGAGAAATCATCTATGAATGTAATAAAGTAAGTTGTGTCATTATGCGCTCTCACATTCATAAGCCTACAAATATCAAAGTGGATCAACTCTAAAGGATGTAAATCTCTCTTAGCCTTACCAAAAGGTTTTTTACCAGCTTTCCCAGCGAGACAAAGCTCACAAGTAGGAAGACTCACTTTGACAAGAGAGCCAAATAGCCCTTCTCTAGCCAATTTGGACATGTTATCTTATTTAATATGTCCTAATCGAGCATGTCATTTAACAAACTCAGATTCAATATCATCAAAAGAAGAAGAAGCAATGTGAGCAAAATATTTATGAGACTTAGATACATCTTCTAAATCCATCATAAATAAACTACTACAAAAGTGCCCATGAACATAAAGGGTATCATCAAGATAAATGGACAAACTATTCTTACTAACAAGGAAAGAAAAACCCAAGTCTACTAGTGTCGATATTGAAAGTAGATTACATCAAATAGTGAGTATATGAAGCATATCATGTAAGAGCAGTTTGCGTCCACTGTGTAAAGTAAGTTGGTAAGTTCCTACACCAAAGACCCTCTCCTGTGCTTCATGCCCCATTGTTATAAAATGTTTATCCGTTGGTAATAGACGCTAATCTAGAAATCCTACACGGCTATAGGTCATATGTGTTATCACTCTCGTATCTACAATCCAATCATGGAGAGAATGAGCAAAAAACACATGTGTACAAACAAAGGCACGTACAAAAGAAGGTAAGTAAGGACAAACCTCACGGGGCTTAATACACTCCTGAGCAAAGTGTCCCTTCTTTCTATAGTTGAATGATAAGAAGTATAATATTGTGTTTTTCCCCTCTAATCCTTAATCTTTTATGTTTATTATTGGCCTAAAGTACTCATTATGTTTATATTTTGATTTAGGTGTGTATTTTTAATTTAGGTGTGTTATGAAAAAAAAAAGGAGAAAAATGAGATAATTTCACAAATCTCAGTTTTGACACATTATTGTATTTGGGCCATAACTTTCACATACAAACTTCGATTGGGATGATTCAAATGGCGTTGGAAAGCCTAAGAAGAGAGTTACAATCTCATGTTTTAAGTTTTGAGTGATTGTAACTAGAAGAGATCAAAAATGCACCCAGAAAGTGAACATTGTTGTACTTATCCAACGCAGATCTGCGAGATTACTACACAATAATCAAGGAGATAATTAAGAAAGCTTCCTAAGCCAACTTGGACCTGAAATACTAGCTGAAAGGCCACTTCTCTCATCCAAGAGGACTATTATTTGGATTATTATTATTTTCCTTAATTGGGCATTTTGTTGTGGAGAGAATATTTGGCATATCTTTAGGAGATTTTCTAGGATTCTATCTACTGGTTTTATTACGAGAAAGAGGAGGGGAAGACATCCAGAAAAAGAAAGACACACAACACACCTCTCTCTCTCCTCTCTTCACACCTGAGAACTTCTTCTATGGCCCTGTGTGGCTAATCTCATTCTTGGATGAAGGAATTGAAACCTCGAAACATGAGTTCTATTTTTTTTTCATGCTTATTATATTCATTATTGTTCAAGATTGCTAGGAAGCCTACTAGTTAATTGTATTTGGTTACTGCTAATCACGTAGCAACTAGGATTTAGTAATTTCGTTGGTGTTGTTATTAAATCTTAGGAAGAATAATAGGCTAAGTCTCTCTTAATCGTTGGTGTTTAAAGGAACTTGGATTTATTGATCTTTCCATTGCTTAATGTTGTTGTTAGACTGGATCTTTCGTGCTGGGCTTAGATCATCTAATAATTAGGGTTAATTGGTTCACTAGTGTTCTTTGTTAACCACATGTGGGAAAGATAGGAAATACTTGTTTCCTCGAAAAATACTCAAAGTGGAATTAATTATCATTGTTTCAAGGATCAGTCTTTAGTTCTAATGGTGGATATCTCCTTTGGCCAAGCTAGTTATTATTGATTGTCTTTAAGCTTAATCTTGTTAGCTTTATTAACGTTTTATTTTATTCGCGGCAAACAAAACCCCCCATCAATCTTAGTAGTAATTTACATACACTTTCTGTTGCCTTTCTATGTGGATCAACCCTTATTCCCACTATTATAAGTTTAATTTCAAGGAGTAAGGTTTATTTTTGATAGCCCTCGACAAGCTTATCATTGAAGCACGTGAGTTTGGACTTATCCTTCTTACCCTTGTGCCGTAGACTTATCCTTCTTACCCTTGTACTTGCCTCTACGGCGTTTAGCAACTTGCCTTTCTTAAGGCCCTTGGTCCTTAGCTTTTTCCTTTTTGTGATTAGGGCCATCAACCTTGCGCCCTTTTTATGCAACTAATGCAATGACACTGCGGTTTGCATATTTGCACTCTGCGTCAAGCTCCAAATGGTGGGAAATGTCATCAAAGGTCTTAATAATTATGAGTAAGGACCAACTTCACTTGTCCCCACGAGAACTCAAGAAGTGAACTAATGATAGTTAGCTGTTCATCTATGAGATCATAACTTGCTGCCTTCATTTCTCAAATCATGGACGACATCACCCTAAGATGTTCAATCATGCTATGCTAAGGATCCATTATGTATTGATTGAGCAACATTAAGGCACGAAGCCTTAAGGTTGTTGTCCCTCCATATTTTAGGCATAATTGTTCCCACATCTCCATGGTAGTTTAGTAGTTCTCAAACTCCCCAATAAGGTCATCCTGCATGCAAGCTAACAAGGTGAAGCATATACACCTATCCTTTTTTTGCCAAAGGGCATAAACCTCACAATCACGGCAATGCTGGGCCGAATTCCCAGTCTTGGATGGGTTCATGTTGGTAGTTAAATGGTCAAGAAACTCATGCTCATTGAGAAGGTACTAAACCTTCCTATGCCAGATGTTATAGTTTTTGCCGTCAAGTTTCTCTCCCTTGGTTATCTCAATAATCAAACTCTTGGTTTTCATTTCACTACATCATTGCACAGGTTTAAGTAAGGCACATATCTATTTTTGCTAAACATTATTAGGTCAAAAAATTTGCAAACTTGTTGATAATCATTACTAATAACATATGTGGTATTAAGCTCCTAATTATATTTAGCCCAATGATTAATTTAATTTAATTATAGGTAACACATCCACTAAATATAGCATGAACCAATCATACATGCATTAGTAAGTCTCATTCTAAGACTCCATTGATATTTTGGTGCCTTATTTCCAAAATAAATCTATATATTTAGAATTAGTATGAAAATTCATCCCCTTAATAATTACAATTCAAATCCTATTACATCATTCTAATAACAAAAATTATTAAATGGTGATGTTACATTTTCTTCCTAGTATATAGGAAATCATTTTGGAAAACATACATTACACAACATAGGCATTAATTCAAAATATCAATGCATATTCTTTCCTTAAACTAAAAAGGATATTGAATGAAGATGGACCCACGTACCACTTAGGTACGAGGCCTTTGGCTCTTGGGTTCATTTAATTTATGCTCATTGGCATTAATTAACAATTAGTCTGATAGACAAATAATTAATCAATTTATTACTAACATAAATAATAAACATTTAACACATAAATGAAATAAATAATAAAATGCAACCCATAACATATATGAAATGCATAATAAATTTATGAATATAATACTCAATTATCAAGCATGAAAAAATTAATAGCCCAAAAATTATTTCACTTATGTAATTAGGTCAAATTTCAAATTAGGCTAACAAATATCTCAAATGTTGAAAAATTTTAATAAATCACATAGGGGTAAAATGGTAATTTTAACCACAGATTAAAAGATCACAGCAAAAGGACTCTCTGGCCAAGACGCGTGTGAGACACGATTATGTGGCTATAGCATCTGCTGTGCCACACACCCGCTAGGTGCCACCTTAGATAACCATTCAGGTCTTATTCGACATGGTTCTGGACTCACCAGTACGTGTGAATGACATTGTGGGGTCAAATCAAAGATTTATGTCGTTGGTGAAGCGCATCTCCCACAGAGGGCTTGTGAAACCGCAGATGAACACATTTATACTAAACTCATATTATTCATAAATTTCAACCTTTCATTTCCACGATGGCCACGTCGGACTATCATTTCTCACTCATTTTAACTCTGATTTTGGCATATAATATACTGTTGGAAAGATAATGTAATAAGAAACATATTCATATACATATCTCATGCAGAATCGTACTATAATAGGCCCAAAATGGGCCTAAACTTTCAAAAAATACATGCATGAATCGAAATTTCATGATGCAATATCTCACTTAATTCAAATCCTTTTTTACCAAAATTTTAGGCACAAATTTTTGACATCATAAGGAACACTTCCATGCCAAAATTTCAATCTAAAATGAAGTCATTGATGGTCATGTTATACATGCATGAACAAATTTCAGCATATATGGCATATTATTCTCATTTAGCATAATTTTAAGGACGAAAGCAAGTTATACATGCTCTGATACTAATGAGAGAAGGTGTGGTGAGACCTTACCTTTGAAATATAACAAGTCTCTTGAAACTTGTGCTTGCTTTACAAGTCTACCTTACACTCCAATGGCTCCAATGTAGTTCAAATTTGTCATTTCTCTATGTTATGAGCAGCTACTAGAGTTACTCACACTAATTCACGTTCCAAATCTCAAGCCTAGTAGATGATAGCTCTAACAGATAAAAATATGAGGGCAAACTCAATGTTTGAGAGATTGAAATGTGAGAAAGAGAAGTGGCGAAAGTTTATGCTCTCTTCAACAACTTATGTTGATAAAAAGAGAGTTAGATACTGCCATAAGTAACCAATTATTTCTTAACTTTGTCTTTTTTTGTAAGACCAAGTTTATTTGTCTACTTTGGTTTACTTGTGTCAATGTGAACATACTATTTGCACTATTTTGCTACAATTGTGAATAACTTGGAAGCTAAAGCATTTCTAGCATAGATAGTTACGGAAAACTAAAAGGTTAAAAGACTTTGATATTGTACATTTGGTTAGGAAAGGAGCATACAAATTAGAGATGCTATTTAAATTCGGGTTCAAGCGGTGCATAGATCAAGATTTTAAAAAAAACCTACTAGTATAATTTAAGTAAATATGTTATGGAATGTAATTTTGTATTAATGCTTTATAAATATGTAATTATATGAAATGATATAAAATATTAAAATACTTTTTCATATTAATATTCAAATGATATTCACAATTTTGTTAAAAATACCTATTTATCTTATTATCATATTCAGTTTGCCTTGATTTTCTTTGCATTCTAGATTGGGGATGCTACGATCTAAGCCACTGTCATTGCAGAAGAGCATTTGCGAATTTCACATTTGTACTGTAAGTCCGCCAATGCTTTTAACGTTTGATGGGTCAAACGGTTGCATTCAACCAACTTGAAAAAAGGTGATATCTTTCCCATCCCACTTCTTTTCTACAGAATTTATGATGGCTCGTCAAAAAGACTACTTTAATCGACATATATATTGAAAGAGCAATAGATGTATGACTGGCTTACTAATTATATAGGTCATTTTGATATCGACATTTATTACTTTGATATTACACCTATCGAGTGCTACATGCTTCTTTTAAAGGATTTATTGGGAATCTATTTTTCTATCAAATTGTCTAATTTTGGTTTCACTTTCTTTTTAATATGCATTTGATTAATCTTTGAATTTTCATATTAGCATATATTAGTCTACGGGAATACGCTAAGAATTAGTGATTAATTCATTGAACTGATAATCAGTTCAACCATTAAAATTTTGAATTGTCTATTTTTTTTTAATTTGTTTTATTTTAATAACTATTATTATTAAAAATCAATTA
>JANITW010000007.1:46622023-46639194 GCA_027564335.1 Erythroxylum williamsii
ATAATTCATTGATAATGTTATTACGAATGATTTGTATTAGTTAAAAATTAACAAATAATAATAATAACAATTTCAAATTAAGATAGAATAATAATAATAATAATAATAATAATAATAATAATAATATGTTTTTTAATATTTAGTTATTCTTTTGTGATCAAAAGATCACAAGTTCAAGTCACAGAAATAATTTCTTTGTAAAATACAAAAAAAGCTGCGTATAATTGATGTCCCCCTGCAACTTGTGCATTAAAATTTTTGTTGTTGAGATCAAAAATTTTATTAAATAAATTATAGAATGTATAGAATAAAATATATATTATGTTTTTTAATAAATTAATAATTAATAAATTCAACTAATATTTATGTTGAATTTAGATTATTCTCCTACATCAATTACACACTTTTAGGGAAGGAGTTATACCAAACTTCGTACAGCAGCTAACGTCGTAAAAACGAACGGGGAACTATATAATGAACACTTTCATAAACTTAATTTAGTGTTAATTTAATTACCATTTTCATGTAAGCTTACTTCTTCTTTTAATGGAATCAATGCAACTATCCATAAAACTATGCAATAGTTTAAGTTCTGAGCTAATAATAAACTTATTTTGAGATTAAGATAATTATAATCTCTAAAATAGTTAATTAATCATTTTTTATATATTTATAATTTCCTCTCTCTTTTTTTTTTTTTTTTTTCAGAAACTCAACTTCTCAAATAAAAATGTCACAATCTAATTTCATGGAACAAAAAGGATAAGTAAGCCCACTAATGTTTAAATGGTAACCAATTTTAGACCATGATTATGATAATTTGTGCTACCATTCAACAATTGATTCCACATTGCTATCTTTCGGAGTGTAGTATGAAAAATTATCACACTCCGAAAGATAACTGAAAATGTACCAGGTTGATATAACGTTGAAAGCAGCCAAATCTTTTAACAAGTTCGTTTGAAGTTAGAAACTTTGATTCAAACAGTAAAAATTACATAACTTAGTTAACAATGGAAGAGCCCGGACAAAATCTTCTATATTCATAACTTTGTGCCAATTCTGTTTCTGACAATTTCATCTACATATTTTTTTGAGTCTCACATATTTATATAGATGAGATCGTTTAGAATAGAGTTGACACAAAATTATAGGTACCCAAGATTTGAATCCCCAAGCTTACTTGGTTCAACTAAAGAGTTAGTGACCAGACAACAAGTTAGTTAAATTGACTAGTAACATAATTAGCAATTTGAATCGGCTCAACCGAACAATTCGAGTCAATCGAATTTCTTTCCCCTAGTCGTGGGCTTAGTTTTGGGTATAACTTAGCGCGCCTCTTCCTTTTTGATGTGATTAAAAATCAAAGGTTAATTTAATTATTCTGCGTCATCATATTTGAGCTATTGGTGACTCTTGACTGTATAATTTTGTCTACTATATATTTATTAATTTATTATTTATAAATTAAAAAATGAAATTAAAATCTTAAAAATATGTTATTTTGTGTAAAATACATAAAAATAATGAAGAAATATGTGATAATTACTAAAATTAAATTGTCATTGATGCATTTAATGTCAAATAGTAAAAAAACAAGCATGAATTATAGTTTAAATTTTCATAAAATCAATAATTCTACTAAAATTATATAATTATGCTAAATTATATAAGATAAAAATCACATTTAAATAAGAAAAATTATTTATGCTAACATATTATCTAGTTAAACCCTAATTATATTTCATAATTTTTTAATTTTTATCATTCTTGAATTTTATTAAATAAAAAAAGTAGTGGGAAAAGAAGTCAAAGGAAAAAAAAATCATATGTGATAAAATGCGCAGGGAGGCGTAGCGCGCACCCTCCCTCACCACCTCAAGAGAAAATTTCTCTCTCCAGCTCAAGCCTCCCGCTCTCTCTCTCTCTCCGAAATTTCAGTCCTTTAAACAATCCCAACTGCATTACAAAAAGCTTATAAGATTCGAAAGCTCAGTCCTTGAGCACTAAGCTCGCGCACATGTTCACTCCCAATCACAAGCTCCCCGGGTCACACTGAATGAATTTTACCCGAACCCGAATGGACCCTCCACTGATAAATGAGACATCTTTTTCTGCGGCAAACCCTTCCTCGTACACTTTGTCGGGGATATGGCTTTTCGGAGCTTTTAATGGTGACGCCGGTGGTGGGTTGGGTCTCCGAATGGGGAGTTTGGGAAGTGGGTTTGGTGGAGAGAGAGACGGGTCGGTGGAGGAATCGACGGTGACGGAGCAGAGTGGCGGTGGAAATGGGAGGAAGCGGAGAGGTTTGAGTTCGGAGGATGAATCTTCTAAGATGGTGTCCACAACTAGCAGTGGCAATGAACTGGTTGGCTTTTATTTATTTTTTAATTCAATTGTCGTTTTTGCTTCTTCGTTTTGATTAAAATGATGACGTGAGTTGATGAGGATGTAAAAGGAATAGAGAAGAAGAGTGTGAGCTTTGTTGAGAAATGCAAATATAGACAAGAGAAAGTTGAGAATTTTGGCCGTTAGTTTTTATCGTTTGTTGGATTTTCTTTCTCTTTGCTTACCTTAGGAAATGAGAAACTGCAAAATATTTGAACCCTCGTCTCCAATTCTCTTAATTGAGAGCTCAATGTCTTAGAAGTTGAGAACTTCTTATATTTTCTTAGTAACAAAAATTGTGTAATTGATAATTTTGTGCTATTCAGACGTTTCTTCCATTTTTGATCTTTGATCTGTAGGCATGGAAGTGGATCTTTTTATTGTTACCTCCCGATATGGAGTTGTTAGCTTGTTTAGAATTAATATGTCAGAGGCTACAATTAACTCAGTTGGCCTAATGATCTTCTTTTTGTTCACAGAATGATTCTAATGGCAAGCGAATGAAGACGTCAGCTTTCAGAAATGAGAAGAATAAAACTGAAGTAGAATTAAGTTCTGCTGCAAACTGTAAGTCTGCTGAGAAAAGCACGAAACCGGCTGAGCCGCCCAAGCAAGACTACATTCATGTGAGAGCGAGAAGGGGTCAAGCAACTGATAGCCACAGTCTAGCAGAGAGAGTAATTCTATTCAGCCTTCTCAAGCTTTTCTTTCTTTACTTAAACCTGTTGATTCAAGTAACAACAAAAGCAATTCAGTTGTGTAGGTTCAAGTCGTATAGGCTTTATATTCACATACTCTTATTGTTCCTGTTTCTTTTATTTATTTCAAATGTTATCTTGAAAGGAATGCGTCTTGATTTGTTCAAAACCTTCTCTCCCCCCTTTTGCCCATTTTGGCAGGCTAGGAGAGAAAAAATAAGTGAGAGGATGAAGATCCTCCAAGATTTGGTTCCTGGGTGTCATAAGGTACCTGTTGCCTTCAGCGTCTATCATACTTTCTAGATTCCTGAATCTGCGTTTTTGAATTTTATTTTGAAAGGGTGTCAGTATATTGTCTTTTCTTTGTTATCGTATGTCTTTCATCTGTCATTATTGGTTCAGTCCACCAAGTCGTTATTTGCGTAAACCAGGTGGCACATCCTTGAATAGATTTTGGACTCATAATGACTTTCTGGATAAATTATGTATAATACCTTCAAACAGGTCATAGGTAAAGCACTCGTCCTTGATGAAATAATCAATTACATCCAGTCACTACAAAGACAAGTTGAGGTATTGCCGCTATCATGCTGTGTTTTATTGTCACTTTTGACAAGTTATTCTGTTGAAGCTGTAACTGAGATCTGTGCCTTTCAAATTGGATTTTGCAGTTTCTGTCCATGAAATTAGAAGCAATTAACTCAAGGATGAATAAGGACCCCACAGTTGAAGGCTTTCATCCAAAAAGCGTAAGTCTTCATATTTTACCGACTTAAAATAAAGCTTGTCTCACATATTAGTTATCCCATATTTTAGAAGTGAATTATGGTTGCTGGTTCCTTAGGGTTGGGTTAACTGTGGAAAAAAACATGGGTTTTTTTGGTGCTGCAATGGGTTTTTTGAGCGGCTAAACCTTTGTCTGATTGCTTGATAACTTAAATTGTACCCTTATTAGAGAATTTTTGTATGGTAACTGTCTTTCTTTTACTAGGACTGTGTATATAGAAGCAACAGGGAGCATGTATAGATATGAGAAAATGGAGTCAAAAACTTTTTTGGTTTGCACCTATTCTATATTTGGAAATCTTGGTTTGTTGCTTCCTTCTGAGGTAGTTTCTACAGCTGCCTGGAAGGCTGTTAGGTTTTACTGCCTGTAACAACACTCGAACTTGGATGAGGTTGTACTTATTAAAGCCAAAGCATATCACTACTTTGTATGTTGCACGTTGAACCTATAAAGAATGTTATAGAATTTGAACTTTTTTGTGAGGTTTTGAATTTTCAGTCTTAACCTTAACGAAGTAATTGAAGATACACTATACAAGTTGGGCAACTTTGTTTGAATATAAATCATTGAGAAGCATCTGGTTTTCCTTCTTTTAAAGGGTTGGGTGTGGGTGTCGGTAGTCCTCAATCAATTACTTTGAAGTTTTAGATAATCCCTTGCTAGGCGTGCTGCCACGGGTTTATATCGTATCTGAGAATGTCACTAAATTGCTCAGTTTTGCGACCTCATGGATTGTGAACAAGCATCCATCTTAGCTCCTTCCAAGCAATAGTATCTCTAGTGATTCTTTCAACGGAAGGGTAGTCTATTAGAAGCAAATCATGTTTGAAAAGATAACCTGTACATAGGAAACATCAACTTTTTGAATTTGTTGTTTCACAAAGCATACATTCATGAACTTGTTCAAGATTACAACATTATTGGTTTGTATTTGATGTGTAGTCTTTCCAACAGTTATTCTTTTTGTAATTTTATAGCTTGGTGTGCAACCATTTGATGTAGCCGGAATGTTGCTTGCCCCACAAACAATGAAAAATCATGCTCAAGGATCACAACATGAATGGTTACACATGCAGGTCGGTGGAAGTCTTGAACGAGCATCCTGATGAAGGAGCTAGGTCTTTATTTTATCAGAAAGGGAGTACTTGTTCTTAGCTTCCCGTATACCAGAGAAATGTGTTTAGTACGTATAGTATTGGTGTTGCCGTTATAATCTCATGTCAATCGTAGCTGTTGCTTCTAATCCTTCATGTGTCGTATGACTGAATCCACTGCACTCATTTAGATTGGTTCCTTGGCATAAACTTCTAGAGTGAATTCATTTAGTAGTGTACTGGAAGTTGTGATTTGGACAATTCTGATAAATGGTTCCATTGACCGAAGTGATTCTAATACATGTGACTGATTCTGTTTGGTGTGTTCCTGACATATAAAGCCATTGCGATTCTAGCAATCTGGAAGACATGGCATTGAAACAAAACTACATGAAATTCAAGAGACAAACTCATAAGTGACAACTTGGGAGCCATTGTGGTTCCAATTCAACGTAGATTTTCCTGAATTAAAACAACACATGTTACTAAGATTTGAAATAGCTCGAAGGAATAACACACCGTTTAAGAAGACCGATTAGAAGCTGGAGACAATCAGAAGTAGAGTAGCACGAGTTCATGCCATGTTTGAGAACGATTAAGAGCCAAACTTGGAATTTATGCAATCAATGACATCATTGCCCACTTGAAAAGCCTGGGTTAACACTACTATTCGAATCGAAGGTTTTGAAGAGAAGAGAATTATGAGAAGCAAATGACTATTGAAGGCTGTGAAAAGCATGTCTTTCCCTTCTCCAATTCTGTTGGAAGTGAACAAGACCCCTGGGACTGGGAACAACAAACATCTGTCCCTCGGTCAAAATCTTGGAGGTGTAAAAGTTACTACAAACAACTTCCCTTGATGACTAATTCCGTCTTGGTGGCTCGAGCATGCGAATGTCCACTCGGTTCATAGAGTATTCAAACCGGGAAATATGCAAGAACATCAGCAGCAGATATAGACAAACCAACCAAACATGTTAGTTGTTTTCCCCTCTACTCAACCCATCAAAGAAAAATATCATCTGAAGTTACTTTCTCCCCACGTCTACAATGGAATCCACAACTGATATAGGAGCAGTCACGTCTGCAACACAGAAATCCTGCAAGGAATCATGATCAGCTGAAATGATAAGCCAAAGGAAAATCAGTGACCCTGTGATCAGGTAACTCGACAAAAAAAAGCGCTTCCAAGGAATCATGGCAGACATGGATTCAGTAACCAAATACAAATAAGCAGCTTTCCACATTAGAGGAGCTCAAAACCCTTTTTTAACTTGGCCTGTCAAGATTCATGGTAACCCACGAACTCTCCTTGCAGATAAACGGATTAGTTATAAGGGGCAAGCAACTTGGCAAGGTTGCTGACTTCAGACAGCAGTTAAATAACATTAAAGTTGACAGAGGACACGAAAGATATGATTGGTCTCTGTACTCGGTGGACAGGACCGTAGTCTGGGAACAATAATTGTGGATCCCTTGGTTGCAATAAATAATTGGGACGATCTCCTTCTCGTCCACCGAGTTGAAATGGTCGTGCAGGACCTTCTGATGTGGTCCATGAAAACAACTCACTAGCTTTTATTGATTTAGGTGACTTCACACCCAATCTGAACCATGAACTTCGCTTGGCCAGTTTTTCTTTCCGAGGAAAGGGTCGAACAAAGCCAGATTTTTCAAGGGTCCTTTCAGTTTAACGTGAATGAGAGTCGACCATATTCTAGTCTACATAGCATTTCTAGTAATATCATTCGTCATTGAGCTTTAGAGAGGTGATTTTTAAGTAGTTGGATTGCTACTTCTCTATCTTCTAGTAATGAATCAATATTTTCAAATGAAGAATCTTTTCAGAAATAAGGTCAATGTAAAGGTGGAAGAATACCATATAAAGCCTGGAATGGAATGATATTGTTGGCAATATGATATGAAGTGTTGTACCAAAATTTGCTAATGAAATCTAGGAACACCAAATCCTTGGCAAATCCCTTATCGTACATCGAAGATAGGATTACAAAAAATAATTCATGACCTCAGATTGTTCATCAATTTGAAGGTAATAAGTTGGGGAATGCTTGGGATCAACACCACTCTAATTTGTAGTGTTTTTAGATATTAGTATATTACACTTCCTAATGAACTGATCTCTTACTCACTTCCATATACCTTTCCAATATAAGATTGTAGATAATTTGTTGTAAGGAGGGTGTGAATTCTTGAATGTCCTCTAATAACATTGCTATGAAAATGTTGTAACGATTGATTTCGAAGGACAATGTGCTGACCCACTATTAACTTCCCTTTTTGTAATAATTGATTATGAGACCAAGATTAATAAGAGAAGGTTTCTCCTTGTTGTAAGAGTTGAGTTATAGATTGTAGGTATTGATCCTTCTAACAAAAAGCATTGACATTGCTCAAAGGTTTATAGAAATAATAGATAAAGCATGTAGGCTACATTAGAAGATTGAATTCTTGAGAGGGTTTCTACAGCTACGTTAGATTTTCCTTGCTTGTATTGGATTCGTAATCATATGCCATCAACTTTGCTAATCATGTATTGAGTTAGAGTTGTTAATTTTTGATTAAAGAGAAACTTCAAAAGCTGGTCATTAACCTTGATGATGAAATGTCTATGTATCAGATAGTGTTGTTCATTTTTTAATTATAAAAAGGATGATAATTATCTTTGTTATAAGTAAAGGTATATGGATAACATTTTGATGATAAATTATATGGTGTCTATTTTGAATTAAGACTATAAGCCAATACCAGTAACTAATGCATATGTTTCGATGATAAAATCTTAATGGAAGTTAGCCAATGCTAAGACTAGAGTTGAAGTAAGAGCTTGCTACAGTGATTCAAATGCCTCACGTGATGTAGCATTCTAAGGGAAAGTAACATTATTTTTTAGTAGAAGATTAGAGGATGACTAAGTTGAGAATAGTCTTTAATGAATTTGTGATAATAACAATTTAATTCTAGAAACCCTCTGACTTGTTTCACTAATGAACATACTGGCCATTCCTAAATGGTTTTAATTTCTTTTGGGATCCATTACAACTCCTTAGTGAAATATAAAATGGCCCAAGTGTTCTATAGACTCAACAACAAATGCGTATTTATTACCGACAGCTGAAACACTTTAGTGAGGTGAATAGTATACTCATTCATATAAATGTTGTCAATTAAGATATCATCAAAGAATGCCAACATAAATTTTCTTAAATAAGATTTAAATTAAATATGCTTAAAACTTTTTATATAGCAAATCCAATAGCTATAGTATGACTGCAAACAAAACAATTAAAAATCCAGCAACTTAGAAGTTAGCATACCTGGTTCTTGTTTTCCAATGGCTACTCTAATTATCTCCTGCTCACACTTGCAAATAGAAACTGTCATAAAGGGCAAAAAATTAGAACTACACTTTTAAACACAATTACCAAATTAT
This sequence comes from Erythroxylum williamsii, assembly GCA_027564335.1. Taxonomy (NCBI): domain Eukaryota; kingdom Viridiplantae; phylum Streptophyta; class Magnoliopsida; order Malpighiales; family Erythroxylaceae; genus Erythroxylum; species Erythroxylum williamsii. The sequence goes on from JANITW010000007.1 coordinate 46,630,442, forward strand.
CCATATGTAATAAGGAAACAAATAACAAATAACAAATATACAAAATAAGGAAGACAAACATAAATCATAGATTATAAATCATAAATCATATATATATATATACTTATTTTCAATCACTGCTCGAAAAGATTGCTGTCATTGGCACATCAAAATAAAAGCTTATACACCTAATTTTGAGAACTAGTAATCAGCACCAAGGTGATCAATTATTACTTCACACTGAAGATATAAAACTAAATCTGCCAAGCCAGGAGAGAAATGATGATTTCTTTAACTTTATCTTACATGTAAAGGAAACAAAGTTTTGAGTTTGAAATTTATAAGAAAACGATATAAATCCTGATCCTAAGGTTGAGGGTTAGGCAGACAGTTGTAGCTTATTCTTTCTAACTGTCGTTAGAAGGCATCAGGTCACAGTAGTTCTACGGCAACATATTAATCTAAGGAACTTATCTAAATAGTCTGAATAATGCTGAAGAATTATGTTTGAGAAACTTTAGTTTTATTAAACCTATTTTTTATACAGAAAGAGTTTCAGGGACAGTGAAATAGAAGAATACCTAAACCCAACAGCCGTAGGATATTGAAAGCTAAATCTCTATCTACCAACACATAGTGGACGAGAAGAATGAAACTTACCACAGAACACAACCCAACTAATAGCATTAACTATCTTTACGACCACAATCACCGTAAAAAATTCATAAAACACAATGCAAACCCAAATTAATAAAAACAAACGACATTAATCGCAACCCAAATTACCCGACATGAATCGCAAAACATAGACCAACCCAAATTACTCGACTTTAATCGCAAAACTACTTCAATCGACTAAAAAACTTACATTACCCGACATTAATCGCAAAACTACTTCAATGACTTACCGGAAGATAGAAGACGCACATGCACTCCGATTGGTGATGATAGAGGGCCGACTGTAGCGCGACAAAAAATGAGAGACGGAAGGTTAAAATGATGAAGAGGGAAGGGGAGAAACACAGGCGCGCGCGGGAGAGTGAGGAAGATGACAGAGGGAACGAGAGGTTGGATGAGAGATGAACGCGGGAGACTGACAAATTGAAGATGAGAGGGAGGCTTCGGTTTTCGTTTGGAAAATTGGGGGGAGCAAAAATTAATTACGTGGACAAGGCCTTCCCCGACGTCTATTTCTCCAAAACGACGTTTATTCTATTTTGGGACGTCTTTCTACCAAAACGACGTTAAACACTTCCTTTATCCCCGACGTCTTAATACAACGTCGCAGAATATTCCATCTTTTCTTGACGTCTTTCCAGATGTCGTGAAAGCCTCAGACCATTCACGACGTCTACTTTAAAAACGACGCTAAAGCTGTTGTTTTGTTGTAGTGTGTCTGCACGTTTGCTTAATGCAAGCCACGATCATGGGTCACATCCAAGCCTTCTATCACGATCGTGTTTTTGAATGTCTGCGCGTCTGCCTGACGCAAGTCACGATCATGGGTCACATCCGAGCCTTCTGTCACGATCGTGGACCAACTCTAGTGTTTCTATCACGTTCGTGGCCTGTTGTGCCACGATTGTGGGCAGTTGTTTCAGCCTGATGTCTCCGATACTTCTCTGTTCCCCAAAATACTAATAAACAAATCAAGGTACCTCAAAACATAATATTTAAACTCAAAGACTTATACTAGCCTATAAAACACTTTAAACATAAATAATTAACAAACTTAAAAAATTCTAACCTAAATATATACTAAATGGTTGAATTAATAGCTAAAAATATATCAAACTAGGCCCTAAAATATGATGCAATTTACACTTATCATAAATCTTGTTTAAGGTCAAGAGAAACACTCAACATATGTATTCTAAGAACTTTTAGGATTTCAACCTATAATTAATAAAATAATTAGGACTTTCTTAGTTTCTTAATAATTTATTTTTATTATATTATATTTTAATTATTGAGGACTACTATGCTAAAGGTGAATTGTTTCATCTTATGCAAAGCTTCACGTCAGTAAATACAATAGCAGAGTTAACGATGCACTATATTTAAAAAAAAAATTAATTACATTGGGTTTTCTGTGATTTACGTCGATCTTTTTCGCTATTATTTACTCTCTTATACTTTCATTTACGTCATCCTCCGTTAAAAGACCTGCCATGTTTAGGTGTTTTGTGGCACAACACCTTTCTTAGCTGTGCCACATAACACACTCCTATTGAAAGAGTGGCCTTCTCTCTTCACTGCCCACGCCAAGAAAATCTCTTGAGTGGTTCAGTTGCCTACATGGAAACTTGAGTCATGATATGTTTGAAAGAGATTATGTAAACAATCCAGTGTTACCTGAATGTTGAAGGCTTGATCGCTCCTCGTAAATCCAGTCTGAGTGACTTTTTGAGAGATGGCAAGTGGCTGACATGTAATTTATTTTAATTTTTAAAATAAATTAAAAAATTGGTATATTTAATTTAACTGATTTTTTTAGTTAATATTATAAAATTAAATTTTACAATATAATTTTTGAAGTTATTGGTAAAACCCACAAACACGTTTAAAGTTTAAACCGCCATACACAGATATATATACAAATACAAGCCAAGCCAGGAGAGAGAATCAACGTTGCTTCAAATGTGAAATGGTGCAACTTATGGAGGCTGGCTTGTATGCAAGTGCAAGGGTAAAAACTAGAAAGGTTGCTGTAAACAGAATTACATATATACTACATAACAAAAACAAAACATCACATGCAATAAATATAAATTAAAACCGCTAATTCTACTCCGAAGAAAGTCGTTCTCGAGATCATATTTACAAGACGTCGTGGATTAATCTCTCGTCCTTTTAACGCGAACATAATCCAGAGGTCGAGTTGATTCGTAAACTTCATAAATGGGTCGAGATCTCTTTATTCTTCGCTTGGGGAAGCCTTCTGGTATTCCGCAAATTTGATCTTCAACTGCCTTAGTGGACTCAGAGCCGCTTCCTTCGCCTCCATTATTTTCGTTGACGATAAGCTTGCTCTGCTCCTGCTTTCTGCCGAGAATCAGTAGCTGCAGAGCCACGTCCATCTCCGACCCGGAGAAAAGTGTTTTCCTGGGGGATGCAAACTTGGCCATTTTAGGATTGTGTATATATTGGATGGTGTTTATGGGTATATTTATATGTAGGCGTTGGCGGAAACCAGTATATTTATATGTAGGCATTGGCGGAAATTGTGGTTTCCGCCAACGAGGATAACTAAGTCGGTTAGAACTTAGAAGCGCGTCTATTTAGTGAACTGCGAATCCCTCAACGATTCCTTTTTCTTGCGCTAATAAACTAAACAAGCTTCATACGTAATCAATATTATATAGAACTATTTTATAAAATTTAGTAATTTTATTTATCAAAATTAATTCTAAAACTATTATCTATAAATATTGATATTACAACATTTTTTTTCTCAAAGCAAATGAATTTAAAGTATTGGGAGAATTTTATCTGCTAAGGATTTACTTTTGAAGTTGTTTTTATACTCTTTAATATTTTCTCTTCCATGATGTTAAGATGATCTAAATAATAAGCCTTATGACACAAGTCTTCAGGCCGTTGAGAAACAGGCTCATAGACAGAGATATAAGGAAGTACAAATTACTGAAGGGGACATAAATAATGCTTATTTCCACAGAAAGGTTATTTCTAGGGAATCCTCCAACAAAATGATCTCTCTTCAAGAGGAAGTAAGATTTATTACATCTCAATAAGAGATTAAAATAGAATTGGAGTCATATTTCACCCGCGCTTTGGTTACCCCTTCTAATGGTTGATCCACACAGCAGTTCTCCAAAGAAATTCTCCAAGAACAATTATCACAGGACCTGTCTCCAAACAAGAAATAGAGGATACCCTAAAAATCTCAACCACCTGAAGGCTTCAAGAGGAGATAGAATGAACATCCTATTCTATCAACAATCATGGAACATTACAAGCATTATGGTCATTGCTGTTGTTGGGGGAAATCAACAGAACTTTCATTACCCTAGTGCTTGAAGGGGGGAAAAAAAAAACAAGAACCAATATGTAATTATCTGGCAGCCTAAAACATACTATAACTCTATATACAAAATCATTTATAGAATCCTGGGGGAAAGATTGAAGAAAATACTACCAATTCAACTGGATTACAACAAAGGGCCTATATTTCAAGGAGAGAAATTGGCAATAATATTCTAGTTGTTTAAGAACTTCTCAGGCATTATATTAGGAGGAGGGGAAGTAAGAATTGCATGACTAAAGTATATTTTCAGAAGGTATATGACTCAATGGACTATAAATTTATCATTAATTGCCTTCAAGCTTTTGGATTCTCAATATGTTCCTTGATTAGATAGAACAATGCATCACTAGGGTGTCCTATTATATTCTTATCAATGGTGAGCCTTCTAAAGTGATTAGAGGAGCCAAAGGTTGAGACAAGGAGACCTTATCTCCCCTTTCTGTTCTCCATTGCCATGGAATTTTTCATCAGGCTCCCATTCATAATCATTAAAAGCGTGAAAGGTGCGGTTTAACGAGCCTAAATTTTGTAAATGACCTTTTATTATTCTCTAAGGCTGATCATCATTCAATCTCTACTTTCATGACTGACTTAAAGATATTTAGCAAACTCTCGGGCTTGGTAGCCAACAAAGAAAAAATGACTTGCTTTTATCTCAAAATGCCTTGTGGTTCTTACCCGTCAGAGAGTCTGGAGTCTATCTTTTACATATTTAGGTATTCTAGTGAATTCCACATGACCTTGCTACTCAGAATTTAAACCTCTATTGGAAAAAATCAAAACAAAAATACGTTGCTAGAGCTCTAAATATCTTTGAATGGCCAACAGAACACAATTAATTTAATTCTTCAATCCTACCATCAATAAATGTCTATTAGGCCTCACATCTAGTCCTACCTACAACAGTCAATGGAGTAGTGAACAAATTGCTTAGCCATGGAATGGAGACGTTTAGGGTAAGGTTAAAGACAAAATCAAATGGAAAGAACCAAGATTGGGATTTATACCCTTGAAGGCGGTGGATCTAACCATGCTCACTAACTGAATATGAAGACTAACTAAAAAGAACTCCCCATGGACGAATTGGGTTAAAGAATACTATATACAAAAGTATAATTTATGGAACATCAAGACTCCGATTAGATCATCTGCTACTGACATTAATGAACATTGTTAAATATGTAATTTTCTATAAGGTTAGTAATGGGGAAAGCATAAACTTCTGGTTTGACAGGTGGTCCTCTAAGGGTGTGACGAACGAATAGCCTAAGTTGCAGAGACTCAAAGTTAAATGCCAGGAAACCTCCACAGTTCACCAAGTATTGGCTAATAGGGACCTGATAAATTGTTATGTGCATGATAATAACTAGAGAAAGTATCCACTAAGCCTACATACCAAGCCTGGTGTGGAAGACAAGGTGATATGGACTAAATCTAGAAATGGGGAATTCTCCAACAAAGCTGCTAGGAGAATGTTCTGGGGTTCAGATCCTAAACTATCGTGGCAAATATTAGTTTGGGATTATAGAATCCTTCATAGGGTAGCAATTACACCTTGGATGGCATTTCACAGAAGACTTCCAACCATTAATTGACTTCATGACCCCAACATATGCTATCTATGCAAAAACAACTAGCTAGTAAGACTTGGATTACATCCTATTTGAGTGACATAACAAACCATGGACAGAACTAATTCACAAATGTGGTGTACTAACCCCTCCGAATTTGTGGTAAGACATCAGTGCATGGAGCATCAGACAAATCCAAAGATTAAATATCACTAAAGGATGGATTTTTAAGATTATCTCCGTCTTACCTAATACTAAGGATCTGGGATGAAAGAAACCGCAAAGTCTTTAAGGAGAAATACTTGGTCTCCTCACTATGAAGACCTTCAATCAGATCATAATACACATACATTTACATCAAAGACCAATATGAACAAAGAGAGGATGAAACGTGTCTGGAGTATGGCTTAAGTGCCAAGGGATTCTGACGATTCCTTCACCAATAAGAGAAATGAAGTAAATCGAGGATAATGTCACTTGTTAGACATCAGAGACTGACCATCTATGATCAGCCCATGTGTTTAATGGACCATCTCCCATGCATTAATTTGTTTTTAGCCAGAATAGTCATTGGTTAACCAATTAACATAGGAAGCTTCAATGTTTTAAGAGACTATGCATAAATAAGAATATCTATTAATAATAAAGTAATATAATATTCTCTTTTGATTTTCAAAAGGAAGCTTTTAATTTTTTAAGTCTTAATTTTATGATTGATTAGATAAATAATCATAAAAATAAATTTGTATTTCAACCTATCTTAAAACGAGTTTTTCCTTTCTATTCTTAATGCATATTTTTTTGACAATAATATTTACATGTTTATCTCTTTTGATAAAAAAGTAATTTTTAAAATTTTATTAACTATATGTTAGTAATAATTCAATAAATACATTTTCCTTTCTACTCTAATATAATATTTCTTTCTACTCGAATATAAATACACCTATTTTTTTTTAACGAAAAATTATAATCATTTTATTAATAGCGAGAAATGGGATCTGTATCCGATAACTCGGGTCACTATGGCGCTGTGAAGGATAGAGAAAACCTCCACAGAATTAGGCCAAGTACAAAATTTGAAAAGTATTAAGGAAAAAATCATCTAATACGGACGTAGGGAGTAGCATGTCGTTCTAAGATCAAAGTTCCACGAACAATTAACGGCAAGTCTTCCTCTTGGCGAAATTGAGTCGAAATCCCAGATGAACCAATCCGGGACAGATAATCCGCAACAGTATTTACCTCGCGGTAAACATGTAAAATCGAAGAAGAAGAAGCAGTCATCATATCCTTGATGATTTGAAATTCAGTGTAAAATTGCCATAGCCAACCTTCATTCCCATGTAATAAAGCTGCGATAGCTGAATTATCTGTTTGAATTTGCGTGCCAGTGAAACCATGAGCAATGCAAAACCTCAAACCGTTAATAATAACCTCCAGTTTCATCTTCATGCTGCTCGATGTCCCCATATAAAAAGCCTCAGCATAGAAGAAAAAACCTGTCGAAGATCTGACAATAAAACCCCAACCCGACCTGCATGGATTGCCTAGCGATGAACCGTCTGTATTCAAAACCATAACATCAAAATCAGGGGGTCGCCAGCTGACCATGTGAATCTGCTGTTTCCTCGATTGCTGTATCGGGCAGTTGAAATTACGTTCAACAAAACGATGATCATGGAGATCCCTTGGCATCGGATGGTGAGCCAACAAAATCCCGGTAAGTTGCCGATGTACAGCTTTGATAATAATCAGCTTATTTGGGGTTTTGTTGTCGAAAACAAAATTATTCCTGGACTTCCAAACCTCCCATAGGACCAATGAAGGTATTATTGTGATGATCTGTTGACGAAGAGACGAAGAACTTCCCAAGCGACACCAATACAAAAACATTGGCCACAGACTATGAAAACGTGGGACAATTATGTCTAGCAAGGAAGCAAAATAATCTCAAATTTCCAGGACCACAGGACAATAATAGAAGGAGTGATCACAACTCTCAAGACCTGAACGACAGAAGCAACAGATAGTAGGATTTAAGACGAATCCAATACCAACCAAAATATCAGGAAGAGGCAAAAGGGAGTTCCAAAGTTTCCAAACAAATATGGAGATTTTCTTAGGCAACAACTTAGACCAAAGTAATTTTGCCACAGAAGAGGTGAGAGCACGAAACCGAACAAAGTCATATGCAGTTGCCAGTGAAAACAAACCCGTAGATGTAAGCTTCCAAAACACTCGATCTGGTACATCTGTCAAAACAGAAGGTAAAACATTTAACGCTTGGATTTGTGCATCAGTCAGATGATTTGTAATGAGAGGTAAACATTAATCTCTATTGCGGATAAAATCAGCAACCGTTAATAGAGGAAGAGGGAATTGTTGCACATCATCCATATGCCGAAAAGGGCCCAAACCAGACCAGTTATCATCCCAAAAATTCGAGGAGCCATTCTGGATGTAAAGATGGAATTGATTACCGACAAGTCTATCAACAGAAAGAAGCCTCCGCCAGCTAGTTTTCCGTTTCCAGGAAGTAGACAAAGAGGAGATAAAACGGACCCAGTTACCAATTCCATTTTTAAAATGCCACCACAATTTGATCGTGTAAGCCTGGACCACATCTTCTAGCTTCCGGAAGCCTAAACCGTTTTCATCTACCGGCATTGCTATTCTCGCCCATGATCGCCAATGTCGTTTGGATAGTTCAGTGGTGCTGCCCAAAAAAAACTGTTGAAAAATCCGCTCCATTTGGCCTAATACAGAATGAGACGACCACCAGGCGACAATAATTTGTGTTTCCAGTTGCCAACTTTTTTCTCCACTCGCTCTACCAAAAACCTGAAGAGTCGTTCTATTTTTCGGCCCTGATAAAGAGGAGATCCAAGATATAGTATGGGCAAACAGCCTGGCATCATTTATAAAATAGTTCGAGAGAGTTCCACCCGTGGTGAGGCCAGACCTTCAGATCGAATAAAACAGCTTTTAGACTTATTTACTTTCTGACCAGTTGCAAGCTCATAATCCTCTATCAATAGCATAAATTGCTCCAATGAGCGTTTGTTGCCACGAAAGAAGAATATCGTATCATCAGCATATGCTAAGTGAGTTACTGCTAGAGCGCCTCTTGGAAGACCATATGGTTGAATTCT
>JANITW010000007.1:46661067-46671598 GCA_027564335.1 Erythroxylum williamsii
CGGATGGTTAGTCTAGGTTATCCAACGCGATAAGTTTTCTATACTTTGTGCTTCTCTGGGATGTCGGAATGTGTTTCAGTTCGATACATTCGTTTTTTCGATTCGGTTCGATTTGTTTTCCGTTTTTCGGTTGGAATCCGGTCTCTTCGGACATGGGTCCCAACAGATGCTTATCACTTATAAACATCTAGCTCACCTTTTTGTTCATCATAATAAAATACTAAAGTGATAAAAAATTTATTGCAAATCTTATAACAGTAGGACGATATAAATTTCTGGTCAAATCCTTTCTCTTTAAATTTAAGACTCATGTACGATTATTAATGAACTTGGTCACGTTTTTACTTTTTACACATTCTCATCAATAATAGGAAGATACCTAGATCTCCTATATTTTCCAACATCAAGTAAATGTAATTTGTAGCATAAAGAGTCTAATAAAAAGAATTATACTTACTTTGAATTATACTTGCTTTGTAATCTTCTTCTAGCCGTTTTATAAGTGGAATCATTGTTAGTAATGAATTCAACAATATTTTCTAACCCTATTTCAATCACAACTTCATCAAATATTTTAAGTAGAGTATTAAATTCCTAACAAGGCCAAATGCAATAGTAAGCTTTAAAAACATTGAGTCTTTTGTAAAATAAACTAAAAAATTAATAATAGGTTTATGTCTCCTATTTGTCCAACCATCACACATGATTGAACACCCAAAAGTAACCCAAGCCATTTTTCCTTCATCTAAATAACTTTTAATTTCATAAACAGAGTTACTCAAAAGTTTATCTCTATAGTCATCAATTGAAGGAGCTTTTATCCCGAACCGTAAGAGGCAATACTATTTACCATAGGCTGATAATAAAAAGACTGGGAAGTATTGAATGTTATACCTGAATCATACCACCATCTAGCCATTGTTATATCACCATTATGAGTCGCTTCTCTTGATTGTAGGGCACCATAAATTGAAGACTAAGCTCTAAAAGTTATTCTTAGTGCAAAAAAATAGGCATATTACTTCTTCTTTTCCTAAACTCAAGTCTAGGCGCAACATTTACTTTTTGTTGGGTAGGAATACTACCACCTTCAACATTCCCACTATCATCATGAGCACCAACAAACGAACTTCCATTATTTATAATTCAATCTCTGTTTTTTTTTATCTTTCTTGTGCTAATACTCTTCAAGCAAAGTCTTCATTTGTCATTTCACACTATGATTCACTTTTTTACAAGGCTTCATATCACCGTTAATCACAGATAAATGTTTCTTTAATATGGTGATTTCTCTACCTTTCAAATGCTTGTTATAAGACAAGAAAATGGTATGGTTCTCCATTTTGTTGACTCATACAGCATAAGCCCAAACTGTATCATTCTATCTTCCTAAATCGATTGAATTATTAGGAGTACTTGAACTTCCTTCCATTGATATGTAAAAATAAATGTAAATTAACTTAATAACTTCATATCAAAATGAAGAACACATAATTTCATTATCAACTAGTATAATAAAATATGTATTGTTTAACTCAAAAGTCCAAATTAACACAATTACACGATAAACATATACATCTTATATAATAGAACTCATTTTCTATGATTACATGATACACAATTCACTAATAAGTCAAAAACCAACAATTCAATTATTCAACATACATAATTATAGAAAACATATATACATCTTATATAATATAACTCATTTTGTATGATTATATCATACACAATTCAATTTCATCAAACACAATTCATTAATAAGTCAAAAACTAATAATTTAAGTATTCAACATACACAATACACATATGCATCTTATATAATATAAATAATTTTGAATGATTACATTATACATAATTCAATTTCATTTAACACAATTCACCAATAAGTCAAAAACTAACAATTCAAGTATGTAACATACACAATTACATAATACACATTACATCTTATATAATATAACTCATTTTATATAATTACATCGTTCAACAATAAATTAAAGACATACACTCACAACTATAACATATTTAATTTCAACTATAACTCACAGCTATAAGTTTACAACTTCCTTTATGTAATCTTATAATTCAACTATAAACTAATATAATTTGTTTACTTATACAATTCAATTTGTAATGCTTATGGTTATTTTATTTTCTTAACTAATTTTAATCATCATTATTACTAAAATCCTAATCTCTAACTTTAATTTAACAATGTTTCATTTACCAATTTTGGTCAACATTCTTAGTTTCTTACTCAAGTTAACTCCACAATGAAGAGTTAACATACACTACATAATTCAATTTCATCCAACACAATTCAGCAATAAACAATATAAAAATGCAATCATTTAATTGTCTTAACTTAATTACATATATTAAATGATTTAATTATATATTAAACTTATATTTAAATGATTAATCATATGTTAAATACTTTTTATATATAAACAACAATTAGTAAATTATATGTTTCATATAAATTAATTAACAAATTAACAACTTAATGTATTCATTTTGAAATTGACGATGCTTAAATTACATTGAAATTGAACCAACTCACACAAACAATTCCGACTCTCAAACCCAAAAATTTTCAATGCATTAATTTTTTTCATAACAATGCTTAAATTACATTGAAATTGAATCAATTCACATAAACATTTCCAACTTTCAAACAAACCCAAAAATGCCAACTCATATAAATAATTCCAACAATTCCAACCATCATAAAACACACATGACACAACCAAATACAATGCAATTGCAATTCAAACAAAAAATAAACCAAAAAATAGAAAATGCAATTAAGAGTCAAGTCAGTTATGCCTAGACTGAGTTGGGTTTGGATATGGATTTGAAAATTGAAATTCCAAACCTACACTCTATAGAAAACTATAGGCACTAGCCAGTGGATGGTTGGAACTTGGAAAGAAATGGAGAGCAGTTGGACAATGGGTGGCTAGTGGTGTGTTGTGTGTGAAGAAGAGACGATGGCAGTGTGTTATGCGTGAGTTATGAGGAAGAGACAATGACGGGGTAATGCTGAGTGCATGGGGGCCAATGACAACAACACATGAGGGAGAATCATCCGAGAGGACAGTAGGAGATGAGGAGAGACTGAGAGAGAAATGCAAAATGTGAGAGATACAAAATAAAAAAAAAATGACAGAGGTGAATTGGGGGGTGGGTGTTAAATTTTGATTTTTTTTGTAAAATAATCCTTGGACTTCTTGAACTTTACGATATCGACTGGTACCACACGAAATTGGCAGTACTTGCTGGTGCCATATAATAAGATTTCGTACCATTTTTTGGTCGTTACGGTACTTTTCGGCCAATACCGGCTAGTACAATATGAAATTTGAAACGTTGATCTTATCACATCCATTTTATTTCAAATTAAATCAAAGATTATTCATGTATAAGATATTTTATTTGATTTATTATCAATACATTTTTTTGTCTATCCTTGTGACTTTCTTTTAAATAAAAATAAAAATAAAAAGATTGATTCTTCTTCCCTAATTCCTTTCTTTATTTTTTCTTAGGAAACATTTAATTTGAATTTTTTATTTTCGAAGAAAATATCAATCTATAGGATGAGTTTAGGATGCAATTTGGATTCAATTAAAGAATATGCCTATTTTTTTTATCCTAAGGCCAACATTTCTCACAACTACCTTGCATTTGTTTAAAAGTAATAATAAATTTCTATTCCCTAATAACCATACATATACTTTTTGATACATACGGTTCAACAAAAATAAAATTGCGAAAAAGGAATCAATATGCAAATTCTAGCCATCATTTTTTTTTATAGTGAATACTTTCTAAATTTTCTTTCAATTTTCAAGAAAGATGAGTTTTGATAACTATAAAAAGTTCTTTATCAAACTTATCAAATTCATTTCTTATTGAAATAAAAATTCAATCATGATGTCATTTTCTTGTTCCTGAATGGGTTTATATTTTTATTTCATTTTGAATTTTATTTCTTTCTTTTTAATAGATTTCTATGAAATGTAAAAAAGTTATAAAATAAAGATATTTTCAACGATTTGAATAAAATACATTTATACTTATGTTACTTACGTTATATTATACTCAACCTTTTAGTTATAGATTCTATTATTTCATTATTTTATTTTTATATTTATAATTTTATTTAAGTATTGTGACTTAAGGAATATAAACTAGGCAGATATAACTAAAACTTTTTATAGGGCATGTGGCAATCAATACCTAATTAGGTTACGAAATCATAACAATTAATAAAATAAAATATTTCTATAAATCCTTTGTTGTAGTAAAACTAAGATTCATATTTTTATTTATAATTTATATATAGAAGTTTCTTTCTACAATAGTTTAAAGTATGAAAAAATCCTTATAAAATTAACTAAAATTGCCACATTAAGGATTGTTATCTTAAGGTTTTTATAAGAAATTTCCAAGTACTTATTATTCAAATAATTATAAGGAAAGGAATTTTTTTATTAATTTGTACATTTCTTAATAATTGTATATTTACTAAAAAATCCATTGAATTGATTTATTTAAGTTCAACAAATGAATAAAAATATTTTATTTTACACGTATCAAATAAGAAATCATGAGGAATCATCACGTTTAATATGTAATTACAAATTGCATTTCAATAGATGTTATAGTACACAATCATTACATTCATTAGAATTAAAGTTTAAAACAAAACATTGCAATGTAGTGTCATTTTTCCATAACATTTTTAAAATTGGCATCCACCATAAGCAAAATGGATCATATTACAATAATCACTTCAATAAATTTCAATTAAATTTTCTCTTTTATTTGCAAATTAATGTCTTGCTTCATGAGCTTTATCTGCTCTTCAATCTCTTTTGTTGTACTTATTTTGACTATGGTTATTTGAAACTCTTTCTTTACATAAATACTTAATTTATAAATCAATTTAATAGCCCTCTTGATAAATTTCTCATCGTAACACTAGAAAGAAATTACATCTTTCAGCCTGAAACAAAAATTAATTAACAAGATAAACATTACACATATCAACATTTTAACCTTATTAAAAATAAAAACTTATCAAATATTTGAAGTATCCACTAAATCTCCTCCTTGGGTTATGATCACTCCATAAAGTTCTTAATGGGATATTTAACCCACAATAACAAATCACATTATCATTATTTGAATTTAATATTGTATTAATAAAAGATATAGAGTCCGTAACTTTAGAAATTATCAATACAATCTAACATAAATAAACTGTACAACCGATCAGAATAAAAGCAATTTAGATAGTTACTATTTCAAATAATAACCTTATGTATAATCTTTCCAAACATAATATTCAATACTTCAGTAAGTTAATGTAATATAGATAAATCAAAATATGAGAATAATATCATAGGATTATGCAACTTTGTTCTTATTCTAATAGGCCTAATCCAATGAGCTTAGTACAAAGGAAACAATACACACCAAATACAATCTCAATTATCTTGTTATCCAATATATAAAGACCAAAGATAGTACTACTACATAACATTTCATGCAATGAACATAATAATTCACCAACCTTGCTTGTTTGGTCCTTTATCTTGTTGCTTTTGCAATTTATAATCAATGAAAGGATCATCTGATTGGAGCTATAATAAAGGAATTAGAGCATCTTTTTCTCCTAATTTAGTCCCAACCAATGTTATAAATATCGTATCAGCCCTAGTATCGGACTGAGTTCTAGTACGGTACTGTATCGATACCCGTCAATATCAGGTACCGTTTCGAGCAATTTTTTAAATTCATGAAATAGTCCCTAAATTTTTTAAAAATTGCAAAATAGTTCATTAGTATATTATACTGTATACTTTATAATTTTACATCAACCATGCCTCCAAAAATTATAATAATAAAATTTAAAATAACAACAATTTATTTATTTTTGTTAACATTAATTTTCAAATATTTCACATACAAATAATAACCATATTTAATATGAAAAGGATAATTACCATAAAAATATAAAATTAAGAACAATATAAAATATTTAAAATATTTTTGGAGTATTCAACATATATAATAACCCAATACACTTAATAGTAATTAACTTGAATATGTTTGAAGACAACTATAAAAAATTGCATACATGAAGTGAATTGAACTTAATAAATAAAGACATTTTTTGCTTCATTATGTATGACTTAAATATGACATTAGTTTACATAGATGATATTTTGGTAATTTTATCTTTAATGAAACAACATTATTAACATATTAAGGCATTCATTTACATTATCAAAAACAATGGTCTAATAGTATCAAAAATCAAAATATAACCTTTTTCCACAAAAGTAATAGATTTTTAGGATGCTATATTCAACAACCTATATTAGCAATTATGAAAAGAACTTTCAAATTCAAGAGTAAATTTCTTGTTCATTTTATAGAAATAAAATGATTTCAAAATTTTTAGGAAGCCTAACTTATGTTATGAATTAGATTATGTAAACTATTATATGATATGATAAAAAATAAAAATGCTAAGTGGACATAAAAACATACCAAAATAATCAAACAAATTAAAAGAAACATTAGGAAGTTAACCTTAAGGTGTGATATTGATGTATATAAGCTTTCACCTTTTAGTTTGATTTAGTTGTAGCAATATAAATTGAATGAAGTTTGTGTAGTATAGTCTAAATACATTACATTAGGACATTGATTAATTTCTTCTAATGCAAGTTCTTCAAATCTTGGTATAGTGGAAATGGTGGGTTATAACTTCTGAATCAATACAATATTTATAAGAAACAAATTGTTTTTCACCTCTAATTGTAGATCCAATAACTAATTTGGTTGAATATGTTTAGTTGTTCTTTACTAGCTTCATCATATTGATTGATTAACAACATCAAATGAAGAAAATTTTTACATTTTATTTTATTAGATTAAGAAATTACTTACATTGCAGTTGGATTTAGCTATCATCAAATATTTTTAACTTTTAAAATTCAAACTCAAATATCTCAAATCTCAACTGCAACAATTCCAATACAACACATTGAACACAACCATTCACAATTCCAACACAACACAACCATTCACAATTTCAACAATTTCCATTTTTCAAACCATTCACAAATTCAATATTAAACAATATAAACAAAACACCATTCAAATGTATTTCAGGAGAAGAAAAAAACAATTGAAAACACACAAAAAAATCACAATTTCAATTTGGTTCGCTAGGTTGGGTGTGAAACTAGATCTAAAAAATCTAGTTTCACTTTCAGCTAGCAGAGGCAACAATGGTGGACTAGTGGAGGAGAGCAACTGAGCAGAGAACAGGTGCAGTGTAGAGGGAGAGCAGCAAGTGGTCGAGGCTTAGTGGTGAGGCAGACTAGTAGGGGGAGGTGTGGTGGAGAAGGAGAGATGAGGAGTGACGAGCAACAACGTTGAGAGGGAGAGAGAAAATTTTTTGGTAAGGAAACCGACAGTGAGAGTGAGAGGTGTGAGGAGGGGTAGTTTTGTTAAATTTTTTACAATTTAGTCCCTGAAATAGTCAAAATTCATAATATCAACCAGAAACACTAGTCGGTATCGGCCAGTAATAGGCAAAACTTTTGATACTAGACAATACCCAAGATTGGTACAGAAGTAGAAGATTTTATATCGTTTCCTAACCAATACGATACCTTTTGATCGGTACAGTACAAAATTCACAATCTTTGGTCGCAACATATAAGAGAATATTGATTCTTGAAGATTGAAATATATTTCTTAGAAACCAAAAATGAGAAGTACAATAATATCTTCTTTGATTTAATAAATAAGTGGTACAGAAATGGGCATGTTTGGATAACAGTTGATTAGCCAATTTTTGGCTGATTGACTAAAAATGAGCTATTTGACTTCACCAACTAGCCAATTGTTGTGTTTGGCCTAACCAGCCAAAATTAAAAAGCTACTAGGAGGCAGCGTTTCAAGGAATCAGCTGTTTTTTTTCTTATAATGCCAATTTTTCCTTTAAATTTTTTTACCAACGTCATTTACGCCTCTCTTGTGTTTACACCTCTCTCGTGTTCTCTAGAAGGTCTCACTCTCATTTTATCTCCCTTGTTCAGATTACCAGATACCTTGCGACAACTGATCAGTCGCATGATTTTCATTTTTGAATGCGATTGCGATTGTTAGTATATTACTATATTAGTTGCTCTTCGTCCTGTAGCGTTAAAAATTCAAACTTGGGGTTGCATGTTTTGGTTCTTCTGCTTTCTTTTTTTTATATCGACCGTTTCTGCTTGCTGAGTAGGAAACCAAACTTTCCTTTGTTCTTCTTTCCACTTCTATTGTATTTTACAAGTTTCAGTCCTAAATCTTGTTCTCCTTATCTTGCCAGGACTCTTGGTTTACTTTGCATGGCGTTAAGACCTGAGATGTCGAAATATGTGGGATTTTTATTATTTACTGGTGGGTTTTTTGTTTGATTCTTCATTATTGAAAACTTGGTATTTTGTTCTTGGGAAGTTGATGTTTTAGGATCTAGCATGTACATTAACACAATGCCTTCTACATGCATCACAATTTGGCACTTTTTGTGACTTCCCTGAAGAAAATGCTATGTATGTTCTATTACTCCCTCCAAAATTCCAACTTTTCTTTCTTCGACTCTTAAAGTTTCCTCCTTTATATGCCAGGTTCCTTGGTATACTCTAGAAGGCTCCTTTGTTTGGTCATAGGAAATCTAGGAGCATTTTTGAGGTTGTTCTTTACTGTGTTATACTGGTAATCAAAGTTTATTTTCTTTTCTTCTTCTTCTTGGTGTCTGAATTTTGAAAAGTTCTTAATTTGATTCCCTAGTTCCCTTGTCTAATTGTCTTTGAATTTATAAGACAAGTTATGCTGTTTTAGCTGCTATAGCTCCTTATGTGTTTGATTCAATTGAGAAGTTGATCCCTTCATTCCTTTGCCATTGCCATGTTTGTGCTTGTGTGTGTTTGGTTAGAAGCATATTGATAGGATCTATCATATTATTGATAATAGCTTGTCCTCTTCCACTTCATTCAAAAGGACTCTTTTGATAGAAAAGGGCCCAATCATTTCAACTCTCAAGCTTTATCATCACTCTGATATCAACAAATTTGTAGCTTCTTGTTCACATTTCTGGACATAGTACTAGAATATTGTCTACTTTAAGTGTTTTTTTCCCTTGAAGTTGTTGTGAAGGTTAATGACTTGCGTATGGAATTGCTATCCATTTTAGAGTTTTTGGTGGAAGTGTCTAATGATCTGTGGAAGCTCACCAAAAATATCCTATTTGGCCGATGTATTTGTCATGTTCTGGTTAGCTTGGATCAAACCATATTCGGTCACTGGTTACTGTCATCTATTGTTGTAAATTTTTGTTTCACTAAATCCACTTTTGACTTTTTGTTATTGATGGTATAGTCGTTATCCATTGATCAGCAATGGTTAAATCCAATATGTATGTAATGTCCTTTTTGTCTATATGTTGCCAAGTACTTGGAATATTATTCGTTTAATTCCTTTCAACTGAAATTTATGTCACTGTCAATAGGTTTTATTTTATTTTGTATATTTTAGTGGAAAGAGGGTGAGGGGTACTAGGATTTTATTTTTTGTGTTGATTCTTGTTCCTACATTCTTTGATGCTTACCTATCGGTGAAAAAGAGAATTATTACTTGCATATATACTTACCTTTATTTTTATCCCCATGCAAACCTTATTTGTGTTCTCTTTGATTTGCATGCTAGACCAGTTAACATAATAACAGGATCTCATATATGGGTTGAAGACCCAGAAGCAGCATGGATTGATGGAGAAGTTTTCAAAATTGATGGTGAAGAAGTTCATGTTCATGCCACAAATGAGAAAACATTGAGTCTATATAGAGCCTTCTCATCTTTATGTCCGTGTAGTATTTGTAGGAATTAGGCCCTTCAGGAGACAAATGATGTTTGTTGAAAGTCCACTCATAATAAAAATATTAGTTTATATTGGTTATAAAGTCCTTAGCCTAGTATTGACGTATTATAATAGTGAAATCCTTGCAAATAGTTAAGACTTGATGATTAATTAAGTGTTATGTCAATGTTAGTTTTCTTTAATGACTTTTAAGTAGAACCTGCCTTTCAATCCTCCCTCCGTTGTCCTATTACATACCTTTTGTTGATTATCAACAATCTGGGCTACTTGCAGTGTAGCGCCCCCTCACCGTAGGGTACATATCGAGACGCCCGCCGGTCGCTCCGACACGTAACCCACGATGAAGGTGCACTACCAAACAAACCCATTAAATCCCCATGGCATCGCAATAAATAAAACCATAATATTATAAATCACTAAATTTTAAAATCCAAAATATCAATCTCAATACAAATCATCCAATAGCAGAATAGACAGATCTATCAGTCCCCTAAACAAAACTAAAAAAGGAAACTGATACAAAAGTCTATACTAGTCATCCTCAAAATCCATCCCAGCTGACCGACCTGTGTGCCATCGC
>JANITW010000007.1:46784410-46814441 GCA_027564335.1 Erythroxylum williamsii
CCTTTTCTTTATTTATACAAACATCTTTGTACAAAACGCGCTAAAGGGGATTGTCTTTAGGGCACTACTCTAACACTCTTACAATGCATAAGTCGACTTATCACATATACAAGTCGACTTACACTTACAATAAACCACACGTTGAGTGTACTGGGAACCTGACGGGAGCAACACAGAGAAGCTCGTAATGGGCCCATTTTCCACATCAACTTCAACCAATAAACGAGCATAGCCCAACTGAAACTGCTGCCTAGTAATTTGATTAGTACACAGGGGTTTTCCAATCCGGGAACCCAACTTGGAGAGGCCCCGTTCATGCCAGTAATCCAGGGGGGCATTGGGGAGCTGAACCCATATCGGTACCTGCATAAAATCAGTGTAGTCGAAAGAAAATCCAGGGGAGAGGGGTTTGAGGCTCAAAGTTTTCCTGTAAAGGACATAAGGGCCACCGGCTAAAACTTGCATTCGATCCTCCTCAGTCGAAAAGTGGAAGATCATCCATCCTCGGTTATGAGGGGTGTAACAGCAGAGGACTTGCCACTTATCCATTTTCTCCTGAACAACCTTAAGGCCAGGGAATTTACCCGTGAAACAACCAACCAGACAAAAACTCCAGTGATGCTCCAGAACCACGGCATCTTCCACCTCCATAACCACCTCGTCATCCATTGCCTGGAAGGCTAAACGCATCCCCTGAGAGAGCTCATGATTCTGCTTAAAAAGCCCTACATAAGAGGAAGGCTTTTTGCCCTTGGAAGTCACCGTCGCCGGTTCCTGGGGAGTTTCCTCAAGCACCTTCTCGGCCTGAGATTTGGAGGGCAAAGGCGATGGTTCCTGGGAGCCCCCTCACTTGTGGACTCCGTCTCCTCGGTGTCTGCATAGCTCTGTTCAAGACCAGGAGAATCGGATGAGGTCATACCTGAAGTAGACCGCGAAGCAGAGGGGTCGAGCTCCGACAGGGGGGAGACAAATTGCGGAATAATGCGCCAAGAGGGGCGCCCCTGGGGCGCTATAGAGGGCGCCGTCATAGCCAAAGCGGAAGGACCACTAGGGGAGGGGTTCGAGGTTGGACCAAGGCACATTCTTTTGGGATCTACCGGTTGAGAGTGGCCGCGGCGGAAGGGACCGAGGAGTGGCTCCAGTCTGGTAGCCCAAGCACTCGACAGTAATATCAAGACCCCGAGTGCGAGATTTGCCCATAACACTACGGGATGGGGAAAGGCAGCCCCCGTGTGTCGTCGATGGTGACACAACCAGACCTAGGCAGGAGAGTAGAACAACAATGGCGAAAGGACCAGAGGGCGGGAAATGAACAGCACACAAAAATTCAAACCAAAGCGACGACCAATACCAAACTCAAGCGGAAGTTACGACGTCAAGAGCCAAAGCACCAATAGCAAGAACGAGAGGAATTTGGGCACCCCGAGCAAGAAAAGCAGAGAAGAACTGGGAAGTGGCCGAAACTAGGAGAGAGAAACCTAGTGACAGACACTCTCGACGACCCACTGATAGCTACTGATAGCTCTTTTTTTCCAATGGTAAAAATATATTGCACAGGAAAAAAATATACAGATTCCATCGGGGCATACCCCGAGTAGAAACAAAAAGGAGGATTAGTCGCAGTGCATAGGTCTGCCCAAAAGGCCACAAAAGAAAGCCCAAAACCCCAATTACAACACAGGAACTGAAGAGCCCAAGTAGATGCAGGCCGCAGGACTACCAAGGGAGGCTAGGTAGGAAGCAGAGGAAAGTCCAAAAGAAAAGAGCCCAAACCAATGGAGAACTAGCCACAGGCGTGGGCGGAAACGGTCGCAAGCAGGAGATGAAGACGACATCATAACAAGAGGCTAATGAAAGAAAACCAGGGCAGACTAAACAACATCGCAGGGAGGGGATAAGTCCCCGGATGGCAATGCAACATGAAGGGCAAACGACTCCATCCCAGACGGTGTCGAAAGTGAACAAGATCACCAACAAAACGACGTCGGGCGGCTGGGAAGAATGACTGCCAGTACATAAAGGGAGCATGCGCCATGCAACGCCAACCCCGACGTAAAAAGAAAAACGCCGATTAGCCCAAGCTTGACTGCCAGTACGTAAAGGGAGCATGCGCCATGCAACGCCAACCCCGACGTAAAAAGAAAAACGCCGATTAGCCCAAGCACCCCCAGTACACCGGCTCCAGAGCATCCCTTAACCCTCGCAATCATAGATGCGCTAAAGGTTTCCTGGTACATCCAACCCGAACGTGGATGCAAGAGGAAACCATAGCCTAAAAATCAATGAGTTCCACCGGATAGAGTCGATACAAGACCTTATAGACCTGGGTTTTGATTTTGGCAACAACATCCGAGCAGGAAATAGACGCCGCATCCAAAGCCACAGCATTTTGGACCTTCCAAATATGATAAATCGTGACAAGGAAACCAAGTTTTGCAGCCTTACACCGAAGAAGAGCACCCCGGCAGGAAAGACGCAGGTAGCGGACAGAACTCCGTAGGGTGGACATGGACCGAGGCAGGCCCAACCATGTCCGAATCAAATTCCAGACCTCACGAGAGAACGGGCACAAGCAAAACAAATGATCCACCGATTCATCCTCAATAGACCACAGTGGGCAGATGCGTGGAATGTCGAGAAAAAGCAAATGATCCCTGGTTGGTAACCGGTTAAGCAGGCCAAGCCAAGCAATGACTGAGAATTTTGCTAGAACATAAGCTTGCCAAATGAGGGTCATCCACAACTGGTGAGGATGTTTGGTGCGGAGGAGCTCATAAATTTGGGATGAAGGCCGACGGCCATCGCAACATAGGCGACTAAGCCCCACCTTCTCCTCCACAACCCCGCCAAATTTATCAACCAACAAGTCACGAATCAAACACATGCATTTAATGAGAGGAGAGTCACGAGAATGGGGCTGCCATTCCCAGACAGAAGACCCACGTAAATGATAGGCATGTAACCAGCAAGACCAGAGGGAAGTAGCTTCAGCTTGAATGTTCCACAAAACCGACGAAAGGAGGGCGTTATTCCAGATCTTCGTATTGAGTAAACCCAAACCACCCTCAGCCTTCGGGGTGCAGATAGAGTCCCAAGACACTCGATAATGCTTCCCACCCCACAGAAATAAACGACAGAGGGAAGTAATTTGATCCAAGACAGTGGCAGGGAGGGGAAGGATATTCATCCAGAAAGCCAGGACCCCTTGAATAACTGCCTAGATTAATGTCAACCGACCCGCATAAAAGAAGCTGGGGGCCCTGCCAAGCTGAAAAATACGATTCCACTGCCTCTAAGAGAGAAGAATACTAAGCGATGGAAACCTTAAGAGGGGCTAAAGGAACACCAAGATACCGGACTGGAAATTGCCCCTCAGGAAACCCAACCAGTTTCAGTAACAATTCCTTCTCCCGCCCCTAGACACCCCCAACAAACACATGGGATTTCAAGGGATTAACCTGTAACCTAGAAACCGGCTTCAAGAACTGAAGGCTATTGACAAGAATTTTAATGGAAAGGAAGTCACCACGCGAAAACAACATCAAATCATCAGCAAAAGCCAGATGGGTGATACCTAGGAGCTGACATTTTGGGTGAAATTTAAAGGAGTGGGCAGTCCGCAGCTTCAGCTCATGAGATAAATACTCTAGGCAGAGAAGAAACAACAAAGGGGACAGAGGGTCCCCTTGACGGAGGCCCCGATGGCCAACAAACATATCGTGAAGGGCACCGTTAATGGATAGCGAGAAGGAGGTGGTAGAAACACACTCCATAATCCAGTGACAAAACAGAGGAGGGAACCCCAAGCCCGTCATCATCTCACGGAGGAAGTCCCAGGAAATGGTGTCATATGCTTTAGAAAGGTCTACTTTAAGCAAACACCGGGGAGAGATGCGTTTATGTGTATATCGCCGAACCAGCTCCTGTGCCAAAAAAATATTATCCCTCAGCTTTCTCCCCCCCCCCTCCCCACAAATGCCGATTGCGCAGGATCTATGAGTTGGTCGAGCACTAGCGATAGCCGAGCAGTCAGGATCTTGGAGATAGTTTTGTAAACTACATTCAAGCAAAATATCGGCCAAAAATCCTCCACACGAAGCCTGGAAGTTTTCTTAGGTATAAGAGCGAGACTGGTATGATTGAGTCGTCTTAAAAGACGGCCCGAGTGGAAAAATTCGTGAACGGCCTCCCGGAAATAAGGCCCAACACATGTCCATTGTTGCTTGAAAAATTCGGATGTAAAACCGTCAGGCCCCGGGGCCTTGTCACCTTCAATACTGAAGAGAGCATCCCGAATTTCCTCATCCATGATAGGAGCAATTAAAGGATCAGAGGCATCCAGCCCCAGTAAGGCACCATTCGTAATCACCCGAGGGTCAGCGGTAGAACGGGGTGGAGAGGAACCAAGAAGGTCGAATAAAAATGTAATCAGGGAAGTCGAGACTTCATGCATGGAGGATGTCTCTGAGCCATTAGCCAAAGTCAAGCTAGTAATCAACTTGGATCGACCACGTTTTTGAGCCAGAGCATGGAAATACTTCGTATTTTTATCGGCTTCCAGTAAGTGAGTACAGTTTGCTTTTTGCCGAAAGCAAGAACGTTCCGCATCCTGCAAGAAAAGCACCTGTTTTCGGCAAATATTAACTCGCTGCCTAAGCTCCTCATCCTCCAGACTACAAGAGAACTCCTGAAAAATGGTGTGAAACTCCTGCTGGGCCTCGAGGACACGAGATGAAATATGGTCGAATGCTTCACGGTTCATACAAAGAAGAAGCGGTTTCAGGGACGACAGTTTAGCGCATAGCCAGACACCTGCCGGGCCCAACCATGATCAACAATTAAAGAGAATTCCGGATGTGAGAGCCACATATTATAGAACTTAAACGGTTTTTGACCAATAGCCTCCACCGGTCGGAAAGCCACCATATATGGGCAGTGATCTGAATCTGCTTGCATGGGAAGGAATTGAGCTGAACACAGATGTCCACCCAAGGTCCAACCCGAATTAAGTAGAACGCGGTCAAGACGTGCCCACCGAAACTATTTCTGCCATGTGAAAAAACTCCCACTGGCCGGAGCATCATCAAGAACCCTGAAGTCCTGTAAATCCTTTAACAAGTAGGCCGCAGCAGGAAGACAACCCCTCCGTTCCGAAGCATGACAGACATAATTGAAGTCACCTAGGATCATCCATGGGCAAGTCCGCCCTGGGGATAGAGCAGTCAGTTGCTGCCATAGAAGTTGTCTTTCGCGAACTGTATAAAGCCCATAAATGCCATAAACAAAGAATTCAAGCTGTATAATTCGGCAGTGAACACGACAGTGGAGGAATTGGGCACCCTTCTCCACCGGCCAAACATCATATAGTACCGGATTCCACAGCAGTATCATACGCCCACCGGTAAACAGATCAAAATTATGCCAAAATAGCCAACCTGGGAACCAAAATTGAACAAATTTTTCCAAGGAAGCCAGGGAGAGCTTAGTCTCCAAAAGAAGCAGAAACCCACTATTATGTTTCCTCTGCAAAGAGGAAACACGAATTTGTCTCGAGGGTGTGCTCAACCCTCGGACATTCCAACAAAGCAACGTCATGGATGTGGAATGGAGGGGCCACCTCCATCACCAGATTTCTGAGGCACAGGGGGCCGCAAACCCTTTCGCCCACCCCCTTTAAGAACATGAGAGCCATAACCCGGCGTAGAGACAGAACCAACAGCCTCCTTCCCCGTAGAAGGACGCGACATAGAAGCCACCAGAGAGTGAGACCTACTTGGAATCGACTGCCCGTCTTGACCACAAGAACGAGTATCAGAGTCAGCCATTGAAGAAGAGGCCAAGGAAGCAGTGCCCTGAGAACCCAAGGAGGAAATGCGATGCTCATGGAGAGCCGGGTCCAGGGAATCCAGAATCTCGACCCGAGGGGGAGAACGGGGACCAGCCTCTGGAACACCTCCAACAGAAGGGCCCTCTCCCTGGATGGGAGCCGGAACCGGGGCCTGAACTTCGGAAGCAATGGGATCAAATAAACCCTACATACCTGACTGAGTATGCCCCATGGTCACCTCCTCATGTTTACAATGAAAAAGGCTATGGCCAAATTTTTGACAATGACAACAGTAATTAGGATAAGCCTCATAAGAAACACGTTGTGTATATTGGATCCCAGAAGGCAATTTCACAGTGAAGCTTGGAACCGGACCTTTCCTCACATCAACCTCAACCAGCAAGCGAGCATATCCTAACCGGAGTTGTTGCCTAGTTATTTGATCAGTACAGAGAGGGTTACCAATGCGAGAACCTAATTTAGAGAGGCCCCTGTCGTTCCAGTAATCCAAAGGGACGTTAGAGAGCTGCACCCACATTGGCACATGCATGAACTCAGAATAATCAAAGGTAAACTTCGGGGACAGAGGTTTCAGAATCAAAGTTTTACCAAAGTGCACATACGGCCCACCAGCTAGAATGTGCATTCGATCTGCCTCTGAATTAAAATGGAAGATCATCCAGCCACAATTATGAGGGGTAAATCGACAAGGAACCTGCCATTTGTCCATTTGTTCCTGAATAGCTTTCATGCCTGGGAATTTATCCGTGAAACAACCAACCAAACAATACCCCTATTGCTGCTCCAATTCTTCAGCATCACCCTCCTCCATGACAACTTCGTCCTCCACCGCCTGAAAAGATAACTTCATCCCCTGAGAAAGATCCCTGTTCTGTTTAAAGAGTCTAGCAAAAGATTTTTTCGAAGGCCCTGTTGGAGGCGTGGTCAGCGGAACCTTCGGCCTTTGTTCAAGTACCGCACCGGCAAGAACATTGGAGGCCTCAGCCGGAACATCCTGAGCAACCTCCTCAGCCGTACTCTTCGTCTCCACCGTATCGGTACTGCCCAAGTCAATAGTAGTAGCAACCGAGGAGGAACCAACATCACCCTGCAGGGAAGTCCGCAGTCCAGTATTCAAAGATAAAGGAACAGGAGACAGACCTGAAGCATGCAACGATGTAGACCGAAGAGAAACCGGCAGAGGCGAAATCATCTACGGCATGATATGCCTAGGGGGCCGCCCCGGAGGGGCAGTAGCGGGCTTTGTTTTAGCCAATGCAGGAAAACCTTGGAAGGACGGAGGGGAGCGAGGACGGGGCTTGGCCACATTGCCCTGGGAACGGCCGGAAAGGCTTTGGGACGGATGAGGCCGAGTAGAGGTCCCCGTCTAATAGCCTAGGCACTCCTCAGTAATATCGACACCCTTGGCCCGGGATTTACCCATGTCACAGACAGGGGGGGGGCAAGACAACCCCAGAGGCGTGTCGAATCGACACCGCATCGGAATGACAGGAGCACAACCGGATGAGGTCGAACCAAGCAAACAAATCAAAAAGGGGAGACCAGGCCAAAATCGGGAGACGAACAACATAACTAAAATCGAAAACCGACCGGCGAGAAGCAGTGGGCGAGAAAGGAACAGTACCCAAAAATTCAAAACCCGATCGGCAACCAACACCTGACGACAACGAAAATCACCACCCCAAGAGCCAAAGCACCAACACCAAACAAACGACGGAAGGCTAAGCACCTGAATCTAGGGAGTAGAGAAGAGTCGGGATGTGATCGAAACTAGGAGGGAGAAACCTAGTGAGAGACACTCTCAACGACCACTGATACTGATAGCTCTTTACTGATAGCTCTTTCTTGATTCTATGGGTGGTGAACTCCTAAAGGTTAGAAATCGTAGGGTTCTCTCTAATGAGCCCTTAATTCAATTCAACATAGGTCGAAAGGGTGAGTTTAGATCCTTTGTTTAATTTTATGGTGTCTTATTCTATCCCATAAATCTCAGTCATTCATTTATGTAGGTCCTGCGTAGATCTTGCATAAATGAATGTGAGACCTACGTAAATGAATGACTGAGATTCATAGAACAGAATAAAATACCATAATATTGGATAGAAGATCCTGTCCCCAAAAGGGTAAATATTATGACAAGAAAGGATTTCCATTTTTTGATTCTACAGTGAATCATAGACCCGTAACTCGATCCTAGACACAAGTTCACAACAAAGACATGTAGAACCTACTTGGGCCCGTTCACCTCTTAATGTCTTCCTCCGTGTCCCTATACCTGCACTTACAAATGACCTGTAATAATGGAAGTTCCGTACGTTTCACACCATAACCCTTGTGTCAACATTATCTAGCTCCATTAAGAAATGAACTTCTTCGAGAGACATGAAAAGGGGTTGTCAAGGTTTTGTCTAGAAACAACATAATTTCTATTAAGCAACCATTTAACCCAGAAAAAAAAAAATTCTTGGGTAGCGTTTAAAACTTGTACTGGTGGAGCAAAAGTATGCTCCAGTGTTTGCACAGGTGAAAAGACGTCATGGAAATTAGAATATTGCACATCTTTACTAAATTATTCAACAAATAGCTTGACAAAAAAGGGTTCTCATCAACCTTGTAAAGATGTAAAGTTATGAAGAAATTACTAGGGACAAATATGTGATGAAAATCAAGCACCATCATTGGGCGTTATGATAATACGATGAAGATTCTGAAGATTATTAGATATCTCTGTCAAAACTTTCTTTCATTGCCATTCTGAAGTGTACTATTACTATGTTTTGAGAATTCAACATCAGCTCCAAGTGCTTTCACTCGGTAATGAAGATTAGACAACTCGTTCCGTAAACTTGTATCGCCATCTTGTCTGCTATATTTGAAGTCAAACGATCTATGAAGATTAAAAGTGAGGAAGATCTGCAGATGCCTTTGTATGCATATTTATTTATGTTTACCACTTTCTTCTTCCATGTGATAAAAAATTTCAGAGCTAGACTGTGATGAAGAAGCTCCATCATCCGTTGGAAGTTGATTTCTCTTATCCAGGTTTTTTAACCGGCCAAGCTGACGGGATTTGGCTGCCTGAAGAATGTGATGTGACTTGGATTCCTTCTCCTCGCCTTTCTGTTCGTGCAAAGATGAAGATTGATCATCATTGGGTACGTTTTCCACATTATTCTGGCCTTCAGTGGAACTATATGTTGGGCTAATGCAATTCGATATCTCAGTGTAGGATAAGTAAGATTGTGATTTGAATTCTTGATGATAGTCTTCATCTCTCTCATCCTCACTTAATTCACCAAATTTACATCTATAAGCCTCAAGTTCAGCCTCTAAGACCTTTATTTCTTCTTCTCTTTTCTTAAGCAAATCGTGGGTTGCTTGCAGAGCTTCCTGGTCATATTCTGCTTGCTCCTCCATCATTCTTTGATACTGCAATGCTTCCATCTGAACAGCTGCCTTCTCAGCTTGCAGCCTGGTGATCATGGCCATAGCATTGTTCGCTGCGATAGCAGAAGCGCTTCTTTCTTCGTCTAGTTCCATGTACAAATCCATCAATGACTTTCGATCCAGACGGACCTGTCCCTTTAAATGAAGCAAAATGGAGTCACTATCGACGTCATTTGGCATGCTTCCATCAGCAGATTCAGAACCAAATTCTGTTTTCTCAAGTGGTGATTTCCTTATAATCCTGTGAGCCCACCTAGGACTGGCATTGGCCGAATCTGTTAGTGGTATTCCAAAAAACCTGTTTCCTCTGGCAAATATTGGCGTCCTTTCTCCAGTCATGTCTTCACCTTCTGTCAGCAATGGCACACTTGCAGCTTTCACATCTTCTCTAGCTGTAATGCATGATTTTGCCAATGCTACAATGATTTTTCACATATATATATGCATAAATACTAACATGCAGAAGATTCGTCCTTCCCAATTAAAGAATGGTAAAAAAGAAGAGCAAGAGAACTGTAAATCTGATTCAGTTAAAAAGAAATTCATTTCTTGGAACTCACATTGCTTACCAGCATGTGCTGTACTTGGCCCATCCTCTTGATCCTCATGGACCTCTTCATGTTCCGGGAATTTTAGTTCTCTGCATCTTATGTGAGACAAGTCCATACTGCGATGGTCCTCGTTTCTATAACTCCCAAATGGTGCCCTTGGAGAAGGAGCTGGAGCGTGTGAAAGCCCGACTGAATTTTTTCCCCTCATGTGCGACTTCACCTTCGATGGTTTCCCACAACATACGCATCGATGAAGGCTACTCTCCACCTTTTCATTTTTCTTTCCAGTAGGCAATGTCAGTTGAATTTCTTGATCATCTTCAACAAGTAACTCAATGTCCTTGTGCAGAATCCCTATGAGAGACTTGTAAGTCTCGGTATCAGATTCTCTCTCTGTAGCAAACGAAAGAAGACACCCTTCACACAAATTTCTTATGTCTGAAAGCTTCTTGTGATTATAACAAAAAGCTAGACGTCCAACATCCTTCTTGTGATTCTCACATATCGAATCATTGTAATAAAAGTCAGGATCTCTGTGAACCAGAACATGATCAATCCTCGTGCAAAGCAAACAAGGGATTCTCAACTCAAAGAACCTGGCGAATTCATTGGCGAAGAACGCAAGAAAACCATCAACAAACAGCACAAATATCAACACCCATTCAAGCAGTGCATAAATCACAAAAAGTGGGAACTTTCCCAGTTCTTGTTCCACAAAACTTTTAAACGACCTCTTTGCCATCAAAACTTTTTGCCCATAAAATACCCAGAATCAGAAAGAAGAAAGGGATCAAGAGTATCTGGGTGCTCTTCTTAATCTCCTTCGCTTATAATTTAGGTATGTAATATGGTACAGAAAGATGCAAACTTTTTGAACAAAACTAAAACAGGGCTCAAAGGGTGATGAGATAGAAGATCATGATCTTGGCAATGGTAATGCACTAGACCTAGATCATGAACTCTATCTCTATCTCTCTCTTCTGTGTTGGGGAGCGAGCGAGGGAGAGGAAAGAAACTAACAGGTTATGTTAAGAGTTTGGAGTTTCAAATTTTGGATGGTCATCTTCACTTGCCCATTAATAGCATTTGATATTTCTTGGAGGATTCAGGCGTGTACCTGAATTAACGGCTTATCATGAACCTCTTAAGGAAACCGAATCCGCTATAAACCGACGTCGTTGTGTCATCACATAATTAACAAACTCAACTTATAATGGGCCACTTGGTCCTAATCATGTATTTAAATGGGACTTAGATGTGTGCGAGTGTTTTAAAGTTCATAATAATTAAAAATAAGATATTACTTCATTGATATATAAATAATTTAATGATTAATTTAAAGAGTGTGTTCATAATTAAAATAAATATTTATTAATTTATTCAATTAAATATGAAATTAAATTGTTATTATATTCATTACCATTTGAGAACTTATCGTTTTATTAATCCAATATTAATTTAAAGTTAAAATATAAAATTATCAAATATTAATTTATGTAATTTTTATATTTAAAAACATCACGAATGAAATTGCAAGACCATATAGTTTATCTCTTTGCGGGCCCTTACGAGCCCACGAGCCCACCCTAATCCTGATTACACGCCACGTGTGTCCTCATGTCATTGACCAGAAACTGACCAAGTTTTGAAAATACAGTCGTAATCGGACGGTCCAAAACATCTCACTCACCGATCTCTGATCAAAAATCCCAAAAACCCGTCGTCTCTCGAACACGAATTGCGGGCGCCAAAAACCCCATTTATCTGAAAACTCAACTCTCTCCAGAAAAGCCTAAACCAAATACATATAGTAGGTGACAAAGTTAAATCCTTTTGTGAGTTTGTTTTCATCTCTCTTCTCTTATCGCGATCGGTTCGGTTAGTTGAAATCGGAGCTATGGAGCTCCAGAATTCGGTTAAAGACGCCCTAAACGCACTCTATCATCATCCCGATGACGCTGTACGAATGGAGGCCGATCGCTGGCTTCAAGGTTTTCAACGGACACTTGATGCGTGGCAGGTATTGTAAGATTTTGTTTCTAGTGATTTATTGATTGGTGAGCTAAGTAATTACTTTGGTCCACTTGTTTGGTTTTGCGTGGTTGAACTCTCTGGTTGATTCATCTCTAGTTCCTTTTAAATAAAGTTTCGTTCAGTTCTAGTTTGGGTAAAGAATTTGAATGCGCTAGGTTGAATTTCTTTGAAATTGGTGATTAATGTTCAGTCACATTGATCGAGGCAGTTATTGCGTTAGGTTTTTGTTTGAACTTGCAGTAGTCGTTCGTGTGTGTACGTGTGTGTGAGTGTGTGCGTGTTTATCTGCTCCTTATGTTCCTCCTTGAACATCAGTTCTGTATTTCCAAAGTTGAATTTTTACTTGAATGTTGAATGTCCATTACCATTGCACTTGACATTGTCCCTATAACTTGATGAAGTTATCTGATTTTTGTTTAATTCTACAAATTTTAGTTTATTTTTTTGTTACATGAAGTTGTTTATGACTATTGGGGTTAGATATCTTCTACCTGGGACTGCCAAAAATGTACAGATACATCTCTTTAACTTGAAATTGCTGGAAAGTTCAATTTAGATTGTGAGGAAAGTTGCAAATACTACAAGTTATTTTCTGATGTAAACCAACTTCCTGATAATCTCTTGTTGAATCTAATCCTAACTTTAACTGCAGTGTGCAATATGTCTACACCTTCAACTTGATATTGTGGCAGTATTTCCTTTTTTTCATTCTTAAAAAATTTGAAATTGCTTTAACCATTTCTCCTGATGATTTTGCAAGTATTATTTGTTGAATGTTTTTTGTGCTTCTACAAGTTGGACCACTGTACTGTGAGATGCTTGTTGATGACAGCTGTATTATTTTGGTCCCAGCTGTCAATATATATTTGTTCGTGTTAATTTAATTTTACTAGTGTTGATATGATCATTTTTCCTGGTATTTCAGGTAGCTGACAATCTGCTTCATGATGCCTCTAGCAACTTGGAAACTTTAATCTTTTGTTCTCAAACACTTAGAAGCAAGGTATATTCAAAGTTCTGTTAAATATTCTGTGAAAATTTTGAATTTTTAATGCCAACATACTTGAACACGTTGATAAGTGTCAAATACTACAATGTTTTGGATGCTTGAGTTTTCTTCTTCTTTTTTATCTCTCTCTCTTTCTTCTTCTTGTTCCCCTTGCTTTTAAAATTTTTTTAATATGTCAATGATTTAACATTTTTCCCGTGTTGGATCCAATCTTAGGTACAACGTGATTTTGAAGAGCTACCTTCTGAAGCCTTTCGACCATTGCGGACTTCCTTGAATGTGAGATTTTGTGCACTCTTCTAAGTATTGAGAAAGCTTGCCTTTTTGTTTTTTTTGATACTCAAATGTTTTTACTAATGTTGTGTATGCATAATTTTACCTCTTTACCAAGTATTGACTCTTCTGAATCAGTATGGGACTATTAGCTGCAAGGATGAATGCTTCTTTCTGGTAGTAGAATTGCAGCCATTTTTGGATGTAATGTGTGCATTCATTTGATCTGAATACTTTTGGTAGTAGTTATTGTTATCTAACTCACTGGGAAGACATTTTCATTGGGGATTTCTGACCATTCCATTCTCAATGCTGGCTGTTGTTGTTGGTTTACTTAATGTATTGAAAAAAAACGTTTGGATATTAACTGCTGCTGAGTTATCTAAATCATTGTTGTATTGGGAATGTATTGAAAAAAACGTTTGGATATTAACTGCTGCTGAGTTATCTAAATCATTGTTGTATTGGGTGATGTGCTATGCTTATCCCTTTCAAGGAACAGCTATTTTTTTCATTCACGCCTTTTTAGTGTCCATGTTAGTCCTGTATAATAATTTTGTTGATTAGGGATGGGTCTCAAGAGGGAGGTAATATCAAGTGATGCATACAACTTCAAAGAAGCTAATGTATCTTGGAGATATTTAGATCTATTAAATTTTCAATTGGTGAATAAGCGATTGCATTTCCATGGACATCAGCTTGGATAAATTTGTTTAGCTAATGAAAAGACGAGGATATTGAATTAATTTTTTCCTTGATAACTCATTACATAATTTTTTTTCTTGATTTTAGGACTACTGCATAGGATTTTACATGGGTTATTTTGGTTGTGAATGAAATCATATATTGGCCATATGCCTTTGACCTGCTTTTACATAATTTCCTTAATTGATTCTTCATGAATTAGAGGAGTTTTTATGATTTCTGCACAATGTAATTTCTTGCAGTCTTATGCTGTTTATGGAATTTGACTGCAGACCTTATTGAAAAAGTTCCATAGGGGGCCACCCAAAGTAAGAACGCAGGTATATTTGAAAATTTCTGCAATCATTTCAATAGCTTGTGGTGACTGTAACCATATCTTTTTTAAACCAGACCTTTTGTTGCCTAGATGATATGGCATTTGATTTTTGACCTGTAGATTAGCATAGCTATGGCTGCCTTGGCTGTACAAGTTCCGCCAGAAGATTGGGGAGATGGTGGCATTGTCAATTGGCTTCGGGATGAGATGAATTCTCATCCAGAGTATGTACCAGGATTCTTGGAGCTACTTACTGTTTTGCCTGAGGTATATGGATTTTCTGTTTGCTATATGCCACATATTTGTAGCGTTAAGAAGATATTGAAAATGGGAATGAAGCCACTGATAGGCAAATGGATGAAAATATAGTAATTTTATTAATACTTAGCTATAGCCTCGTAGGAAATTCTACAAGCACCACGCTATCAGCCAACAATGGCCCCTCAAGCTATCAGCTGAGACAATACAAGAGCAAAAGATCCCCTCCTCTGTACTGCCCCATCCCTTACATAGTACCCTCTCTCTCCTCTAACTAATTCCTATCTAACCGTTAGCTGACTCACCCTTTCCTGCCTTAGTGATTTTCGTAGAGTATGTCAACATGGGTTTGTGGCCCATGTTTGGTCCCTTCTCCCTCTTTCTCCTAGAATAAGTCAGTATGGGTTTAGGACCCATAGTGCTATCAGCCAAAATCTTCTCTATTACTGTTAATGACCTTTTCGGATAAAAGAGAAATATTTGTGATATCCTTCACAAATTCACTTTCTGTTTTATTTTTTGATCAAACTCTGTGATGCTGTTATGTCCATGAGTTGTTGGGATTGAGGATATAAAAGATGATCTTTGATGTCTTTTGGGTCTCTACATTTTACCAGTTCAGGAACTTTAATAAAAGTTTAGTTCTAGTGTTAGAATCATCCTCTTCTTAGCTTTCATTCTCATTGGTTTTGATTGTGTGAATTGATTATTTCCTCAAAAAGTTTAGATTCTTTAATAAGCATCATAAGTATTTTAACAACTTATCACCAATTTAGTAGCCAATCTCATCTCCATACACAAATTTTATTTTTAATAAAAGAAAAGTATACCTATTAACTGACTTACATGCATCTAATGTTGTTTTTCTTTATATTTGAACATTATGCTGGGGACAGAAATGTCTTCTTGGTTAAGCTTTGCAAGTGGTACACCTTCCTTTCAGGGTTATGTTGGTTTGCCATGTCTTCTTTGTTGGTTTTTGTTGTCTAATGAGGTTTTAGCTCTTTCTACTTAATGAGTTTTGATTTTTTTTTTCAAAATAATGAGTTTTGAGAGTTGACATATCTGTTTCACCAAGTAGATACCGAAAGAAAACATATTATCAACTAGAAGTTTCATTTGTTTTCTCTTTTGCTAATAAATCAGGAAGTATTCAACCACAAGATTGCTGCTCGTCCAGAAAGACGCCGCCAGTTTGAAAAGGAGCTCACTTCTCAGATGAATATTGCTTTTGATGTTTTGACAGTTTGTTTGAAACTTAATGAACTTAAGGAACAGGTGGAAATTGTTCCTTTTCAGAAGACTGTTGATCTTGATACTGTAATACAACTGCTTGATATATTGAACTAACATGGGCCTTTGATAATTTCTTTCCTTTTAGGTTCTCGAAGCTTTTGCTTCTTGGCTTCGATTACGGCATGGGTAGGCAGCTCCTTTAATTGAAGTGTTGACAACACAGTATTTTTCTCCTGAAGTGCAAGATACTTATATTTTAAGTTGCAAACAGTAATTGGTGATTCCTGATTGTTCTGAAGCGGTTCTTTGAGGCAGTAATGATACAAAATTCTTCTAAAAAGTTGAATGTAGCAAGTAGAGGATGGAGAACGCCAATAATGGCAGATTACTTACACAGCCTCCTTATATAATTATAAAGAAAGAATCAATGCTGCCATAATCTCCTGGAGTCTGCTGTAAATTAAAGCGGATTTTTTTCCTCAAAAAATTGGAAGTATTTGAGACATGATGGGCAAAGTGTTCATTAGCTAATTTTTCGCGAATTTATTGGTTTTGATTTCTTTGAAATCCAGTAATGTCTGGCTTATTGGAAATGGCCTTTTTTGTTTTCTTTCATCTTTCCAAAAACTCATCAATTGTCCAAATCAGACCATTCCCCCTTCCCCATTCTTGTCACCTCTTATGAAATGGTTGATGTTACAATAAGTGATTGGATTGGCTTTACTCAGTATGTGATATTACTT
Source organism: Erythroxylum williamsii (assembly GCA_027564335.1). Lineage (NCBI taxonomy): Eukaryota > Viridiplantae > Streptophyta > Magnoliopsida > Malpighiales > Erythroxylaceae > Erythroxylum > Erythroxylum williamsii. Next base: position 46,800,831 of record JANITW010000007.1, read on the forward strand.
GGCACTAACAGATTTCCTGGTATTTATGTTGAATTGTATTGGTTTCAGGATCCCTGGTTCCATTCTTGCTTCTCATCCATTGGTTCTTACAGCTCTTTCAAGTTTGAGTTCTGACCTACTCTCAGAGGCGGCTGTAAATGGTACTGCTGATGAAATATAAGAACCTCATTGGTGCTTTTAGTACTGTGACAGTTGTTCTTAATTTCAGGAACCATCTGTCATGCCATCTTATGCTTCTGAGATAATTACTTACGTGTGCAATTGCAAAGGTGTAGAATAGAGCTTGATATTTTGAAATCTATGTAGCTAATAAAGTTGTTAGGATTAGATGATAGGAAGAATAAGCAGAGAGCAGAGGAATAATCGGTAGAGGAATATTCGCGTGGTTAGTTAGCTAAAGGGTACTGACAACAATCATTAGGTTGTAACAGAATCCGTTACCTAGGGTGGCTATAAAGAGGGGGACAAGAAGAAGAGAGGGGGAGAAGAAAAATAGTAAGATTGTGGGCAGTGAGAATCGAGCATTCTCCCTGAGGAGCTGCTATAGCTCTGGAACAGATATATCGGAGGGCTATATCTGTAAGTATCAGTGTTAAAACACTGATTTCACTCAACAATATACTCATCTCTAGTATTCTAAACTAGAGGTTCCTATCAAAAGTTAAGTTTGAATGTTGCTGGAGTGACAGTTTCAGATAGATGAGAAGCTACAGGGGATATATCTGAAAAATTAGAGTGTGTTAAAAATTTTATACCTAGGAAGGTTGTCAAATGCTAAAAGTTTTCCTTGTGATATGATTGTTAATACAATTGATGCATTATAAGTTACCAAAAACAGTACAAGTTATGGATGTCTTTGGTAGCGTAACATATGATTTTGTGACATCTATTAATGCCATACTTCTTATCATGAATTGCATAGTTGCAGATCCCCGAAGTCGAATGTGTGCACTTATCTTCCCGCATCACTTTCACCTCCCTTCCCCACCCCAAAATTAAAACAGCATGGGTTGAATATATGTAGTTATTCAAAGTTTTTTTAAATCATTTTTTTCAAGTTTAATGTCTCGTTTGATATCCGTTATATCTTCTTTATTATTTCCAACTTGGCATAGATGGTATTTTAGCTTTTCCATACTAAGGGAACTTACAAGGGTGCTTGGGTCCTAATTCTACCTCACCATTTTTATTATTTCCTCTTGATCTTTTGCAGTCATCTCAGAATTGATACACTACACTACGGCAGCAAACTCTGGTGGTATTTCTATACAAATGCCCTTAATTCAAGTAATTGTGCCTCATGTTATGAGTCTTAAGGAGCAGCTTAGAGATCCTTCAAAGGTACTTACAGATGAATGATGATAATGAATCTGGATGAATATAAAGTTTTTGTTTTGCCCAGCTATGTTATGCTTCATTGAAATTTCTGCTACTTGTTTTTGTATTTTTTTGGGTTGGGGGATTATTACTGCCATGAAGACAAAATTTCAAGCATATTTGTTTATACTTTGACTTTCTATCAAGTACCTTAAGCTCAATAAATTGGCACTCATAACTGACGGACATGAGATGTGGAAAATCAATTATGATTTCGTTAAAGATCCAATTTTTTCTTTTTATTATTTCATTGAAGGGAATAAACTATTTTCAATATTGATAGCAACCATCTGTATTTCCAGGCATGGATGTGCTAAAGCAATCTGGTAATGGCTAACAAATTCTAGGTGTAGATTTGTGAAAAGCTTAAGTTGTTGGGTGAGTTCAACAACTAATTTATGAGTCTCAATTTTTGTTGCTCCTTAGCACACACATATTTGTTGGGATAAATGTGTGCACAGAATACAAGTACCAAATGGCACGTTGAGATTTAAACTTGATAGCAAAGAGAATATTGTACTTTGTGAAAGAATTATTCCCCAGAATCCTGACAAGTTTGCTAAGGATTGTTATTATACCCATACAGCATATGCCAGTGGAAATATAGAATCTGCATACCTCGTTGCCCTTAGCTATTTTAACCTGTGTTCTTTAATGTGAGTGAAATCAATCTTCATTACCATAGTGTCTGATTTCATTTTCAATCGATGCTGATTTGGTACAATACTTTTGTTCTTTTAATTTTTATCTTAGGATGTAGAAGATCTTAAGGCCATTGCTTTTATTTTTATCTTAGGATGAAGAAGATCTTAAGGCCATTGCTCGTTTGTTTGCTGACATGGGTGATTCATATTTTGAACTGATTGCAACTGGTATGTATTTAAACCATCAGTAATCTGCTCAAAGTTTATGTCCAAATTTTAAAAATGCTCCTCATAGCTACTTGATTTTTGTTTCATGATGATGTATTGGTGATTAGTGTATAAAACATTTCTTCCTCTGTTGTTCCAGGTTCTGATGAGGCGATAATGATAGTGAATGCATTATTAGAAGTTACTTCACATCCAGAATATGATATTGCTTCCATGACTTTTAATTTTTGGCACAGTCTTCAAGTTATCCTGACAAACAGGTAAATCCATCTGGAGCTCAGTTAATATAAGAGCATTTTTTGGCAAATGGGTGAATAGAGTGGTCCTAATCTACCAGGGATTCCTATACTTCATTTAGCACTGAAGCATCGCTTGAAGCAGAGAGAAGTAGAAGGCTTCAAGTTTTCCAGCCAGCCTATGGATCACTTGTATCCTTGGTGAGTTCATTTTATGAGTACAGAAATCTGCCACTTGTAACTTCACAGAAACCTTTAGACTATGCTGCATGGATTTATGCCCTTAAGACCAGGCTAGATTACTAAATGACAGTGCATTTACCGTCCTTTTCTTTTCTTTTTGTTTGTATATTTTCCCTAGTTCATTGCATTCGTTTGATCTGATCAATATGTTCATAAAATTGAAAAGTTTTTCAGAGCCCTAATTTTAAGTCTGATGACACTTGAATTTCTGAAGTGAGATTAAGTGGACTCATGTAGAGGTGATTATCTTTTGTATTGTATACTGGATATACTGTTCGTAGTGTTTCACTTTCTCTCAAAGTCATGCAGTAGCTAATATCTTAATCTTACTGCTATTGAGCCTATTTAATGCTGGGTTCATTTTAGTATAATATAAAATTTCCAACTGCAAGAAATGATCGAAATACTTTCTCTTCAGGCATGTCTGTGACTAGCATTAGTTTCAGCAAACGGTTAATTATCTTTGCCGTTCAGTGTTTCATAAAAAAACTTAACAAGTTCAGAATGTTGCTGCAGGTTAGTTTTCGAGTCCAGTATCCCCAAGATCATCAAAATCTCTCTATTGAAGACCTCAAGGAATTTAAACACACTAGATATGGTAATGATGAACTGTTTGGAAATTTGTACTTTTTGATTGTCCTTCATTAAGCTCAACTAATTGTTGATCCTACGTTGCCATTTGTTCAGTTATTGTTAGATACTTGTTCCTGTAGAGAATCCTGTAATAGTAGTTAGTCCCTTAATTAAGGGATTATCCTTAGCTGTCATATCTATCTATATTAGGGATTTCCAAATAAGGAGTCTTCCTAAACTATGTACCCTAGCTCTATATAAGAACTGCAGCATATGTAAATAATAACTTCTGAATATATATCGAAGTTTTTTTACAGGTCCCTTCAGATTGTAGCAGCAAAAAGGATAGAAATCATCTAATTACATCTTTTATCCATTTCCGATAACATTTTATAGTCTTTTATTTGTAACAGCATCAAAAAGGTACCCTCCAATTGTAGTTATGAATTGATTATACATTTTGTAGGCATGTATGTGGCCACTTTTGAAGATTGTTCTTATCATATATATTTTGACTTACATATGAATGAGCTTACATACATACACTTATGAAGATTAGTCTTCTAGCATTTTACATGAACTAACAGGACCGATGATATTGCCAGCTGTTGCCGATGTATTAATTGATGCAGCATCAGTTCTTGGCGGTGATGCAACTCTTAGGATTCTTTACACGAAGCTTGCTGAGGTGTGTACTATGTATTTGGAAGCAGTATCAGTGTTCTCTCCCTTACAGAAAAGAATCCACGTAACTCTTAATGATAAAGCTACTATTTGGTGTAAAATCAATATTATACTGATGACAACATATATGATATTGCTAGTCGGCCTTTGGCAATGTTGAGGATTTATGTGTAAACCTTTAAGAAATTAATGCGCTTAACTAACCAAAGGTTTCGCAAGTTACTTTATTAAGAGGGTTCCTCGTTAGGTAAATAGATCACAGAGCTCTCAGTGATATGCTTAAAGTCACTGCATATTTTTGAGAATTAATACTGGGTTTTTATGGTTCTGGTGTTGCATGTAACTTTAGTACTTGTTGGGAAGTTCTTTTGCAGCTTTCTCATCTCTTATAATTGGCAGCTTATTTTACTTGAGCAAGGGGCTCTTTTAGATCACAAATTTTGTGGAAGTTCCTTGACTTCTGAATCACATTAATTGTTCCAGATCCTTTAATGATTGCTTTCCTCTTTCTAATGATGCCAATTCGTGTCACATTGTTCAAGGCACAAGCGTTTTGGGGAAATGGATGCAATGAATGGCGTCCAGCAGAAGCTGCTCTATTTTGCATCAGGGCTATATCAAGTTACGTTTCAGTTGCTGAAGCTGAAGTGATGCCCAAGGTAAAGTCTTTTGTAAATACATGTTCGGCACTTGTTTTGACCTGTAAGTTGTTACGTAGAGCTGCATTGCTTGGGCACTTCACATCAATGAAAGTGCAAGATTTGTGGGGAAAAAAAGATAAGATGTGGAGAGAATAAGGGACAGACATCACAGAAATGCCAGTTGTGAAGAACTGTAACATACAAGGGATGAGCATCTAGAACAGATAAATGAGATAAAAGATGTCTGGGGGATGTAGAAGAGAAATATTTATACAAAATGCAAGTGTACACAATGAAAGGAATACCTGCTTCACCTGCCTCTTTGCAATAGGTTTATTTGAATGAAGTTGGGCAAAGCATGCTTTCTTTTAGGATTAAGTTTCTTTTCTCGCTTTGTGGGAATGATTTGATCTGATTGCCTTTAGCTAGTGCAAGGGTCTGGAAATGGATGAAGTTCCACCAGTTATTAACTCCATTATGTAGGATAGTCTGAGTATATGCCAACTATTTGATAAAATACATGTAAAATGTAAATCTTGGATGCTTGGATTGTTTAGTTTTGTTGGAATTTAGAATTTAGTGTTGGAATTCATAAATAAGTTATTAAAACCATTCCAGCTTGACAAAGGTTGATTTCAACGTTAATCATTATCTTCGATTGTCTTCTAACATGGCAGACTATTATGTTTGCTCTCCATAGTGGCTCAGAACTTCTGGTAGTAGCCAGTTCCCTTATCCTTCTTTAGCTTCAATCATGTTAGAATTTTCCCTATCAAATGCAGGTTACTGGCTGACTTGGTTATCTATTTTAAGGTTTCTACCACCTTGAAAGCTAACATACAGGTTGTCTAGTTTTCCCAAAACTTTGAGGATCATTTTGTTGAGCTCATGGACCAAAAGTAAAAACACTAAAAAATGATGCCGTATTAATTTAGCTCCTATGAAGGAAACTGAAAAGTACATAAAGTGGACTACAAATGACCATTAAGAAAAATAACACCTAAACACTATGAGAAATAACAAAGAGACAAACCTAGATCATGTTAACATTTAAACTAATCTCATTCTAGATCATCTACCTCACCCACTTCTTCTAAAGCCCCTTTGAATAAACAAACCCAGCAGATCATTTTGATAGGCAGATCCTTGTTTTGATTGAAAAGCTCATTTCTGACAACTTCTCTTTCTGGTTGATGATCCAGCTGGACAGAATCATAGACATCTCAAGCATTGAAAGTCTGTTGGATGTAAACAGGGCCTTATCCATTCCTCTGTCCCCTTTGTGTAGCATCAGAGCTTGGGCTTTCTGTAATTCCTGGTTTCAGTGAATTTCTGGATTGATTCGTACATGATAAATGTACAAGAGGATATATTATGGCGTATTAAAGTTACAAGCCAGCAATTGTAGGCCAGAAATCTAGATATGTTCCGACACAAAACATGACTGGAAGTCCTACTAGCTTAGATGTAGAGGGTTTTACTGGCTTGCTGATGTGGCCTTGCCACTGTTACTTCAATCATGACATTATGAATTTTCCTGAGATGTCAAATGTCCTTATAAGCTTCATGCCACAGATTTTCTCATTTTAATTATGCAATCTGTCAAGTTCTTTGGCGTTCAGTTTTTATCCTGTGAGTTCAAAGTCAATTAATAGAATGGATGGTAATTAGCAGCTGGTGTGATCATGGGAGTTATGTATTTTTGAGTTGCATAAATCTGTTAAATCTAGTTTTTGGCCTAAATGTTACTCATGCACCATTATGGCAAACAACTGCAGTCCTCTGTTCTGGGGTTTTTCTTTCTGTTGTGAATCTCATTTTTATTAACTTCATGGGAACCCTAAGATTTTGTTGGTTTAGATGGTTTTAAGTGGCTGCTGATTTTTTTTCCCCCGCAGATCATGTCCCTGTTTTTGGAACTTACCCATCAGCCCCAATTGCTGCAGACAGGTACTATACCTTTTATAGTGGTTTACTATTATTTTCTTGCTTTTTCTGTTTGACTTTTTCAGAAATGTGTTTACTGGTGTTATTATGTGGGGGAGGGAATTGTATCAGTTCAAACATGATTAAAATTTAGCTCTAAACACCTTCTACTTCACCAAGCAATGTGTCCGTGAATGTGAGTCTTTAACTTGATGTTTTGTTGCAAATGTTTTCAGTGTGCTTGACTATTGGAGCATATTCAAAATGGCTTAATGCTGCCTCAGATGGATTGCCTTTATTGTCCTCTGTCATGAAAATTCTTATGCAAGGCATGGGTACATCAGAAGATTGTGCAGCAGCAGCAGCTGTTGCATTTAGACACATTTGTGATGGTAAGTATTCTTTTCTGACACGTAATCATTTCCTCAAACTACTGTTCTGACTACATCAGAGTTTGGACGGATGAAATTCATTGTTGCCACCAACATTTAGTGGTCTAGTGAAATCTTCACAACTCAGAGGCCATATTCATATTATATTCCATATTTAGAATGTTTTTTAGATTTTCATGGACGAAACTTGTTCCAAAAAGCTGCTAAGGCACCTTATTGTTAGTGAAATAGATGCTGATTTGTAGGCATGGCAGAACTGTCAAAAGGTCATGAATATTCGTCTCAAGGCTGAAATGGGATAGCAGTCTGTATAACTTTCTTTTCCTGATGATGCTATCAGTGTTGTTTCGTGATGCTTTGTCATTAAAGGTATTCATTAATGCAAGATCAGTTCAAATATGCTAGGTTGATGTCAATGATTGGTTTGCATCTCATGTTTGGTCCATAACTATGAATTACTGGTATGAAATGGTGAAAAGGGAATGATATAAATTTAAGTATCTTGAGGGAAAAGAAATATGTTTGTGTTTTAGCCTATTGGCTGGCTAACTTAGTTTTGGACTATGATATATGGCTTTTATATGATTATTGAGACAACCCTCTTTCCATATTTCTTTCCTTGTATTAATTGATATTCTTATGCTCACCATAGATTGTCGGAGTAAGCTTAGTGGATATTTTGATGATCTTTTCTCCATATACCATAAGGCTATGATTGGCGAAGATAGTTTTAAAATCTCTGCTGAGGACTCTTTGCATGTAGTAGAAGCCTTAAGGTACTTTTTGATGCTTGATAATTATCAAGATTTGTGCATAAGTGATTTTGAGAATTCTGTGTGAATTATTTTCACTTGGATGTGTTGTATTATTTTATTGCAGCATGGTCATTACAGAACTTCCTCCTGAACTGGCTAAGCAGGCTTTGGAAAAATTATGGTTGCCTGTTGTTTCTCCCCTACAGGTTTGATTCCTTCTCAATACGTATCTTTAGTTTACAGTTGAAAATTCTTGATCATGGTTCTTTTACAATGTGCACAAGCAGGAAGCAATCAACCAAGGTCTGGAAATATTGCAGAAGAAACTTGCTCGTGAATTAACTGTTCACATTGATCGACTTGCATACATCTTTAGGTCTGGTTGTTATCCTTTTCAAAATTATGTTTTATATTGTTAATTTTTCTATTTGTAATTTTCAAGGTGCTACAAAACCAATTTCAGGTATGTAAATCAGCCTGAAGCTGTGGCTGATGCTATGCAAAGGCTTTGGCCAATATTCAAGGCAATATTTGATCTGTGAGTCTGGACAGACCCTGACAAAAAACATAGTTCCTGTATTGTCTTAAATGGGGCTCCCTCTCTTGTCTGATCCCTCTTTTTCTGCTGTAGCCGTGCTTGGGACATGCGAACAATGGAGTCTCTTTGCCGAGCTTGTAAATATGCAGTGAGTCAATGAACATTGATACTGATGAGTGCGTTTAACTGCAGAAAGTGTAATTAAGAGATGATTAAGCTTAACTAGCTTAGGTAGGAATGGTAAAGATTGCCCAGCCTAGCTTGGAATCAACAGGTCTGGTCCGAGTTGACCAGGCTAAGGCTTTTTTTAGAAAAAAAATTTGGGCTTCAGGCTGTGCTCAGGCTCTGGCTACTCATCCCCGTAGCCTGAAAATTTCCAAGTAAAATGACATGGTTTTCAACAGTTAAAGAAGGCATGTTGTGGGAAGTTGGTCTGGGAAATACTTGGATATTTCAAAGGCTATTTTTTACACCTTGAATAATCTTTGCATATAAATTTCCTTTTGAACTTTCCAGTTAATTCAGTCTCTGAATTTTTAATGGCTCAAGAATTTCCTCAATAACTTTGTTTTTTAATTTAGTGATGAAGAGATATTACTTCTTTACTTGTGATTTGAAGAGATAAATATGAAATGGATAGCGATATATTTAGGTGAGAACCTCTGGAAGGTTCATGGGGATCACTATTGGAGAAATACTAGAAGAGATTCAAGCTCTATATCAACAGCATCACCAACCATGCTTCCTTTATCTCTCTAGTGAGGTGATAAAGGTATGACTTTTTTCTTCTATCCTAAACAAATTTGTTTTCTCTCTCTACTCTGTGTTGCAAAGTTTCAAAGTTGTCCGACCATTGTCTTTGATTGCAGATATTCGGTATGGATCCTGCTTGTGCAATCTACCTGACAAGTTTGATAGAAGTCCTCTTCACGCACACAACATGTCTTCTCACTAGTATTGAGGTTTTCATTTCTAACCAAGTTGTGCATTCTCTCGTTTCTTATTTTCATATGCCCATGACGTACTGTGGTTAATGATTGTATGTCCATCTATTTGGCAGGATTTTACGGCAAGACCAGACATAGCAGATGACTGTTTTCTGTTGGCATCAAGATGCCTTCGTTACTGCCCTCAACTGTTTATTCCATCTGTTGTCTTTCCACCATTAATTGATTGTTCTGTTATTGGTATCACTGTACAACACAGGTAATTGTCTATTGCAGGTCTTTTTTCTTCACAATATGTTCCAAGTTCTTTGCTCCACATGTTCAAAAATAGATTGATTGTCGGAATGTTATTCTAATCAAACACAATTAAGCTTCTGACTTGAACTTTATATATTTTGGCAATGTAGGATTTGTCAGTTTTCCAATTAATCGTATATACTCATTCCTTTCATGTTATTGAGAAATAGAAATCTACGTGCAGTCTAAGCCTTCTCCATGACATATGCCTAGTGTTCACGTCAAACTTGTTGAATTTTACAAATCAATACCAGAACTTGTATGAACTAAATAAGCTAGCATATGTTTAGAAAATTTGTCAATTTGATGTTGTATGACAGTTAAATTTATACTCATTTGATTCCTTTAAATAAGTTTCAGTACTAATTTTATAGATATAAAATTTTATTACTTATTTCTAAAAATATGATAAGCTTTAGGACTTACTGAATTATTGAATAGTTTTATCTTCCGAAATATATGGGTAAGGTAGGGTATGTTAGGGCATGGAGTTGTTAGATAACAAAGACACGAGCCATGTATGATCAGCCTTATTTTGTCTTGTTGAAGTTTATTAGTGTCCCACATCACTTAGGAGTAAGAGCATAACATATGTTGTGTAAGGTTCAGGGAATACCCTTCCTTTAGGTGCCTTTCAGATAGAGTTAGGCACGGTCAGCTGTAGATGCTAGGCCACCTTTAAATGTCCATTTTTACAAACTTTAACTCCTAGATGTTTATTCTTGAGCATGAAACCACATTTGAGCATGAATAGCATACCTTATACATGGGGTAAACTCATGCTGTCCAAATGTCATCTGACAAGTGGTTTACTTTTACTTTGTGCAGAGAAGCTTCTAATTCCATATTGTCCTTCTTGACTGATGTCTTTGATCTGGCCAAGTCTAGTATGGGGGAGCAATACTTATCGGTCAGGAATAGTGTTATTGTTCCCCGGGGTTCCACCATTGCCAGAATTTTAGTTGCCTCGTTAACAGGAGCATTACCAAGTTCTCGAGTAGAATCGGTACTCCACCTCTTAATCTGAATAGATTAAGAGGCCCACAATCCTTCCCATACATTAAAATTGTAGGGTGAAAAGTTTGAAACAATTTTAACTTGGGCTGCTTTCTCTCGTTCAGGTGACGTATGCCTTACTAGCATTAACTCGAGCATTTGGAGCACATGCATTGGAGTGGGCTAGGGAGAGTGTTTCATTAATCCCGTCGACAGCTGTCACAGAAGTGGAGCGCACAAGATTTATTCAAGCGTTATCTGAGGCAGCATCCGGTGTCGATATCAATGCCCTAATGACTCCAATTGAGGAATTTTCTGATGTTTGTCGTCGTAACCGAACAGTTCAAGAAATTGTGCAAGAAACTTTACGACCACATGACCTCAAATTGGCTGTTGTATCATAGCAGAGAGTAGCACAGAAGGCATCCTTTCAAGGCTTTGTTGATCAGTCGTCAGATGAGTTGCTTGCATTTGTATTTAAGAGGTGGCTTTCATTCATCATTTTGTATTATCCATGATTATGATTCTCCAATTTTTTGAGGAGAACCATTGCCCCTTCAGATTTGGTTGGGAGAAAAGAGGTGGTATATCCATCCCCTTTGATGAGAGGTGAAATGCAAGGGTGGTTTTGTTTTAAACCACAATGGCTCCATTTTTCGGGTCAAATTTTTTGGCATAAAGGTGTAGTTCTAGTGTCGAATGGTGAGGGCCTACAGTTGTATTTCATGTATTTGGATTCTTTCCTTAATATAGTGAGGTAATTTGTTGCGGTTTTACTTACTAATTTCGTACGCTTCATGTCGTAGCTAGAGGATACATATGGTATTGTGAGCTGTTCGGAAGTGAGATCTTTGTGCCGAAAGTTAAGCTTTTGGGGCTTTCATGCATTTGGTTTACCCAACAAAAGATGCTAGGCATTGTCATTTATTAACTTTTTTTTGTGTTTATGGGTTCGGTTCAATGACAAATCTGAGGGGTGATGTGAAATTATGGGAACCTTACACAATTAGTATTAAATGTCTGTGAAAGCCTCCAAGGAACTCCCAAAAATTTTAAATGTGAACGAGTCTACGTCATTAGTGTTATTATGTGCCGACTTATATCCGCTGTAATTTGTCATGCAAAAGATTTGGAGTCGAAATAGTGAAAAATACTAAGATTTGTAAATCAAAAAGAAGGAAAGAAAGTTCAAACGAAAAAACATTTTTAGTTATTAATTATTATGTTTGAAAAACAAAATTATAATATCAACGAAAAAAATGGTGATAAGATAAATACTAAATATTATAATTTGATGATGACAGAGCCAATCTGTTACAAATTATAATATCTGTAGCAGAAAAGTACACAAAAGAATTAAAGATTATGAACCCGTTAAATTCATGTGTTTTTAATAGACCGTTGATGGGTAAGGCTTAGATAAATTCAAACCGATCATTTTGCTTGAAAAAAGTGAACCCTCGGATCGAAACCTATCGTTTTGCTTTTAAAAAAAATTAACCCTCAGATAAGCTCAGAGTTGGACCTAATAAAAAAAAATGACGTTTTATATTGTTATTTTTTTAAGAGACAGAGCATCGTACGAAAAAACTATCAAACATCATTCACAAATACTACAGTGGGAGGTTTCTTTTGATCTGCCTCCGTGGGGTTAACATGAAGAAATTAAAATCTAGAGTACCTCAGTGTACATTCCTTCATTTTATTAACCCTATTCCCTTTCCAGGTGTTTCAGCTTGAGGAGCAAGGCCCATGAAACTACCCATTCTATGTAGGACCAAAACGAAGGCAGACAGGCGAGGCTAAATCATATTAAAATTCCGTAGACAATTGATCATGCAATTGGCTTAGATGATTATGCAATTGGCTAGTCAAACCTCTACATAGAGATTATTAGGTTGTATGCTTTTTTCCTTTGTAACCATAAGAAAGAACCATCTAAGCATTCTTTCCATAAGAACTCTAATTGAATGTTTTAGTTTCAGAATGTAGACAAAGCAAAAAGAATGACTCAAATTATACAAACTGTAATATTAGATATTCTTTTATCCACATTCAACATAATGAATGAAAATCAGTGTCAGCAAGTGATCAGTAACCCATGAAAATAAAATCATAGGGTTAAATTCATAGGTGTTACATTAAAGGAAACTTAAATAGTTTTTAAAGGTCAAGGGACATGTTGATAAAGTGCAAAATCATAGGGGGTCCATTGAATTTTACCCCATAGGATGTCGTTCGTTACTTGTCACTAATGTTCCAAGTAATGAAAAAGACATTATTTTTTACTTTGAATTTAGGTTATTAATTGAAGTAGGAATGGCCATTATAAAATCAAAACTATATCGCGTTTTAGATAGTTTTTAAAAGTAAGAGGGACATTGACTGTTGAAAAAATTACGCAAGATTAAATCTAAGCGTAGCAGAATGAATTTAAAATTTGTTCATAAACATAACTCTAACAAATTTAAATTGGAAACATAAAACAAGAAATAGATAAAACTTACTAACCTGTTTTGATTTCGTGTTACAAATTTCCACAAGCTGTTCAATCGTCCAATCTCGAACGGTATTCACGGATTTATTCAGAGAAAACTCAAATCAAATTTGAGAGGAAAAATGTAAGAAGTGCTATCCTCCATTTTCTAATTTTTCCTTTTTTTTATGAAAAATCTTATTTTTCACATCCTTGGATTTTATTAAAATTACAACTAGATTCAAACTTTAATTATAATTATTAATTAATCCTTATAAGATCAAATATCATGTATTGACTCTTAAATTTTCTAAAACTTCTCAATTAAGTCCAACTTAATTCAAATTTTACTTTCTCCTTTATAAACCTTTTATGTATGACCCATTAGGTTCCTAATATGTTAGCCATGATTATAAATTATAATTCTAATTTACAATTAGAATCAGATAAATTAAAACTTCTTTTAATTTATCTTTAATTTCTTAATTAAACAATTTATAATCATAGATCATGATTGACATCTAGCAATATGTCATGACCACCCAAATATTAGGAATGTCAAAGTGGTTTGACTTAACCTATCTATGCATGGTTATCTTGTATAAATTAATCCTTTCGTCATCTAATGTTCCAATTGGAATTAGAGTATGGAATTCGT
>JANITW010000007.1:46840788-46851070 GCA_027564335.1 Erythroxylum williamsii
ATAAATCGCTGTGTCAACTACTCTTACTCTATCTCTATTTTAGATTCAAGTTTTATCATTACTTAGTTCGTAAACAAGTTTTCAAAGGTTTTGATTAATTAGAATCTATAAGAAATTCAGTAAAAGAATTTTATTTCTAACAAACACTTTTGAAAGAATTTTCAAAAAAAGGGGAATACACAATTCAACCCCCCCCCTTCTCGTGTATTCTATATCGTTTTCTCAGCATTGTATTAACGTGTGATTCACTTCATCTATTATTTGCTGCTAGGGCTTTTCCAAATCTGAGAATTTGTTTTATATCAGGTTTCACAAAGAAAGTTGAAGTTAATTGAGGAGTGCTATTAGTTATAACAATAATTGTTTCACATGAGATGATGTAACATATTCTTAGATTAGAAATAGAGATGTGTGTGGTGATTTCAATATGCCCACTGTAATACATCAAAGAAGCAAAATTAATCCAGACACTTATTTCTTCAATTTTGTTACCATTTCAAAATTAATAATCATTTTATTTTATTTATGAGATTACTTTTATTTCCTTACAGTTGATCAGTGAGATCAATTTAAAAGTGGATCTCTAAAATTGCAAAGGTTTACAATTTGAATTTTTAATCAAAATGAGTCCAATTGGTTGTAAAAGAAATTATAATACATTTGAATTCATCCATTAAAAAAGAAATTAATTAAAGCACAAAAGATTAAATGATTTGTTATTTGTTCGATAAAACTTGAAATTTCGAGAAAGGTGCGTTATTATCATTATTAAGTTGACTATATTTTTTCATAATTTAATTTTATTTGTTTACCATGACTTTTAATAAAACAAGTAGGTTACAGATCTAATGGGCCTTGATCGTATCAATCTTTTAGTAGATTAGGTTTTTGAGGAACTAAGTTTTATAAATGAGAGTAACTTAAAAGATAATCTTAGATAGGAAAGTATTAATATGTCATTTGGTGCAATGGGATTGAATGATTATGGTGATAAAACTCTCCTCAATTTTAACGATTTTATACCAAATAAAAATTATGGTCAATGCAATTTAAGCAAATATGTAATTGAATAAAGTTTCAAGTTTTTTAATTTTGTCTTATCTTTTAATTTTACATGTAATTGATGTATTTTTTAAATTCTATATATATAAATGCAAAACTTTTAACTGTAAATATTTTTATTTCAAGTTTCACTTCTACTTTGATATGTTCCTTAGTACGAATTCTTGTTATTATACTTATAGCATATATTTTTATTCTTATTATATGATGTTTTGATGTCAGTTATTGTTTTATTGTAACTACTTTATATTATTCTTAGTTTTATATATGTATGATAATTAAAAGATCCTTTTCTTATATTAATTGTGACTAGTGTTTTTCTTATATTAATTCTCATTTTAAGTTGGCGAAAGCTAAGGAACAGAAAGTAAGAGACTTAGATCAAGTCTGTTATATAAAGGATGAAGCAAGACTAGTGCTTGTAGATGAAAATGACATCAAGACAAGATGGCAAAGCTCCTTATATAGGCTTTTTAACAAATGTGGAGATAATAACATTTTCTTAGGTGATCTTAGCACTCCTGAGAAAAATCATAGCTTCCCTTATAGCCAAAAATATCATATGAGAAGAAATTAGAGAAACTTTGAGGAAGATGAAAAAGTAAGGGCATTAGGAGATGATAAGTTAACCATAGAGGTGTGAAAGACCCCAGAAGAAGAGGGTCTTATTTGGTTAGCCAAGTTTTTTTATGTAATCCTCAAGTCTACCGAGATATTGGATCAGTGGAGATTTAACACACCAATTACTCTTTACAAGAGTAAAGGGTACATCTAAAGCAGTCACACTATGAAGTTATAAGAGAGGGTGATTAAGGAAAGAGTGAGAAAGGGTACACTTATCTTAGAGAACCAATTTGGTTGTATGCTAGGGAGGTCTATGACAGAAGCCATACTTTTGCTTAGACGATTAATGGAATATTATGAGGATAAACAAAGGGACCTGCACATGGTTTTCATTAATTTAGAGAAGGCTTATGACGTGGTACCAAGGCAAGCTAGTAGAGGTGTTTATAAGCTAAAGGAGTTCATGTTGCCTATACAAAGGTTATTAGAGATATGTATGAAGGTGATAAGAGCAGAGTAAAGACAATATGAGGAGACATAAAATATTTTTTATCGATATCGAGCTACACCAAGGATCATTATTGAGCCTCTTCTTGGTTGCAATAGTTATGGATAAGCTTACTAAGAATTTCCAAGAGGATATACTTTAGTTTATGTTATTTGCTGATGAAATTGTTTTAGTAGATGAAACAAAAGATGGTATTAATGTCAAACTAGAACTTTGGAGAAATATGCTAGAGTCAAAGGGCTTTAAATTGAGCAAAATTAAGACTTGATTATTTAGAGTGTGATTTTTTAGGTCACAGGGATAATATGGAGATCAAAATTGGTACAGAAATTATACCACAGAAAGATTGTTTTAAGAACCTTGGATCCATCATCCAAAGTAGTGGCGAGATAGATGACAACATAGTTCACCTTATCAAATTGGTGACTTAAAGGGAGGAGCACCTCAAGATTTTTATATGATAAAAAAATATCAATCAAGCTAAAAGGTAAATTTTATCGTTTAGCAACTAAGTCAATTATGCTCTATGGAACAAAATATTGACCTATTAGACAGTTATATACTCAAAAGTTAATGGTGGCAGAGAAGAGGATGTTTTGTTAGATATGTAAATAAAAGGATATAAGGTCGTGACTATAGTGGTAAGAGACAAGTTGGGGTGACTAACATTGATAGTAAATTAAGGGATGACTTAAGTGGTTTGGACCTGTTAAGAAAAGAAATTTTGACGCTCTAGTAAGAATATGTGAGAAGATTGTACTTAGGGCATGTAAGAGAAGAAAAGGAAGATCCAAGAAAAATTAAAGGAGGTGATTAGGAATAATATAGCCTACTAGAGCTTAATGAGGACTTGACTCGTAATAGAAAACTTTGGTAAACTAAGATATGGATAGAAGAACCTACATAGAGAAGTCTTCTTTTCATAGGCCTTTTGTTTTTTTTTATTTGTTGTGTTTTTTAATTAGCCTAATAATTTTGTTTATAACACTTGCATCTTTTAGTTTTTTTTTTACAATTGCTTTTTTTATTTAGTTATTTTTTGTTTATTTATGTACTGACTTTTATCTTTTTATTTTCTTTTTTATTTTTATTTTGATTTAAATTTAAATTTTATTTTCATTTATATAGTTATTTGTTTATATATTTGGCATCTTTTTCTTTTAACCGTTTTCAAAAACACTTCTTTATGGATTTATTGGAAGTAATCTCTCTACTAACTAAGGGTAAAATTGCATACTTTTAAAAGTCCCTAAACTCCACATCTTAGTGAAATTCTTACCGGAATATTGTTGTTGTTGTATTATTTATATAAAAATATGAAAAGTAATATTAATACGAATAAAGAGATAGTTATTATGTAAATTTTATATTATTATGATTTTTTGAGATAAGGTTAAAGTAAACTTAAAAATTATATAGCATAATATATTAAGAGACGATTTTACCATTTTACAAAATTATTCAAAATTGTAGTTTGTATTGATCGGTATCAGTACTGTACCATACTAGAACATAATTCAATACTAAATCCAGTATAGTATTTATAACATTAGTTACAGAGCTTTGTAATAGTAAGAAAATATACGTAAAGCTTTTATAGGTTCCGTAGAGAGGGATAATTAGTTATAGAGTTTTGTAGAAAGGAAATAAAATAAGAAATATTTTATAAGAAAGGGAAGAGGGATACTAAGACGGTAAGACCCTAAGAGCATGAGAGAGTGAGAGAGAGAGAATAGGAAATCTTTGAATAAAGATTGCCTACCTTCTTCTTAATATTTTCCTTTTCATAAACATTTAAATTTCTACTTTTGTAATTTTATTATATAGTCAAAATCACTAATAATTGTATGGGGCTTCTGGATGTTCTTATAGGCTTTTATTTGGTGTAGCCTTTGGTTGATACATGTTATATCATTCATCTATATTATGTTACTACATACATATTCTATTCACATGTCTTACTTTTTTAATTCAAGTCCTTTGGTCACTTTTTATCAAGATTATTTTAAATCATTCATCTTATTTTCTTTGGTAAATCCACTATTCTTCATTAATTTGCAAAGTTAAGGCCAATTAAGAATTTAACAATTGTTTTATGATATTGAAACATTTTTATTCTACCTTTTCTCCAATAAACAAATTATTGGGTTTTGATTTTTATTTTAAGAAAATTATAGGTTCGTTTCTTGTTTACTTAAAGGGTTGTAAATTTTGGGCTAGGAATTTTTCAAGAGTTGAAGAAGAAAGTTTATGCTCTTGTTTAAATTCGCCCTACCATTTAACCTTAAATCTTTTTATTAAATAGGAATATTCAAGTGCTGATCTTATTTGTAGTCATACCTCCACATTATTACCCATAGCATAAATTTTTTAAAAACATATAGTAAAAACAAAGGGAATAGATCCTCATATTCTTTGGTTTGCTATTTTGTTTTATAAGATTAAGTAGCCTTGATATATTTATGTAACAAACATTTGTAAAATTGATCCATACCATTTTTACCAATTGATGAATAATAATAGTAAATTGTATTTTGATTTGGTGGTAAAGAAAAATAGCTACGAATATCAAATTATTGTGTTTTTAAAAGAATAAATCAAACCAAGCTTGTTAGTAATTGTAATAACTATAATAACTATAAGAGGTTTGTAGAAAATATGGTTTTAACTTTCTTTTGAGATCTCTATAGTTCTTGTTCTCATTCTATTGATAATTTACTTTTATAATTCTAGAAGTATAATAGGCTGAAGTGGTTTCATCGACTTTGACAAAATGGTATTTTGTTTTTATTAAATCGGTTTTCTTTAATTCTTATGACTTTGATAATTCCTAAGGTTTAGAATGTTAGTTTTGAGAATAATAAAGTTTTGAACTGTTGTAGAAGGATTAGGATTGTAGAATCAATTTTGTATTATCAAAACATCTTAAAATGATCTTTTCAAACTAGCAACTCTATAATAAAAGATTTCTAAAAAATTTATAAATTTTGGGAAAAAAATTTCCTTCAATTACTGATTTTATGAAATATTTTGAGAAATAAATTTTGGTTAATGTAGGACATTTCGATTGCTACATTTTTTAAAAACTATTTTTGATATTTTAAGGCTCTTTTAAAGAGAGTTTCTTAGATTTATTGCTAATTATGGTGTTGTAAAAAGATGACATAACCATTATTTTGTATTTATCTAGGGGATTGAGGAACATAAGGTTCCTTTTATGATTTTATTAGAATGAATGACATTGTTTTCTCCTCGTTGAGAATTTCTTTCTATGATTTTATTAGTTGAGCCGTTGTTGAAGTTTTAGTTGAAACTTTGCAGGGTTTTGTAGAGATTTTATTGAAGGAGACCTTTAGTGAGAAGTTAATTTTTTTTGCTCTCGTGATTATGATTTGGATTGTAAACCTTCTTGAAGTAGGAAGCCAAAAAAATAATTTACTTCCCCTTTAATAAATTCAATATCAAAATCGAAGATATTTAAATAGCCATTATGGCAAAATTTTGCTTTAATATATTATTTTGTATATGTTTTTGTAAAACTTATGTTGAATTAAGTGAAATTCTAATACATAATTTTATGATAATAAAATATGTCACTACTAATGTTTTGTTCTTAGTGATATTAGTAAGTTAATATTTGAAACATCAAGTTCAATAGAATGTTAAAGTAAGTAAAGGATTCAATTAAATCAATTGAACATTCAAATAATGAATAAAATGAATAAATTTGAGCAAATATACAACTCAAGTGAAGAACTAAGAACAAGAAGTAACCAAACGTATCAAAATTTAAGCAAATCTTTGTAATTCCTCTTATAACTTTATCTTAATAATTTTAATATATTAATCGTTGTAATGACAATTTTTATTTCTAGTAACTATCTTATATTGTTTTAAGTCATTTTGCAAATATAGTTTGCAAACATGATACTAGATTTCATTTTGGTATGGTAAGATATTGATACCAATCAATACCAGATACTATTTTAAGTAATTTTAAATTACAAAATAGTTTCTAAAATTTATAAATTTACCAAATAATCCTTTAATATATTATGTTATGTATAATGATTAACTTGACTTTAACCTATCAAAAAAATTATGATAATATTAGTTCTTAGATATTATGGCCTTCACATCTTTTATTTTCTTAAAAAATGAGAACGTAACATTAATTTTTAGATTTTAATGTGTAAATTTTGTTTTTTTTAAGGATTATCACATGCAAGGTCGGTCCTAAGAAAGGGCAGGAAGGGCCTCACGCAGAGCCCATGCTTATTAGGGCCTACTAGTTACAAGTTATGTTACAATGTAGAAGTTTTTCACTTAAGTGAAACAAGTTTGGAAAGAGTTGTTCTTTTTGAAAGATTTAAAGGAATTTATTTAGGGAGCAAACATCAATCTCAATTTGATAAGAAAAATAGCTTATTAAGTCATCATTACATATGAAAACTTCTTTTTGGGATGTAATACAGTGATGAAAGTGACCATTTTCAAAATTAAACAGCTCCTACTAAATACCAAGATTCATATTTTTCTAAACAAAAGTCAATAAAAGGCCTTAAATTCAAGAATTTCTCCTTAGCCTTTCCTTCAACAACATCATTCTCATTTAGATAAGAAACACATCTCATTTATTCTCTCAAGTCTCATTTTATTTTATTTATTGCTTTTAATTTTTATTTTTTCAATTGCTCTTTGAAGACTGGGTAAAATTTCGAATTTTGATTACTCGTATAGTTGCTTTTTCAATGTGGGTTGAATTTTCTATTTTCAAATTAACGATCAAATTAAATTTTGGGTATAATTTATCTTTTTTTTTCATTTCCTATTTTAATTGCAATTTATCCGGATAAATTAAAATTTGTCCATTTGATTATATACGATATTTGTCAGTTGTAATTCTAGGTATAATTTTAATTTTTCTCTATATCATACTTGATAGTCATATCCCTTATTTCTTTCTTCAATTGCAATTTATCTCACTTTCAATTATTAAGTCATAATTAGTATTTTCTAATTTATAGGTTCGATTGATTTTGTATGTGTAAATTTAATTTGTAAATTATTGATGAAATTTGATTTCAATATTTCCATAATGTGAATGTTGTTGTTAATCTCTATTCTCTTTGGTAAAAAGTGAATCACTGTTGGTTTTTAATGTTTTAGAATTGCTTGAAAAATCAAAAATGAAATTTAACTATGATAACTTTTATCATAAAAGTTTACTCTTTGTTTTTCATTTTTAATATAGGATATTAAATTTGGCTCTTTGTTTTTTTTTCTTTCTCAAAGATATATAATACCGTTGATATATATTTATGATAAATGGTCAAGTTATTGTTGCTCTATTGCGCCTATCTACTTCTTCTAGTTCTATACATATGTTTTTGTTCTTTTTCTAGTTCAATTATGTTATAATTATTTTATATAATGTTGCCTAAAAAGTATTTGCTTAGAAGCATAATGAAAAAAGTCAAAAAAATAGTATAATAGTTAATATTCTAAAAAAGAGTTATTGATAAATTTGTTAAAAGAGTTATTCTAGTGAGAATTATGAGAAATTATATGAAGATAGTTTTGAACAACTTAATAAAAATTTAAGTGATGAGATTCATATTCATGAAAATGTTAGCAAATTAAATAAGTATAAACATATATCAAATGTATCTAATTTAAAAAATTTAAGGGTAGATGAGTAACAATTCCCTCCGTTAAATATTTATGATCTTGGAGATTGAGATAATCTTAACAATAAAATAAGGAAAATTTTAATTGAAAAAAGCTTATAAGGGAATTGAATGTTGTGTTTTCTTTAATTTATACATATCTATATACTATTGATTCGTTAAGGCCCTTCTTTTTACTTTGTTTTACTTTGTTCCAAGTCTATTAAACATTAAAAACAGCCCTAGTCATATGACAACGCATGTTTCTGCCATCTCTTATATACATTGAAAATTCAATTATATTTACATTTTTAACCACCTCTCTACTCCTTAAGCCTCGTACGTCTTACATACAAAAAATAATTTCATCTACTTTTTCAAATAATTTTTACAAGACAACACTTATAAGCAATAGGATAAGCAGAGTTGACAATGATGGATAAGTAGAGTTGAGAGGTAGCAATAACTAGTGACAGACAGTGAAAGCAATCAGCGTTGGTGGTGATAATAATTAGCAATGGGGAATTTTGATAGTTTTTCTTAATTTTAGTCCTTTTTAAAAAATTAAATTTTTATTTGATATTTAGGTGAAATTTTGTTACTACCTAATCCCAATTACTACTAGCTGATATCATTGGTATTATCTGGTATCTTTACTCGGAAATAAAATCACTAGTTTTCATAATGCTTTTAACCAATACGAATCAATATCGACCAATATGATATGATATCCAACACCTTTATTTCGAGTATAAACAAACTAGTAGATGAGTTATTAGAATAAGCTTGGTATAATAGAAAGTTGATAAGAGTCTTAAGAGGCTAGAGAACATACATGACATAATATATATTTAAACTTTGTTTATTGGTGTGAGTAAGAGAGGGATATTTTATTTTATATAGTTGTGAGATTATTGTAATTAGTGAAATTACTTAAGATACATGTTATAAGAATTCTTCCTGACTTTGAATAAGATTTGTAAAGGCTTACCCGTGATAAAAGCAAGATGATTGTAATAGCTTCTCTTCACCTGTTATAAAGAAGATGTTGCAAGGAAAGTTGTTCTTCGCCCGTTGAAGTGTGAAAATGGTGAATTCTCAGGTAAAACTTAAGGAATGGATATAGGCCAAAAGTTATTTGGTTGAACAACTATAAATCAATTTTTATCTCTTATCCTACTCTTTTTAATTATTATTGTAATTATGTTATGATTATCATATAATTCGTAGCTAAAGTGGGTCTCATTCATTACATATATATTTATAGAAAAATTAACGAAAAGATCACCATGGTACAATTTAAACCACTTTTTTGTCAAGATAGTCAATGTATAGTAAATCCCTTTTTTAGATATGACAATTACATATATTGAAAAATTAGGATGAAATACTTTCTTTTATCAAAAGAGATTGATCATTAGGGAATTATAGAGAATGGTACTTATATTCTAATGAGAACTATAGTTATAGATAAAGTAGAGATTAAGGTACCAAATAATAAGAGATTTATTATGATAAATAGCAAAGTGATGCATATTTTATTTTGTACTCTTAGTGGAATTAATTTTAATAGGGTGTCTATGTGTAAAACTACCCATCAGATATGGCACATACTCGAAATCTCACATAAGAGCACTAATAAGTAAAAGAGAATGAAATAAGATTATTAGCACACCAGCATGAGTTATTTCAAATAGACAAAAATTATTTGATTTCTAATATATATACTCACTTCATTTATATCATTAATTAAGTTTAGTAAGACTTATACTAATCCTGGATTAATGCAAAAATTACTTAAGTATTTACTGAAGGTTTGGGAGGCAAAGTTGACGATTATATAAGAAGCCAAAATTTTAATTACTTTGCCATTAGAAGAGCTAGTTGTATCACTTTTCACCTATGAGATATGGATGAATAAATTCATGTTTTAAAAATCAGGTCAAATATCAAACTAGTCAAAGAACAGATAAAAGTTCAACCAATAGTAAACCTCTGTAAAATTGGTATATAATAAATAACAATTAAAATTTATAAGAATAAGTAAAATTATAGCATGAAATAAAATAATTTATTGAAATAAAATGCACTAAAAATGTCTATTAATATATAAAAAACTAATAATAAATTTGATAATTTAAATTAAGATTAAATCTAACATAAAATTTAAAATAAAAATTGTATTTTTATATTATCATTTATTTAAAGGCTTATAAAAGTTGAAGTAAGCTTAAAGAAAGTCAATGGAGAGGACACTAACATTATTCTAGCTACTTTTTAATGTCCTTTAAACATACTTCTTTATTGTTTAAATATTATATTTATCACATTCTTAAATTATCTTAAACAAAATTACTTATGTATAATAATTGATAATCCAATTTATTTAAAAAATCATGATAAAATAATTTTAACAAAAATAATTTAAAATTTTCAATTAAAGTATAAATAGATAAATAAATAATTTAATTTTGAAAAA
>JANITW010000007.1:46859581-46884818 GCA_027564335.1 Erythroxylum williamsii
ATTGTCTAAATGTGATAGTGTTTATAGAATGAAAAGTTGGTTTCGAGGAAAAAGATAGTGAAATTGGGATATAGCGCCGGGAAGGTATGAATACACATTTTACATCTTTTATTTAAGACATGTGCATCATTGAATTATTTTGATTGTGCATTTAGTAATGGGTAATTATTTCATTGTTATAGAGGCACCATTGGAATGACATTCAACGGATATTGCTGGGACTTCCAGGCAGTAGCTCGGAAGTTACGGGTGAGTAACCTAGTTGGTTCCTCAATTTTTGATTGTTAAATGTTCTGTGCTTTGAATTTTATGGAAAATAATGATCGTATATGTGAATTGTTATGTTTGGAATTGGGTGCTTTGACTTTGATAGTATAAATTGTTTATGAATGTATGGGAATGTGAAATTGAGAATGATATGACTGTTTCGATAAAATTGGATCTGGTTGCATGTGATGAATGAATTCTGTGAATGATTGATTAATAACATATGTGACTGGAGCTGCCACCGAGAGCTACAAGCTCGATTACTGGAAAAGAGCCTTGCACTCGAAAGAGAATAGTGCATACTCAGAGGGCTCTCCTATTCCTCAGACGCGTGGAAAGTAGTGCATCCCCAGAGGGCTCTCCTACCCCTAAGACGCGTTTACCATTTAATGAGCCCGAAAAGGGACAGTACAGAGCTATAAGCTCAACATTTAATGATCCCAAAAAGGGACAGTACAGATCTATAAGCTCAACGTTTAATGCGCCCGAACAGGGACAGTACAGAGCTATAAGCTCAATGTGAATGCGCCCAAATTGGGACAGTTTAGAGCCACATGCTCACTGATCAATGCACCCAGATTGGGACAGTACAGGCACTCAGTCACAACTTAGAATAAAAATGGAAGATTAATGAGAAAATGTCATGTGTAAATTGTAATGCGTATTGATTGATTTGTGAATTGGGACAAAGGGTTTACTACTTATAATTGTTTGATAATTGCTCTGTGAAATGTCTGATTTTGCGATTGTACTATAATCTATGAATTGCTTGCGATATGTATGAATTGAGTGAACCATCGATGATGGTTTCTCATTGAATTCGTAAACTCACCCAAAATTGCAACTATTTTTCAGGACTGAGAGAGTAGACTCCTAGCTCCAGAGATAGAGGCTTTTCTTGCCGTGTAGATTGAGTTGGTGAGAAAAGTCATGGCACACAGGTCGGTCAGCTAGGATTTTTTGGGATGACCTAGTATAGACTTTTGTATCAGTTGTACTTTTGGAGTAATGTTCATAGACAATGGAAAACTGATAGATTTGTAAATTTATGCTTTGATGACATGAAATGAGAAAGTATTTTGGTTTCAAAATATAGTGACTTTTTATATTACGGTTTATGACTATGATGCCATGAGAGTACCGTAGTGACTGCTCGTAGCTCTCCCTTATTGTAGGATATGTATCGGAATGACCCACGGGCGTTTCGGTGCATACCCTACGGTAAGGGGGCGCTACATCAGATTACTGGAATCAAAGTGTAATGTGGAAAATAATCTGGCTTTCTCTCATATGCAAGAGATAAATGTGTTAAAATTAGTTTGTCTTGGCCATGAAAATCAATGAAGTTATGATATAGGGGATCCAAAGAATCATCATAAGATTTTTATATGGGTTTAAATGGCTATAAATAGAGTCAATATGTGAAGGAGAAAAATATTACATCTTCCATCTACATTTTCAACTCTTCAAATTCTTTTTGTTTTCTCCTTTCTTTAGTAGATATTAGAGTAGTTTTTCTTTTGCTTCTTGTGGTAGAAATAACCATTGTTAGCTAAGTATTTCAATCTTGGTTGGTAGAAACGGAAGCCTTTTTTAGAACTTTGAAGATTGAGAGGTAATTGGCTCTTTTAGTGGAGTATTTCATTTACTCTTATATTTGATTGCCTTTTTATGATTTTCCTTTATAATTATTTTTTATTGAATTATAATGCGTACGATTTATTTATTGATTAAAATGATTATTTTCTATATTAAAGTTCAAATATGTAAAAATTCAATTCTTTTAATCATTTATAGCAATTAGGAGTTTTAATTTGCTGTGTCAAAAATTATTACTTTTAGGAAAAGCATTTAATTAAATTAAATGCACTTACCAATGTTGTGTTAACTTGTTTCAATGGTCTTTCCTTTCTTAAAAATATCGTTTAATTAATTTTTGATCATGTATAAAAGTATTAAGCAATAAAGGTTAATTGAGTTACGTGTTTTCAATTAGCTAATCCTAAAAAAAGTTGGATATTTAATATCACATCAAATATATGATTGATGAAATAATTATTTTTGTGCGAATGATCAATCATAGTTTCAAGGGTGGAAATAATAGTAAACCAAGGTTTGTTTTATTACTGCCTTTATTTTCTTTGACGCAAAATTGATCAAGCCTCCCTCCTCCTCCACCCTCTATTAAATATTTTATTTCCTAATGATAGTCAAACGATAATTTTTTTATAAGATCGACTCTTATTTCCCTCTATTATATTTTTTAAATTGCATAAATTTAGAAATTAATTTAGGGCATAGACAACAATTCTGCTAGGTGTTTTCTAGACAAATTTAAACTATATGAACTATTTTTTAGAATTCCAAACGATAGATGGTTTTTTGAAAATTTTCCTAAGTATAGAACATGTTTTTGTCTTTTACCCTCAAAAAGAAATTCAATAAGTTTTTAAAAAGAAGATGGGGAAGGACAATTGAAAAGGAAGGGAAAAGAAGTTAAGGTCACCTGGGGTAGCAATACTAGTTTAGAGGAAATTTAAAACATGGTGACAAGTATATATTTTATGGATAATAATGATAAGGTACCTTTTTCATCAAATTCTTATAATAATAATGATAATTGTGATTGTAATCTTTAATATGATGACTTAGTTAAATGTTTAGAGGCCATGTGCATAAAAAGGAAGAAAATATCTTCCAAATATAACGAAGTTTGAAAGTTCTTAGATGCTTATGTGATTGAAAACGAGAAATTGAAATGTGACTACACAACATAATAGAATATAAGCGTATGATTGTTGCCAACAATAAAATGGATGATTTGATGCACGAGAATAAGGCATTGAATAAGATAGTGAATGTCCTCAATAAATCATTGTCTAAGTTCACTCTAGGAGGTAAAAATTGATCAACATACTTAGAGCCCTAATAATAGGAATCGAATTCGTTTCACTTAGTAAAGTGCACCATCTAATGCCAAGATAATTTTTGTGAGAGGCAAGTATTTACATTATGAGCCTATACATATAAGAATGTTACATCTTCTAAACATGTACAAAAATCACATACACATCCGTCATTCTTTAGGTCCCAAACCTAAAGACATAGCATTCAAGGCAAAAATAGGCACAACTTTTATGCAAATTAAGAATGTACAATAACTTTTTCTTTCATATAGGCTTCTTTTTTTTTATCAAAATATAATGGAACATGATCACAATCATTATAGGTCTCATTATAAGCATAAAAACATGACGGATGCTTCCTTTTAATATAGGTCATATTTCTATCAAAGAGGTAAGTCATTTTTAATTCATATGTAAGGCCTTTTCATCTTACAAGGAGAGTTTCTTATCTCTCACATATGTAAAAGAGATAATTACATCAACCATGTCATCTAGTAAGACCTAAAAATGCATAAATGTCATATTCTTATAAGTCACACTCACATAGCTCATATACTTTCAAATCATCTTATGTGAGATGTCATTTTTATAACAATTATAAATATATCTACCAAATTGCTTTTTGAACCAATGCTTGTTAAATAAACCCCAAAATATACATATTAATTAAGTTTTAAGCATAAATCTTTAAGGACCCTAGTTCGTATGGATACCTATAACATATTTATTTTTCTATGTAGATTAATATCAAGTGAAATCCATGAATACCAGAAACTAGTATCACCTTTGCTAATATCAAGTGAGAAATAACAATTGTAACAATTTATTTTTAAAAAAAATTGTTAAAGAAAGTCGTTATATGAAAAGGAGGTTTGTAGCAAAGCATTGATTATTTTGAAAACAGTGAGGAAGAAAAGGAGGTAACTGATGGCGGTATATAAAAAAAGATATACATTTAATTTTATAATGATAATATTTGAAGATATTAACTTAGCATACATATTCAAGGGAAGAAAGCATTATTATATGTACGTAGATGAGAAAGATAGACAGATCTTTGAAATTGATCTGTGAGCATTATAAGAATAATTTTTTTAATTTTATAGATACTTTGCATATACTTTTTATCCATGTAAGAGAGTTTATAAACGGGGGTGGAGGACTTATTTTTCTCTATTGATGTTTATAGATCTATATTTCGTATACTTTTCCTAACTTTGATAAAAAGGGATAGAGTATTGTGATATTAAAACTTAATTGTTTTATAATGCATTAATCAAGGTGGGTATGCATTAAATATTGATTTAGTATAGGGATAACACACTTAATGTCAATTATTTTCTTCAATATCACCAAATATTTTGCCATCGCTACAAGAGGGAGATTATTGGATCAAGTGAGGTTCAAACACATAGTTTTAACAATAATAAAAACATATTACTACTAGTTTTTTTATCCTGAGTGATATTAGTAAGTTAATATATGAAAGATCAAGATTAACGAGATGGTAAAGTGAGCAAAGGAGCCAACTAAATCAATTTAACAATTAAAGAATGAATAAAATGAACAAAGTAAAGCACATATAATTGAAGTTAAAAACCAAGAATAAGGAGGAATCAAACATATCAAGACTTGAGCAAATTTTATAATCCTTCTTGTAACTTTATCTTGATCATTTTAATGAATTAGAGTTCAATAATTGAATTATCTTTTACATATGGGGGATAATACATAAATTCTTTCATAATTAAGGGAAATTGATTTTAATCTTTAAAGAAAACCTTTTGATCTTTAAACAAACTTTTGAAATGATTTTGAATCAAGTTTTTACAAAAGTAATGTGCTTCGATCTTTAAAAGAACTTGAAAAGTTTTAAATTTTTGTTTTTTGAGCATATTGGTCAACTAATATATAGGAGTGGTTGATTAATGCCTCTTGAAAGTTAGTAAAAATATGTATTGTGACTTTGTCAGTACATTGGTTGAGACATAGTTGATCTATGTCTTTGAGTGGTAAATAAATGTATTATGAAAGGTAAAAATTTCATATAATAAGAGTTTATAATGATATATCTCAATATATTGGTTGATCAATATGAAAAAGTGCCATTAGTAGGCTAATGTTTATCTATGATTTATTCACTTAAAATAATCGTTTGAAATCAAAAATAGTCCCTACAACGAATATGCATATGCTCATAACATGATAAATATTAAACCTTCATTAATTGGTGTAAGCAAGAGAGGGATGTTTTGAGTTGTATGGTTGTGTACATGTTACGATTGGTGAAATTACTTAAGATACATATTGTGAGGGTCTTCTTAACCTTAAACAAAATCTGTATAAGGTTACTCTTCATCCGTGGCAAAGCAAGGGGGTTGAAAGAGTTCCTCACCACCTGTGACAAAGAAGATGTTTACAGTGAGTTGCTTTTCACCTATTGAAGAAAGGAGATAGTGAATTCATAAATGAAGCTTACTTTTCAAATAATAGAAGAAGTGAATACATAAAATTTACCCCCTTTTGCGTTCTAATTTGGGACCAACTTCTTTTATAGATTTACAATGAATAAGAGGAAGAAATTTTTTATTTATTAAATCACTTTTCAGTAATACATAATGTAAAAGAAATATTTTTCTTTTTCAAAAGTAAAATGGTTGCTTTTTATAAAAATTTTAATGCCTACATGTATATTAGATAATTTGTTTTTTAATTATTAATACTTTGTTTTAATATTTTCCATATCCTAATTCATAAGCATATATTTCTATAATTTTGTAGGCATTAGGATTAGCTAATTTTAAAAACAAAATATCTTTTAACTTTTTTAATTAGTGTAACTATAGTAGTATGATGTTATATCCAGGACTTTTTTCTATATAGTTTATATGTAAAGGTTTGCATAACTTATTTAGGTTAGGATAAAAATTCATAATATAGTTTAAACAACATTGAAATAATTTTGTTACTCTATCTAATACTTAGTAGAAAAATCTATTTGTAAATTATAGTGTTATTATTCCTTGAAGAGTATAATATCATAAAAATCTATCTTTTAAGAAACTTAAGTTTTATCTTTTACATGACATAAACCATTATTTTTTATAACATGAACAAAATTTTTAAAATATTTAAAATATTTTCTCTACAAGAAGAAATTATTAAGATACCATCTATCTATACCATATGTAATTTATAATATGGTGAGAAAATATTACTCTTGATTCTTTACAATTCAAATGGAGCATCTTTTTGGCCCAAAGGGAATAAAGTACCAATCAAATTGTATAAAAGGAATATAGAAAACAGTTTTATAATTGTCTTCTGGGTCTAGCTAAAATCTTTACATCAAATATTGAAAAGTATTACGTAATATTTGATGTAAATCTTTTTTTATTAGGAATTGGATACCTTATCCATCTTAGTGTCTTACTAAGAGTTTTATACTTTATTACTAATCTAGAAGGAAATTAGTTATTTGCTTATTTATTTCTTGTCTAAAATTATTTTATAAGTATTTATTAATTTATGTTGGCGTAGTTTTAGTAGGAATTCATTTTTTTTCGCCAAGATCTTTTATATAAGGTAAATTTACAATATGTTATTTTCCATTTCAAAAGGTATGAGCAAGTCAACCTAAATTTCAAGTTCGCTTTACTTTTGTAAATTCTTGGTTTATTTGATTAATATTATCATTTGTAGTTTATTTTTCTATTTTTAAAATAGCTTATTTATTTTTGTTTTGCCTATATCATATCAATTAGTTGATTGTCATAAATAGAACATACATTTACTAAATTTATATTCCTACTATAACATGTTATTTATTCTTGTTGAAATATTATCGTGGCTTTACTACACAAGAAGTAATCAGTTTAATGAAGAGAGAGAGTTCTTAAAAATACTAAAAATCAACCATAAAATTGATGCTTGCATATGTGCTAATGACAAAAACCTATTTGCAACTTTTAATTTCTCTCATATTTTATAATAATTTATAGGAATTATTCGTTGTTTTTATGTAATTTATAATAAAATATCTTATACTAATTCAATAATGGTGGATTTACTCCCTTCTGTACACTTACGTATGCAAAATCCCGGGAGCTAAAGAAGAGTGGACCATACCATACTTCAGATATTAAAAGCCACCAATCCTTACCACTAATAGGGACCTGACCAAAATTCAGTCCACATTCACACAACATAATGCTCCACTCCACACAGAAGAAGAAACAAGGAAAATCAAAAACAAGACTTTTTTCTTCTTTCTAAAAGCATTCAACACCCCCCGTGGGTCCGGTGCTGCTTATGGCCAGGCCAAATCAAGCAATATTAGAAACCATCAAGGATCAAAGGTTTTTATTGCCAGTCCTATTAAACCACAAACAAAATCAGACACAAAAGTACAAGAATCTAAAGGAACATTAGCAAACAACCTGATCGGCAATTCCTTCCCTTGTCTGTACATTAATACAAAAGGATCGCATTCAAATCACCTCATTTTATCTTATCTTTGCTCTAACCCAGTTCATCTAATCTATATGCACCTTTGCTTAAGCAACAGTGATGATGCTATCCCCATTCTTGAAGCCTGACATTGCCTGAAAAGCTGAATGCCTTGCAGATGAATCCCTCTGATCAGACTGCAATGACAGCCTCAGTGACAACGGCGGTGGCTCAGCTGTAGACTTCAAGTTTAGATTAAGATCAGATATGTGTGAGGCGCGAGAAGCTGGGGGGACAGGAGTTGGACGGACAAGATTAGCTGCTGTTGTTGATGAGTTGAAGTCTTGATTCCCTTGTCCTAGCACTAGGTTTTGCATTGGATTCTCAATTGGGACTGGTAACACAATAGGAAATTTGCCAATATTGCTAGTTTCTGGCGGTGGAGGTGGAGGAAATGAACATGTTGGGCTGCTGCTACTTTGCTTGTTGCCATTTTGAGCTTGAGAAGCTTGTTCTTCTTCCATTGGGATTACACTGACCTGATAATTAAGAAACCAATTCAATTTTCAAGCATTATAATTTGATGAGTTGAGTTTTCGGAACCCCAACATGCTAAACAAATTCATCAGACAAGTTGTATCAGAAGCTCCTTCTATAGTAAGTCAAGAAAACAATCATAAAATTATCGACTTCAAATTAGATATAGCTATTATGAGTTATGACTCATTTTGTCTCAGAAAAAGGAAGTTTCACTGGGAAAAAAGTTGAAGTACCTCAAGGCTAAAAGCTTTACCATCTAGAAACAATCACACCCAACAAGATAATAAAAAGAAATCAATAAATGATCAGCTTTGAGCATACAGAGCAAATCTAAATTGAATCCGCATGTAATTACCGTATCAGTGGTGATATCAAAAAGGCTAGATCGGCGACGACGGCGATTGAGATTAGTACGGCGTAGGAAGTACTTCTGAGCATGACTAGCAACCTGAGTAGGCGTGCGAGTCTTAACGAAGTTTCTGGAAATACCTCTCCAATCTCCTCTCCCTACTTTCTGCAGTCCTATCAGAAACAGCTTGTGCTCCTCCTCCGTCCACGCCACTCCTTTATTTTTTTCCACAAATAATAATAATCTTAATTAGCCACAACAAACACCACTCCCTGGAAACTTCGACACAAGCATACAAGATTAAAAAGAAGATTAGAGAAGGAACCTCGTTTGCGGTCGCCGCGACTACAACTAGCCGAGGAGGGAGGAAGGTCGTCGTCGGCGGAGGCGTAACCGGCGTTGTTATTAACGTCGACAGTCTCCTTGGTAGTAGCATGATTAGAAACAATATTGTTGTCGTGAGGGTGTTGATACTGAGACAAATCGTTCAAGCTTACGCATTTCCTCATGGAATCAACCACCACTCTCACGCCGAACAGCATGATCTCTCCGGCCATATCGTACTCCTGCGGCCACACCACTGCGCGCTCGATCGAGAGAGAGAGAGAGAGAGGAGACGTGATGCGTTTGGATGCTCTGTACTTGAGAAAAATGTGATATTAATTATTTGGGGAAAATAAGGTGCGTGGAGCAACCTCAAGCCGTACAATTTGTGAATACATATATATAGAGGAAGACGTGGCGACGACGAGGATTGACGTTGTAGCCATGTGAATGTGTTTACGTGGCACGTTATGGTTCGTTCATCTCATATATTATTATCCTAATCACTTGGTGTCTTGATTCGCTCGTACATTTGGGTTTTGTTCTACTGGTCCCGAGATGTGGCGATGATGATGTCGTAGCCATCTCTGTGGCTCATCCAAGTCTTAGGTGAGCTCAAATGGGTTGGGGCATAGAGAATTAAATTTTCTCAAGACATATGCACATGAAAGCGCCTGAAGAATTTCGAGGAGTTAGTATCTTATCCGATATATCGACCTTTTATTATTAAAATAGCCGAATTTGGTCAGCCTGATTTGGTCGAGTCCACATTTTTTATCTATTATTATAATATTTTATTATGTCTAATAAATCTAAGTCATTTATTTATGTGAGTCTCGTGTAAATCTCACATAAATTCTGCAAAATAAATGGCTAAAATTTCGTGAAACAAAATAAGACAGAGTAATATTAGACAGAAGATCTTGTCCTAATTTTGTCAGTCCACCCGATTCTAATCTATCAATATCAAAATCTTAACCTTTTTTTTTAGATTAGTGTATTTTTTTTAAAATTCATTTTGGAAAAATTCTTTAACGCAAAATATACACTTTGGCATTTCATTATACATGCTAATAAGACAACAAAAGTGATAAACACTGCCTGTTTTCAAAAGGAATCAATCACAAGAAAATTTATAGATTCTTTTTTATAGTCCATTAAGAAAAAGGAGAAGATAATTTTATTGATGTCCCTTCAATGGTGGGGGAAGCGGTGTCTTGGAAGGATAGAGCAAAGATAAGGTTTCGTTATTAACCCGTCTCCCCACCTATTTTGACTTTACAACCCTATCACTTGGGACTTGTCAATAACAATGCTCAATTTAGGTAATTAATGTTTTTTTTTCCATCATCATTTAGATAGGTCATGTTTTTGGGGGGTTTTATAAAATGAAGTCCTTTTGATTACAACGTAAATACCAAAATAAGTCAATTGGTGTCTATAAATCTTCCTGCCAAATTGGAAAAACAAAATGTAAGAAGTTTGTGATCTTTCTTTAATTAACAAAACAAAACATGAAAAGGGATGAATAAGCCATACCTTTCACTCCTACCCGGATCTTGAAGATCTTTGACCCATAACTAAATTAAGGCCAAAATAAACAAATCTCCATAAATTATTCAACAATAATATTATGCCTTAATATTTTGTTTTTGCCTTTTTGTTAGCTGCTCTGCTCTTAGGATCTAGAGGGTTCAAATTCATCACTTCCAACATTCGTATTGGAAGTTCTTTTTGGTAGTGGGATGAATCAAGCCTAAATCATTATCACAAAAGGGAATTCCCGGTGGCAAAGGAAATGCATTATGCTCTACGTTGGTCACGCAATACTAGGCTTGGTGCAAAAGCAGAATAAAGTTACTAACTTACTACACCTCAATAGTTATGATAGGTACAAGGGCTCACGGACAGAACAATTTTGTCCTCGTACGAAACATGAAAGGATAAGACATTAAATTGCATAAAAAAGAATATATAAAAACTGTAAAGTAAACAGCTATCTAGTGAGTGAGTCGTGACTTCCTCCGGCCCATGCCTGCGTAAGCTAAGCTCCTATCTTTGGTCCTTTTCTATAGGAATCCAACCCCTATGTTTTGGAATGTACTCCCTTTTATCTACATTGAAAACATTTTAACTAAAAATGAATATACATATATAAAAGATACTTAAATATCTCGGGGGAACAATTTTGTGACGAGACTTCACAAGGATTCCTATCTTTTGAAAAACTTTAAAACAATAAATTGAATATCATATGCAAACATAAAAAAGTTCTTATTAAGGTTATCATGTGATCGGCTTTATAAAGCTTTCGGTTGAAAACGTGTGGATGTCAAGATTGCTTTGTTTTTCCTTTTCCTTCTGGGGTCTGGGGTGGAGGGAACCTACCAGTGGAATCCCCCTCCCAAGTCAAGTTAAATAATGCTGCTGCCAGAATTGCAATTAACTGAAATAATACAACACCAATGGTTTTTGTGTATTTAAATCACTTGGTTCACGTTAAAAGTGATGAATAGTCAATAATCCACTAACGAAAAGACACATTAATGAGGTTGAAGGTATACTGACCCGCGACAGCCCATTGCAGTCCCTCGTCTCCGTTTGCCTCTTCCACTTCAAGAAAGTTTGTAAGTCAGTAGAATCTTAATCAAATGATGCACATTTAAGCTTATAATCTAACGCGTAAAGATAAAACTGGGATCATTAGTCAGTCTACTTGAAAGTTGGCAAGAGATAGCATGCAATCAAGAGCATTGTGGTGGGAAGAAATTCATTTACAAGTGGAGAAAAACGGATCTATAGCTACAAATTCTCATTTTCTGAAGAGCTTGTGATGAAGGAATTTCAAATCAAACCACAACAGAAGCAGCAAATGATAACTTACCAGGCATTATATCACATCCTTTGGTTTATTCTTGCACCAAGGCGAGCTAATACCCCTTTGCCAATACCACATCGTCCATTGTCCCATTTGGGACAGACATTGAAAGGTACAGCAAAAGATATCAAGCATACAACTCTCATATTAAGAATAGGGAGGTGTAAGACTTTACAAGCTCAAGAAATTCATTAATCAATTTCTAGTACCAACTTAGACCGTGCTTGGGATCAGCTGTGATCTATTTCCTGTTCTTGCTTCAAAATTGGCATCATTTTGGTGGGTACTCTTAGCATCACCACTCGATGTTCTCATTCCAGGGTAAGATATTTGGGAGTTACTTAAAGAAATTATTGTATTCTTTTTGATCCCATCTGAAACTGATTCTGATCCTGACAAAATCCGCTTGAGATGGGATCTTTGGCAGGTAATGCGCCCTTTGTTCCACCCTGGGAAAGAAAACAATGGTGATACATTATCTTGAAGGAATGAGTACACAGCCTTCACAAGGGGAATGTCTTGGGTTGAACTTTTCTCCAGCTTCCCCCTCCTAGGAATGAAACAAAATATGCAACATTAGTCAGAGAATCAACTACAGTGCAAAGTGCCAACAAAGTTACAGAATACGATATGTGAAAAGCCATAACTCAGTTTGAGTCCAAGTGCTTTTGCTATTCACTATGATACAATATGTGAAAAGCCATATCTCAGCTTTCATATCTCAGCTTTGAGTTCAAATGCTTTTGCTATTCACTATGAGCTCTACATCTATAGCTAGACAAGCATAGAATAAACTCCTTTTACCAATCAAGTAAGATCAAACAAGAAATCCACTTTCAATGCCACTGTTACAACCTATCAAAGTGCAATTGAAATCTCCAGAAAGGGACCTTGATTTACTTGAACTTCATGTAAAATTAATCATTGACGCATAGCACATGTCAACTACAAATGTCATGCTCCATCCAACTTCAAAAATTTTTATGAACTTGAAACCACAAGGATTGCAAATAATGTGAGTAAGCACGTATTTCTATTATTTAAGTAACCTAAAGATAAGTCAACATAGTCATATCTATAAAGTAACCCTCCAGCTGACAAGCCTTTGAAATAGATAATTATAAACAAAAGAGAACACAGAATTGACCAGGTAGGAAGATGTATAATTATATCTGAAGCAGCTGTAGACATAAGACTCTAGGCAAGTTTTCAGAAAGTCTAACCAAAAGAACACTAGCGCCACAATTCAACAGAAACTCACACAATAGGAAATAAAATGCAACTTGTGCTTGATTAATACAGCTTAATTTATACATGATTATGTTACAATTAAACATCCATATGATAGGCAGACAGATGGAACAGGAGAAATGCAACAAATTTGGGATATTTGACAAAGATGCTTGACAGTAACAACAACAAAAGCCAAGCTAACCCTGCATTGAGCAACAAGAAAAATGATGGGGGGAGCTTGGTATGAGCAATCATATGAAACCAGACAGTATAAAAGAAATCAGTCAATATAAGCAACTGAAATGGCTACAGACACAGCAAAATGACACGGAAAGCTCCCACAATTCCTTCAACATATATTTCTCCAGTGAAATAAAGCATGAGTGGACTTACACTACAACAACAGTTGCCAGTTGGGGAAGATCCTTGCCATTCAAGAACATCTCATGCATATCATTGAGCCAAACACACAGTGCTGTATAGGCACTACCTTCCCACATCCTGCAAGATTCTCCAACATCAAACATTCAAGACATCATTGTAACTAAAAAGAATTCAAAAAGTAATTCTCTGTTACCTATGCACGTCCACAGACCACACGAGTTTGCTTTTACGAAAAAGTTCAGGAAAAAGCCCCCTTTTTGATGCTTCATTAAGAATTCTTGCAGCTCGTTCTGTTTGACCCAGCCACCACAGTGCTTCCAGAAGTGTGTTATAAAACCTGACCCCCAATCCACAACCTTCAGAGTTAAGTTTGTCAAATACATACTCAACCATTTGCCAGTTTGATTCATCATCAAAATCTCCCTTGATCATTTGGCCAATAACTTGATGAATATTCGATGTCCTATTAGTGAGCATCTCGTTGAGTATCTCGTAGGCATCATTCAACCTGAAACAAAGTCAAATTGTGGATGAATACTAAGTTGTCGGGTAAAATACTAAATGATATTAGACCATAGATTAACAATGTATCACTTCAACAAGCCGACATATGGTTGATTTGTTTCAGTTTGAAACAGCTGTTTATTGAAAGCATCAAGAAGTACTTGATCATCAAGCATTCTGTGAGAAAGCCTATATTCCAGCACTTAACGTAAGCACTAAAATAACCCAACAGCATAATGATCTAGGCTTCTAACTATGCATTTTACACTTGAAAATTATGCTTCTCCCATAACCCCATATTCATAAATTAGATATAGTTTAGTTTCAGGGGGGTTAGCCTTAGGCAACAGCCAACAAAAAGAGCTCACCTTAGTGAAACAAAGCACAAAATAATCTAAATATTTGTAGATGTCAAATAAACATCTAACATGCTTCTGCTTAGTTTTACTATCATGCATTGCATAGACTAATAATTAAGCTGTTGGAGATGGAAAAAAAGCATAGATAAAGACGTTTAGATTCATGGAACTTTATTTCGATTGAGATGGCTCTTAGTAATATCTCCTAGTTATCCTAAATTAATTGATATGATATCTATGACAGACAAAAAAGAAGTTTAATAGTATTAATAATTAAAGTTAAGTATGATTAAGGGAGGAGAATCAGGATATTTAAGAACTTATAGTAACTATGTCCCTCAGAAATAACTAATAAAGGACGATTAGGAAATTTAGAAGTATTCTCAATTGATAGATTTTTGGTAGAAGCTTAATAATATTTGTAGTTCACAGTATGTCTCTTTACTAGACACAGAGACAAAAGAAAATGATTCTGAAAAGGCAACAACCGTCACAACAAATAATCTTGCAACCAATTATGGGGTAATTATGTCAGAGGTTATTATTCAATTGATTTTCTGGGCCAAATAGTTTAGTGAATAAAGCAAACAATTAATCTCGAATTCTCAGAACACCTAGAGATCTGCCCTCAACTAACAAAAGTTATGCTTTTACGAAATTACGCATGCGACGATGATTCTTTTCCATGCTTACGTGGAACACAAGACCATCACTCACATGGCCCAGCTTCCATGGCCTCTGTGTAGTGACCCAAGCCCGGGGCTATGCGGGGATCAACATTTAATATCCTTTTGACATCAACAGCCCACCTCAATGCCAAGTAAACTGAAGGTTATTTTTCATGAAATTGAGTTTCTTCCACACTGAACTAATACAGTGTCATCTTATGTCGAGTGCACTACCTGGCTTTCAGAAGTACCTAGGAACTACATCAGGTCCTGCTTTCACATGAAAATGCACCATTACCAGATCACTGCTGACCAAAAGACCATTGCTCTGATATGCTCAACTTAAACTGGATGGAAACCCAAGGGCCAATATCATAGAAAGATATTTACTTAATTTGTGCATACCACTGGTGATTTAGCTATTGAGATAAGCATCTTCAATTAGTAAGATTGAAACCATCTAAGATTAAATCATCTTTTCTCAATCAGTATTTCAGTTACCTGGTATCACTAACATTAAGTAACATTAGTAAACCATCTATGATTGAAGCATTCTTTTTCTCAATCAGCATTTCAGTTACCTGGTATCACTAACATTAAGTAACACTCTAATGGCCAAAATTTCTCAAATCGATGCTTCTAGCACAAGCACCTCCAAGTAAGAAACCACTAAACAATAAATCCCAGTACATGCACATATATAGGTGATAATGATCACATAACTTTCACCCGGTTCCTTTTATTTCACACATCATGTCACAAGCATATATAGTACAGAAAATTCATGCCTCTAATAAATGGCACCGAACAAGTTTCTGTTTTGGTGATATCCCAGTTGTTTTTAGAAATTTTAGTCCTGTAAAAAGAAGGGTAAGCTTCATAATTAAATCAATTTTACCAATTGAGTAATTAATACTGAAACCTTTCCTCTCAATTCTTCTCTCTTATCTCTTATTCTTTTCTTCCTCTTCTCCCGACTCTGGAATTCTAGTTTTCTTCCCTAATTCTCCTGCAGATTTCTATCCATAGGTTTTTCCTATATCAGTTAGGACAGGCATAACAAACATGGAAACCTAGATTTTGACAAAAATGCCCCAAGTGAGGCAAAACTGAAAATCTAAAGATAGAGCAGAATCCCAATCACTGTGATATTAGAAAACAATTTTAAAGATCTACTTGATGTCACACAACTTAGAACACCAATGATTTGAATCATATTCTTGAAAGTATACATCACAAATATATTAAGCAACAGTAGAGCAGAACATATTGTAAAGAAGTTGATGCACTTAAATTAAGTCCTAACTAAATGAAAATTGAATATCAGAAGCAGATGAGTGTAACACGCTGACTACTAAATAATAGTAAGTTGCTTCATCAGTTTGCATCACAAAAAGCTCATAAAGGATAGAAAATGTTAGCTAATAGATCTCTTCAACTGCTTATCATGTAAACATAGGGATAATCGTGAAAAAGAAAAGTTCATAATGATCAACACAAAATCCGATCAGCACAGACCTGTTACTTTTTGCATACACAGCCAGCATCATACAGTAGCACATGACACTTGGCAATATTCCCAAGTCTCTAATTTCCTGAAACTGCTCCTCACTCTCCTCAACAAGACCTGCAATACAGTAGACACTTAAAACAGCTTCAAGGGTACGCTCATCAGGCCTCAATCTTGCCTTCTCCATTTCAACATAAGCCTTAATAGCTTCTTCAAACTTGCCCGCTTGTCTATAACCTTCAATCATACCATTGAAGGAGTCTCTGTCTCTTGTTATCCCAGACTCGCTCATCATTGTCAATATTGCTTCAAATTCCACGTACAACCCACCTCTGGCAAACATGTAAATCAGTGAATAGTAAGTCTCAACTGTAGGCATGCTTCCCATTTCATTCATGGTATTCAACATAACAAGAGCCTCCTCATACAATGCAGCCTGTCCATAGGCTTCAATAACGCCTGTGTATGCCTTTGAACTAGGAACTATCTCATTCTCACTCATATGAAGTAAAATCTTCCTAGCATCTTCGTGCAGGCCTCCTTTCCCACAAGAGAAGATCAACCCCTCATAAGTTCCCATATTTGGCTCGACATTCTCCTCAACCATATCATGGAATAAGGTCACCACCTCCTTAAAGTACCCACCTTCACCAAATACTTGGATAAGAATATTATAGGTAGCAGCATCTGGCTCCGTGTTACTCACTTTCATCTCCAAAAATAGTTCCCGAACATCATCATACCTCCCATGCCTCCCATACAAATTCAACAGCATACTATACGTGGACGCATTGGGCACACACCCAGCTGCCTGCATCTGTCTAAACACTCCCATTGCATCCTTTATATTGCCCATTTTCGCGTATGCCTCTAATAACACATTGTACGAAGAAATCTCAGGCAAATTTCCACTCGATTCCATTTCCTTAAGTAACCCACTCACTTTCTCTAACCTATTCAATTTCCCGAAAGTCTCAACAAGAGAACTATAAGTGTTAATATCAGGCAATATCCCACCGTCATTCATAGACCTAAAAACCATCTCAGACTCATCCCCTAATCCCCTCGCAGCACAAGCACTAAGCAGTGTGTTATAAGTTACTATATCAGGTTGTATTCCTTCGTGCCTCATTTCCGCGAATAAGCCCAACAAACCCTCCCAATCTAAACCGCCTCTGGCACATGAATTTATCACGGTATTATAAGTCAATATACTCGGTAACACCTTCTCTTTCTTCATTCTCTCTAGAAGCTCCAGAGAAACCTGGTAGTGACCGTGACGACCATACGAGTTGATGAGAGCAGTGTAAGAGAAGACGCTTCGAGGCACGCCATGTGTGGGCATTTCGTCGAATATCTCGGAGCACTTCTCAAGAAGGCCTTCCCGCCCTAACAAACTGATCATTATTGTGTAAATATGTTCGTTTGGTTTGCACCATATCTGTCGCTGCATGTACTTGAAGAGCCTGAGAGACCTCTGCCAATCACCACGTTGAGCGAACTCCTTGAACACCAAAGCGAAATCGTTTAGCGAGAGCCTGTTCTTGAAGATGTCCAGGCAACGCGCGATGCTTCCACGTGGCGGGAGGCTACTCAACTTGTTGATTAGGGTTTCCACGTCGTAGCTGTACTTACCTTTCTCGACGACCAGAGTCGGGTTGCCCAGGACGAGCTCTTTGGGCTTGGCCCGGGCTTTTCCCGCTCCAAGGTAGGTTCTCCCTTCTAGAGAAACGGAGATGAGCCGTCGGTGAACGGGGAAGTTGGGCGATGAGAGGCAGTGACGACCATGTTTGGACTTGAGTACCGGTGTGGAGATAAATGTGGGATGAGGGATGAGAGACAGCGATAAGGTCATTTTGGTGATTTCGATAACATGAGCTTCAATAGAAACTGGGTTTTCTAGGAAAATTTGAGATCGGAAGCTTGCAGACAAGAATGGTTTGAACTTTGAAAGCCGAGAGTTGGAGGAGAGTACTGCAGAATGGCTCCAGGAAGGACACGTGCGTCTGCTGTGGATATGAGGAGAAAGGTCGGGCCCGACCCGGTCGTTATCAACTTGACCCGAGTGGTTTTTGGCGGTAACGATGTTTTCCCTTAATTTACTCGCATTTATTTAAATTCGATTTATATGTATGTGCTGAGATGAATAATACATAGTTGAAGTAAACTGAACTTTGACTTGGGAGAGGTAGGTCAGGGCTATTAACAGCGTTATAAATATAAACGGAGTTTACCGATGCCATCGGTTCGGTATGGTTTCCACACTTGGGTGCTACTCAGTCTCCGACACTTGAATGGAGCAGTTACCATCCTCTGTCCGTCGTCCACCGCAATCGCCATCGCACAAACTGCCACCTCACCTCGCTTCCCAAAGCGCCGCTGCTCGTCGAGCCAGGGCTTCCCCGACCTCCGATCCCCGTAAACGCATCCACGTCATCACCAAAGCGAGCTTTGTGGGTCCCTGAATCTGTTCTTGGCGCGCGACCATAGGGAGAGTGAAAACAACCGAACGGGTGTTTGTCGCGTTGACGTGGCGGTCGTTGTAATTAAGAGGAACTGCGGAGGGCAGTCTTGTAATAGCCGGAGGGGGAGTTTTTCAGTTCCTCCTAACAGAAAGACAGGTGCGAAGAGGGAGAGAAACGAAAAAACAAATATTAATACATAATAAGAAAAGAAAAGGGAAAACAACCTCGCAGTGTCTACTTAACAAACAACGTTGGTTGGTCCTAAGCAGCAACTAACTAACATCTAACATCTTCTCTGCGTTATCGGCCCCAATGGCCGATTCCGAGGTAAAATTATCTCCCTAGCCCTGACTTTTGATCTCATCGCCACCGCAACCTCTCCCGCTTCCCTCTCCTGTCGACGGCGAAGTAGAAATTGCGGTGGTCCTTACTTAAATGAGTGTCGATTCCCAATTTTTCTTTGTGTTTCTGTTTCCATCGGCTGTCGTTCTGTATATTCTCTTAGTTTGATTTGGTGTCTTTGTTTTGGTGGGAACAGAAATTGACGGCGTTGAAGAAGGCGTATGCCGATATTATCCTGAACACGGCGAAGGAGGCGGCGGCGAGAATAATGATGTCCGAGCGGAAAGCGCAGCGGTATCAGCGCGAGCTTTTCGCTGCAAAAGACGAGGCGCTTCATATGCTTCTTAGGCTTAAACAGATGTTAGATTCTAAGGTATAACGGCCTTCATTGACCTGTTGTTCTCTCTCTCTCTCTCTCTCTCTCTCTCCATGCGTGTGACTGTGAATAATGGGAGTGGTTTTTTGTTTGCTTCGGATTCAGTTTGTTTTAAAGTGTGGTTTTGTTGTTATGTTAATTTGTTTGGTGCTAGGATTTTTCTTGTGGGTGTTTTGTTTCATCTCGTTCTTTGGTGAGGTGATTCTTTTCATCCTTAAAGGATTTCACTTGGTTGTTTCGGTTTTCAGTTCCTGTTGAAGTGAGTAGCGTTTTTCCCATTGCCGATCAAAGCTTGATATGTTAACTTTCTCTTCAATCTCTTGAATCATATTTATAGCTCCCTGGCCCTTTTCTTTTGCACTGATTTTAGTGATCTTATTCTGCTTGGCTCACTATTTTATGATTGGACAAAAATATCTGCAGGTATGTCCTGGCCAACGAAGATATCTCAATTTAAAGAATAGTCTGGTTGTATTGGATTAATCTATTCTTTGTCTCATGGTCTTTGTTACTATTGTGGAAGCTGACTCATTGGCCTGAGTTTAAGTGCAAATGTTCCGTAAATTGCTTTTGAACTACTATTACTTTTATTCACCATCTTTAAAAACCACTTACCATGATATCTGGTAGTTGGACAGATGTTGCTGGTCGTAGATTGATTCTTTGTCTGTCTTCAAGTTCACATGCATAGTGATGTAATATTACTTCTGTCTGAATTAAAAACTTGATAATGACTTCTAAGCAGAGAAAGATTTATATGCATTTGAGACGTGTTTTCTCGGTTAGTAAAGTAGTCGCTTGATCTGCAATCTGAAAAGCGTGCTACGATATCCAGAATAACTTAGTGACAGTTAAATGTACTCATGATGGCATGTAATTTAAGTTCCTGAGCTGTACTAATTGATTATGGTTAAAGGAAAGTCATTTCAACCCGAACTCACATCTGTTTAGGAAGATTGGGTTGTAATGTTAAACAGCAGTGATTTCAAAAACAATTGAGCTATTGATTAGACCTACTTCTTCTTTTTGTTGGTTGTGCCCTGTACAGTGGATTAGATGTGCTAGAGTGAAGGTTGGTCTAAGGTTCAAAACCATACTTGTACAATTATGGAATAATGAAGTTTGTTTATTGCAATAGGAGCTGAACTTTTGAACTTTGCTTGCCAAAGAAAGTAAGTTCTCATAGATTTTGAATGTTGTTTTGAAATCTAGACATAATCTCATCAACAAAGTCAGTCACCTAATATATTTTTAAGCAGTTGCCATACTGTTCTGTAGTTGTCATTGCTGAAACATCAAACTTCAGTCAGCGGTTGTTTATTCTGCACTAGCAAAAAGAATTTCAGTATATACTT
This sequence comes from Erythroxylum williamsii, assembly GCA_027564335.1. Lineage (NCBI taxonomy): Eukaryota > Viridiplantae > Streptophyta > Magnoliopsida > Malpighiales > Erythroxylaceae > Erythroxylum > Erythroxylum williamsii. The sequence continues at coordinate 46,880,491 of JANITW010000007.1, forward strand.
GAACGGTTGTTGTTTCAAGGAGAATAAGAGATTTTTCCATGGCTCTCTTTTATTTTTAATCCATTTGCTGTTTTATGTTATCACTTGTGTTACATACTTCTATCGACCATGGCACCCACTGGCACAGATTAACTCCTATTAAGCTGAGTGGAGTGTCTATCACACTTAGGTAGGTTAAAATCTAGTGCTATGTTCTTCCAATCTACTGTGCACTTTGCTATAGTCACTGCTTTGATTTGGCTACTTACCCTTCTTATAAGCTTTGGCTTGACCATCACATCATGTATCTAGGTTAATGAAGCAGAAATGACATCATTGAGTCAGCAGAGAAAGATTGAAGAACTAGAAGCACAACTTGGGGAAGCGGAAGATATAGTAAAAGACCTTAGAGCAGAGTTGAGACAGTTACAGGACGAAGTGGAGAGGATGACAAAACACCAGAAGCAGCCTTTGGATGAACAAATTCCAGCCGATTCTGATACTCTTCAAACTGAAATGGAAGAGAAAAGACTATGCTTTTCTCTGCCTGCTACACCATATGCTCCGGTTGGAACATGTGATGGTACAATGTGCTGCAGTGATGATAGTTTTTACAAAGACAATAACTATGTTTTCAATCCTGACCTTGCTTCAATCATGATGAAGAGCAAAGAGCCTGAATTGTACAAGAACGGATGCACTCAAAGAATACGTGCATTGGAAAGGAACCTGTTAGGTGGAAATGGGTCTCTTTCTGGAGAAGCTGTTGGTCCAAGGAATCAAATATACGAAGAAGAAGCTGAAAAGAATGGGCAAAAATGCAAGAAACTCGCTAGCATGAACAATAACATGTTTGGTGTTTATACATGCCCAGATGAAAGCAAGGTAGTGCGAGTAGATGTTGACTGCTTCCAAGTTCGTGCTGTTACGTCGTTTCACAGAAAAAGAAAAAGAGCAAGTAGATGTAAAAGGCGCAAAGCTCAATTTCTAAAGAAATTTACTTATCAGGGTGACAATGTTCCATCTGGTGAAGATGCTCAGAAAGATCCAGAAACACTTCTACCGCACGTTTTCTCTTCAAATACTAATGAACTGGTTGTGCAGTCAGAACCTTTGGAAGTAGAAAAAAGCAATTCAGATTTTCTTAGGGATTGCACAAACCAAGAGAGAGTAAACAACAATAATTTGTTGATGGGTGAACTTGCTTTGACTGAAAAGGAAGTTGGATGCAAAGAGATTTCAGAATGTCCAGGAAATAAAACGGCCATAGAGGCAGATGGTGTCTTGCTAGTAAACTCAGATCTGAAAAAAGCAGATGCAAGTGAAGCACTGAGTAGTCAACGAATGGATAATAAGTTTCTCAAGTACACATTCCAGAGGAAACGAAAGAAGGAGACTCCAAGCAGCCCTGAAGGTGGATCCTCTCTTGACCTTTGCTCTTTTACGAGAGAAATGGATGTGAAACTAAGTGATATTTTGGAGTCACAAAAACCTAGCTTGTTAACTGAATCACCCAGAGACAGTCGTAGAGTGGCACAAGTTGCTCGTCAGGTTGGTTAATAATTGTATTTGTACTGTCACTGCAATTTTTGCCTTTTTTTTGCATGCTTATTTCGTATTTTTTAGGGATTGTTTTCTCCAAAACTATTCAACTTCTAGCTTGACTTCCGAGCAGAAGCACTGTTTTTGCCTAAGTAGACCAATATGAGGTTGAAGAGTTACAGAGTAGTTTTCAGTTCAGCACTCTAAAATAGGGAAAATGCTTCATGGTCACGTACTATTTCATGTAAGATGGCTGTCAAATATCCCAAATATCTTTATATTTTCAACATTTCGAGACAGTTACTCTTACCCCAATCACTTACTATTCATGGGAGATTTTTATTATACTCAAAAAGGCATCGAATTTTCACTGCCGTCTATCTTAGTTGTTCTCTTGAATTCGAAAGAATAAAGATGAAGTTCAGACGAAGAATTGAAGTTCCTAGATCCTAGATATAGCAATCTAACAGCAAACAGAATACTCTTTCAACTTGGTAGACCTAGAACTTGAAATAACACATGTGGAGGCCTTGCATGATTACTTGCATGTGCGCCTATCTTTGCTTCAAACATTCTTTAGTTTGATGATTGTTAATGGTTCTCTGATCTTTCCCTTTTTCAATTTAGCAGCTTATATCATTGTCTGAGAAGAAATGGCGGTAACTGCTTGGAAATTAGAGAAGAGGCTGTTGTATTTGTGCTCCACGTATGTAATTACCAAGGAAGAGGAACTGTGGTCACTAAGTTAAAATATTGGTTTTTTGGTATTATATGATCTATATCTATACTTATTTATCTTTGCCAGAATTTTATATCATTTGGCGCAAATTTCTTTACTTTACGATAAAGAGAAGTTTGTTGGATACTTATTTAAAATTATAAGAAAAAATATTTTAAGTGAATTGCTTTGGATTCTTAAGTTTAATCCTTGCAAACAAACTGATTAGAACACAAAACTACTTTGAGCTACCAAACAACCGTGAATCTAGCAAGGAAAAGACAACAATATATTCAAGGACACAAAGGCTTTGTTTAATAATCAGCGTATTGCATTACCTTTTTTTTTTTTTTTTTTGGTTATAATGAAGATACATAAAACCTTAACGAACTAGGCGGGGGAGAGACGCTTCTGAAACATCCTCTAGGAGGATAAAGAGACAACCCACAGGCGGGTTCTGAAGTATATGGATGACAAGGGCTAGTGAAGTGGCATAAGTAGCTAACCAATCTGTAACTCGATTGGCCTCTCGGTATACATGTCTAACATTCACAACCCATTCTCTAGCTATTAGATTTTGAATGCCTAATAATAGAGAATTATACTGGATAGTGTGAACACTCAAGGAGGATAAGATGTTAATAACTATTAAGGAGTCCACATCTAACTCAATTTGTCGGTAACCAAGATCCCAAACAAGTTGTAATCCTGTAAAAACTCCCCAAAGTTCTGCACAAACGGCGGGACAGATGTCTATATTATGTGCAAAGCCTCCTATCCAAGCTCCCGTGCTGTCACGGAGTATTCCCCCGGCTGAAGCTCGCGAGGATGTTGCTTTATAGGAACTATCCGTATTGAGTCTTATCTATGCAGGCGGAGGCCTTTGCCAACTCACAAATGTCTCTACCCGCAGCCGCGGTTGCCATAGAGCCCGGCTGACGAGTTCCTTAGCCTGTTCAAACGAATAGACGTAAGCAACCACTAGTTGGTGAGGGTTGGATGGCCACGAGAATTGAGGATCGAAGATGGTTTGGTTTCGCCACGACCATAGGAACCAACAGGCTGTACCGAACAGTAACGACCATTGGATTCCTTGCGTCAGTTCATTTTGCTTCAAATTACCGAACACCCAGCTGGAAAGGTCCTCACTGAAAAAGTCGTCAGAAAAGGCAATGCGAGGGAATCATTGCCAAAATGGTCGAGCTTGACATCCATCCCGAAGTACATGTAAAAGGGTTTCAGTTGCACCGCAAAACTGGCATGAGGGGTCGGTGGTGAGGTATCTAATATGTCGTTGTTGGTTAGTGAGTAGTCTACCACGGTTCATTAGCCACAAGAATGACTTGATTCTTTGCGGTCCCTCCCATTTCCAAATTCGTTCCCAATCTCCTGCATGACTAATATCTGTTTGGCCGGCTATCAACTTGTATGTTGAGGTAGTGGAGAATAAGCCATTCTTGGAAGCTCCCCAAATCAATCGGTCGGGGCCGAGGAAAGGGCTTGGTGGTAAGGTCGCGGTGATTGCCATGCAATCTGATGCAGGGAGAAGTGATTGAAAGACGTCCCAACGCCACCCTCCAGTATGATCTACGAACTAGTTGACCTGAAGGGTTAACAAATTGCTCGGAATAGGATGCAGCACACGATGCTTAACTGGACCAAGATCATGTACCCAAGCATCCTCCCAGAACTTAGTAGTGGCACCATTGCCTACCACCCATTTGGTCCCCCTAAGCACATGCTTCCAGACGGATGCAATTCCCCTCCAAATCATGGACCCTCCAGTGGGAGAGAGGGAGGTTGGTAACTTATTGCTGTCAAACTTATATTTTGCACTGAGTACTCGTACCCATAATGCGTTAGGTTTGGAGATTAATAGTCATCTGAGTTTGGATAATAGGGCATCATTACTTTCCCGGAGCTTCCATAAACCCAATCCACCTACCTCCTTCGGCTTACAGACTTGTTCCCAACTGACCAAGCTGATTTTATGCTGTGCTTTCGAGGCGCCTCATAGAAATGTTCGAATAATCTGTTCCAAATCATCGCAGAGCTGTCGAGGTAGCCTGACAGTTTGCATCGTGTATAT
>JANITW010000007.1:46884918-46895761 GCA_027564335.1 Erythroxylum williamsii
ATAATTTTAAACCATATGAAACATAAATAAAAATATATCTAACCAAATCTTTTATATGGATTATAATATAAGTAAAATTAATATCAAACATAAATATTAAAACATATAAAAAACCAAATAATATTATATAATTTTCAAAATAAACGTGAAGATAAGTTTATTGGCATTCTGGGAATTATGTATAAAACATGAGGGCAAAAGAGACTAAAAATAAGCTCATTAATTGATCTGAAAATCTAACTTAAAAAGCACTTTTTTGATAAGCTCCAAATTTGAGCTTAAAAAGTTGTATTTTAACTGCCAAAAAAACTATATCTACTAAAAATGTGTTTTTTGATTTTACAGTCAAATACTTATTTTTCTTAAAAAAAGTTTGCGGCAGAAAAGATTACTTATTTACCCTCCAAAAACTCAATCAAACAGACACTTAACATCAGTGTCGTTCTTAACATTTTATAAGTCACAAGTAAAATAAAAAAAGGACCTATTAAATTAACAATATAAGTATGTAAATTTTCAAAAACATATTTTTATTATTAAAAAGATTATCTTAAACCCCTCATTATGATACAATTAAAGAATCTAATGATTGTATCAATTCTTAACATTAAGATTTAGAGAACAACTCAAAAAAAAATCAAATGAAAAAATATGTGAAAAAAAGTAAAGAGGATTTGTTCATTTTACTCCTTACGAGTGTTAAAAGTGAGTTGAACCTTATTTTGTTTCATTTTGCTCTCTACGAAGGTTAAGAATGAACCTTATTTTATTATTCATAATAGTAGGTCTTATTTTATTCTTCATAATAGTAGGTCTTAGGCAGTTACCCTTTTTGCTCTTGCCCGTGGTCGAGCCTACTTAGTGTTATATCTTATTATTCCAAAAATCCAAATAAATGCTAACAAATCTATCAAAAAAAAATCAAAAAAATGGGTTAGTAGGGTGAAGGAGAGAACAAACTTATCTCTTTTATCTTTCTCTATCTTAAAAATTTGTAATAACTTTTAAGTACAATTATATTTTCGTCTTTTAATTTTTTTAGTTGTTAGCGTAAAATGCTCTTTATAGAAACATTTTAAAAAATAACGAATTGAGTTTAATTTACCATCTCAATCAGTCAGTTATTAACACATAATTATCAACATTTTGACATGATCAAATATTCTAAGACCTCTTAGTCTTTAAAAAATTTGATAACCTTAGTTATATATTTATATGTTCATTTATTGATTTGAATATTGGAACAATTTATACTTAGTTTTTTCCTTGGCTACATGCAAATTAAAAGATATTTACAAATAATTCAAAATTTGATAAATAAGATAATATTTGTTTGTGTGGTTCTTTAAATAATTTCTAAATATAAAAAAACTGTGCATAAAAAAATAACATTATATTTTAAAAAGTATTTTCAATGTGGTCGAAGACCCTAAGCTCAAGCTTTCTCCTGTGGTTTCCTCTGTTAGCTAAGGCTTAGTGAGAGATAGAGAGCGGGGGGATGGGTTTGGCAAGCAAAGCCGGAGATTGGGGTTTCAAAGCTTTCACGGCGGGTCTCGGTGTTGCCACCGTCTACCTCGCCGCCACGTTCTCCGTCAACGTTTACAGAGGTCTCGCCTGGCACAACGCTCAATCGGTAAACCCTAGCTCCCTTTTATTCTCTTAACGATTTGGTTTCTAGTGTTAATGTGTTATATCTTTTTTTTCATTTTTAATTTCCGATCATTTGGATTGAAAGTACCAAATAACGTTTGTCTCAGTTGTTGTTTCGACTTGGATTATCAATGGCTAATTTGTGGAATTCTTGGAAAGTTTTGAACTTGCTAACTAGTTTGTGGGTAATGGTTTAAACTGTGCCAAGACTAACACTTCTTTGTTGCTTTATGGTGCTGAGTTGACGTGAACTCGTATGTTTCATATTCCAAAATTTTGATGATTACATTGATCATTAACTCCCGTGAAATAACAAAAAGACAGATTGAAAACCACATTCTTTTTCTGTGGATGCATTGGAGTCTGCGTCTTAAGAGTATCTTTTTGATAGTTCATCCATTTGGTTTCCCCTTTTTACTTTAAACCAAAGGTTCTTCATAGGAAACTTTTAGGATTGTTAAGTTGTACGATGTAGAAACCATTGCAATACAGGAAATAATGACAGATGCCTTTTTTTAAATTTTAAACATGTAGCAGCATTTAAAAGCAGGAATTTTGGGTGGCAAATATTGGCTAGTTTTCCTGACCAAGTGAGAACATGTTATCTGCGATGGGTTGATTAAAGAAAAAACTACCGATGAATATTTCTTTCTTTAATTGATATCAATCTTATGGACAAATGCACTTGCTGTCCTTGGTTCCTCTTCACTGTTGTCGCACATATCTTAGTGTTGAACTTCGTACCTGCTGTTAGACAGTGCAGCACTTGCATCCTAGATTGTGCAATACAGGATTCTTTTCTCGTTTGTTTTCTTTTCATGTTTCAGTATTCTATAGAATTAATATTTGAATATACCCATAGTACAACAAATTCAAAGAAAGAAGGTAAGAAAGTTAACATCTGAATCGATAAGAAGAAAATTGCTCTGTGAAAAAAAAAAAAACTTTGGGATTAGGACTTAGCTTTGTACTAGAAGATGTACTTTTGATCTCCATAGTTGATTGGGGAAAGCACCTTATTTTTCTGACTGATGTGATCAGTTTTAAAGATCTATGAGGCTGTTACAGTTTCTCATGTATAGAATGTGTTTGGCTTTCTCAACTCAAATTTTCAAAAAGTCATGTTCTTTAGTTAGATAAATCCTTTTCAGTCAAGAACAATATGTTACCAGTTGCCTGTGTCTTGAGTAGGTTAAATAGATTTTTATAGTGTTTGATATAATCCCACTTGGTAGAGGGCCTTCTAACCAGGATTATACTTCTTTCTGCAGAAAATTGAGAAGCAAACCACCAGCGAAGGGTCCCCCTGACTTTTATTTTTGCTTCTGTAAGAATCTTAATTTGCTCAATTTTGTCCTCAGGATTGTGAATTTTATCTATAGCTTTGATGTTTCCTAATATGGCATATAATCAAATTCTAAGCTGCTAAAGTTCCCGATACTTCACGGATGTTCTATAGCATTTTGTATTAGATTCTGTGTTTCATTCTGCCATCGTGATTCGTGTTACCTGGAGACACGATGTTACGGTCTGATCTAGTTGCAAGGTATGGGATTAACACACGACTGTGTAACTCCCCTTCTTAGAAAATAATGCATTTCACATTCTGCCTCATGAGTTCTCTTCACACTGTGTTCAACTCATCACAACAAAGTTTAGGAAAGAAAGTAAATCTATCCTGGCAATCTGAATTGGTGGTTAACTCTCTTCAAAATTTATTCCATGTACCAGTGGCTAACTATGTTATGCTTATCTTGATGAACTCAACAACAACAAACATCTAACCTAGTATAAATTTCGCTAAGACTCGACGGTTGGGAAAGTCTTGCAGTATGCAGCTTAATTAGGGAATTATTTCCAAACTTATCTTGATGATTTCGATGTTGGAAATTCCATGATGTCATGATCAGTCTGTTGCTACATATCCTTAAGAACTTGGTTGACAGCAAGTAAAATTCCATGACACGGTGAGTGTATCCTACAAATCATACGAGATATGATTCTATGCTGGGGCAAAGTTGTACCTATTTTAGCATTTTTACATTTACATTTTTATGTTTTTTCAATCTAACCTTTTCTTTTTCACGCAGACTAACATTCTAACAAGTATACATTAGTCACAATCATGATTTTTATTTTCATTACTTCGCCTAAATTTTGTTTAACAAACGCAGTAGGGAGAATATGCTTTAAAGTATATGTATTAGTACCCTAACGACACTTGATCCAGATATGATAAATACGCTTTAAAGTATATGTATAGCAACTTCCGTGTGATATCAATCAAATCGAAGAACCTGAAACGATCGAACTACGATATTATTATTAACATCGTCATCATATCCTAACATCTTACAGTGAAGTGGAGTCTAGAAAGGTTGGTAATATGCAGCTTTATCTTTCATAATACGCATTTACTAAAATTTTGAAAGTTCGTAATTTCTTATATCACACTTGAATTGATATGGATAAAGACTAGCTTGTATTAGTACATAAATAAGTATAATTTAAAGTGAGATTAAGTTAATCTCTTGTGAATGATTTCGATATAAGTATTTGATTTTAGATTCAAGCATGAATTTCTCTTTGGGGTGGATGAAAAGCTCTTTTAATATTATGTGTTTGATTAAAAAACTATATTAGTAAAGCTTAGGCAATAAATAAACCTATGATAATATTAATTAACAAAAATGATGAAAGTGCATTGATTTTACTATACACACGATTGATATAGTTATACATGTTCTTGTAAGAGTCTCTTAATATAAGAAGAAGTAAGTTTGAGTTACATCAAACAGAGTTGTAACTTCTAACATGGCGTTTGATTCACCTAACAGAGTAGATAAGAAATGAAATAGTAATTCTTTAGTGGTAGAATAAATAAGGAATAAAATATAATAAGTATTATTTAGTTTAATTTATTCCTATGAATTTTTAATAATGATGTGATGTTATCGTTTAACTTGAAAACATATATTTAAAATGATAAAGAAATAATTAATAAAAAGATCAAAATATTCATTAATCTCTACTAATTAAAGTATTATTATTATTATAACAAAGTAATTATGTATATTTCTTAAGGATATTTTTATTCAACAAATCTTATTTTTATTTCCAATAGTAGATAAAAATAGGAGGATCATAAGTTTACTTATTCTCCAAACTTAAGGAATAAATAAATCTTTAGATTATATATATTGTATATTTTTTTCAACTAAACAAAGAAATAATTTATTACTAAAAATAGATAAAAAATGAAATGGTGATTCTAATCAATCAAACATCCCCATAAAGTCGCTTAATATGGGCAAGAATGACTTTTTAGAAGGAAAATCATATTAGAAATTATAAATGTTAATTACATTAAAGATATCATTTTGTTAATTAACTTGTAATTTATACAAACCGTCTAATTTATAAATTATAATGTATCAATTTATCCTTATTAGATAAAATTAAATAACTCAACTTTATCTATAACAACAATCAAAAATCTGTGAAGACGTTCGGTACTACACTTCCTTAAAAAATATATATTTTATAATAAAAAGTCAAAAAAAAAGGTGAAAGGTCCCAATCATAATCATCCACGTCAACATATACATTCAACTTTTCAGCTGGGACTTGGGAGAGCAAGGGAGAGAGATAGTGACCGCAAAGTGTGGGTACGGAGGGATCGATTGAGATATTTATAAGATTACGAATATCAGAGGCGAACCCCGATGATCATCATCGGACAGCTTTAGATCTTTTATGTGGCCTTTTGGTAGTTGCTACCGTCTACAACTCCTCCACGTCACAATATTCATACCCATAGCCTTAGGCCACGACCACGAGCGGTAGTCGCACCTCGTACATCACGCGCGTATGCGAATTCCCCTTTTTCACTTGCCAAAACACACTTGACACTCCCCAAAATTTAGATTCGAATAAGATAAATTTTTATATAGAATCACATGCATAAATGGGTTATGAATTACGAATTATAAATTAAAATAGGTAATTTTACATCTAAATTTGTTATTAAATAAAAAATTAAGAATAAACACTAAAATAAAAATTTTTAAATAACTAAGCTTTACGAGAATTTAAAAAAGGTCATCAATTATATAAAATCTTCTTTTTATATTTTTATAAAAAGGCTGCTTTCTGCTTTCACATATATCATTTCTATTATAAAATAGTAAAGTTAAGTAGTTGTGAGAGGTCGCTTCTCGTCTGTAGGAATAACAATAAGTAATTCATAGGATTAGATTTAAATGTTTTTAATGGCTTAGTTCATGAGTTATGGTCCAGCCTGATTTTAACAAGGCTAGATGTTACCATTTAGATTTACGAGTTTGACTATCTCTAACGAGAGTTCCTGCAAAATAACACAAGGCATATCGGGATTGGTATCCGACAGGCCCCTCCGATGCTCAAGTTAGTCTTTTTGTGAAGGTATGATAGTTATGAGCAGAGAAGCTAGGATTCTGATCACGTACCCGTATTATGACAGAGTTATACCTTATATATGAGATAGATGCTAGGTTTTGATCTTTACGTATGCATGGGAAACTTCCACCTGCGAGTGGGTCGTGGATGCGTAAACTAAGACCTGAGCCTAGCATAGTCAATAAGAATTTGGTCAATCCTTGCGAGATGGACCGATCGATCCATGAGTCGTTTTGACTGAATTTAGACATAACACGATCGACCCAACCAAGTTACGTTCAAGTTAAGAGCCGAGATGTAAATTTTTTAAGCATGACAAAGTTATTTTGCTATGCTTTAAACAAATTTATCTAAATATAATAATTAAATTTAGATTATTATAAATACTTTATTTACATTAATTTGTATAATATACATTTAAAAATAACAAATGTATATTAAAATTTGAATGTTAATGGATAATAAATAGAGTCCGTACGAAAGACAAGTGAGAAAAGACATTTTTTGATGTTTTCAACAATGGCATCTGTCACTCCACTCAAGTCCACCCCAACAGCCTAATTAATCCCAACTTTAAATGTAGAAAAATAAAATAAAGCTTAAACGACAATCGATTCTCTCCGTTTCGCCAGCTATATTCGACGTCGTTTCGCTTGTAGAGGTCCGAGATTTCAACTGTAGCACTTGACACCTCACCCCAGGCTGTTTTATCGAAAAACAAAAGAAGTTGAAGAGGCTTTTGTGGAAAATTAGTTGAATGATAAGGGCATTTCGGGAAAAGATTGGCTATATAAATGGGGCATTGGGTGTGCATATTTGGCGTCTGAAAATAAGGGCGAGCGTAGCAGTGGAGTTTTCCGTTATCCATTTATCTGTCTCTCTCTACATATAGCTTACCCTCTTTTGAAACCCTCTTTCCCACTTCAACGACCCAAATATTTTAATTGAACAAATTAGGGTTTTCGCAATTTTCTGTTGTTGAAATTTGATTCCAATTGTCGCAGCCATGGTTTCCGATTCGATCATCCCCAGCGCTTTCATTCCTTCTGCTCCGAAGGATTCTGGAAAGAAGAAAAGGGTGAGTTTTATCTCTCTTTTCCTTTGCTTTTGTTTTTTTTTTCCGTATAAAATTTAACATTTTCAATAGATATTTACGTTTTTCATTTTTTTGAAATTTATTTATGAATTCTGTTCCCTTTTTCTTTTGTTTGTTTTGGGGATTTTTAGACGCACCGTTCTCAGAGATTGAAGCAGTGCAAGCTCGACGCTCGGCGTGAACAATGGCTTTCTCAAGGTGCGCATGGCCATTGTTTTCACGTTTACACACTTGGTTACGTGCGTTGGGTCTTTTGAAGAAGGTTTTGTTTTATTGTCGTAAAGTTGTATTGACTTACTGGAAGGGTTGTTCTTTGTTTCATTTCAGGTGCAGTTAAGGAAAAGGGTAGCAAGGAGGACGCAAATGGTGCGCGCAATTCACCTCCTCCGCCGTGCAACAGCGAGAGAAAGAAGCCACTGCAGAATTTGGAGACAGGACAAAGAGGAGGGACCCACGAAGAAGAAAACGAAAAAGGATCTCTCCATCATGATTTTGATTCGGATTCTCCATCCAATAGTCCCACCGGCAATAGTGTTCTTGGGGGTACCGGTCCTGGCAACAATTTTACGGGTTCTAGCAGCAGTAGTAGCAGCAGTGGTGGTTGGTGCTCAGGAAACATCACGGAGGAGGAGGAGGAAGATGAGGATGGTGATAATTGCTTGGAGGATTGGGAGGCTATGGCTGATGCTTTAGCTGCCACCGATGAAAGCAAACAAGAAATTCCAAATGATGGATCGTGTATGGAATCAGAGTCCTCTGAAGGGCAGCATGAACCTGTTGGTCGATTACAGTCTTCCAGCTGTGGTAATTTTGGTTTTACTCGTGAGAATGTGAAGCAGGAGTGCCCGGTACCACCACCAAGACCGGCACCTGGGAAAAGCAGGGCATGGAGGCCAGATGATGAGTTCCGTCCGCAGAGTTTACCTAATTTGTCCAAGCAGCGAAGCTTCCCTAAAACGGAGAGGCGCTATGGACAGGGAGGGCTACCCTGGGTCTGTTCCACTGCTGTTAATGTGCCTTCTTCATGTCCTATATGTTATGAGGATTTGGATGTCACTGACACAAGTTTCTTGCCCTGTTTGTGCGGGTTTCGGCTTTGCCTCTTCTGCCACAAGAGAATTATTGAGGAAGATGGGCGTTGTCCAGGCTGCAGGAAACCATATAAGCATGACCCTATTGAGGCCGAGGCAAGTGCGCGGGGAGGTAGTCTGACCTTCAGGTTGGCTCGTTCTTGTAGCATGATTACCAGGTCGTAGAATCATACATGTGTCTTTTGGCGAATTATGTACTGTTGGGCGTTTTCCTCTGTCTCTCGACTCTCGAGTCTTCTGTTTAGTGTTAGACTCTCAATTTAGTATACTTTTTAGATGTGGGGTATAGATGATTATGTCTTTTGGTACCAGGAGTAAGCTGCTTTTCCCTCGATGAGTTTGATTCTTATGTGTATGGCGCATATGCTGATGATGTAGAGAACTCATTAAGTGGTTGGTATGTGAATAGATAAGGCGGTATAGAAATTCAATACATAAAGTTGGCATCATATCATGTGATATCCCATTGTTTCTTTTACTCTGCACACGTTGCAGTCTATCCTCCTCATGTTAATTGCTATTTTGGAGATGGCATCTTTCTCAAGTTTTATAAATTCCTACAACCTAAATCATGTCACATGCAATAATCTTAAAGCTCATAATTCTTCCACGTGGTATTATGTAACTGGATTCCGATGCTAATTTTTAGATTTACTGGAACACAAGTGATAGAGTGGCTGTGTATGGAAAAGACGAGTTTTGAGGTGGGAGGGGAGAGGGGCTGAACTAATAACAATAAAGGATACCTTCCCAGAGCTTCCATTTCCTTGCATTGAAAGGTTCTCGTTCCATGAATTGTAGATAGTGAGAAGACATGCGACTTTGTATCTGGGCACAATGCAGCAGTTGTCGTAGTTGATGATGGATGATAGCGTAAGTCATGACCGAGATGCTATGTCGTTTCCTCTTCTGTCCTCCTTAGGACTTGTATTTTTGGCTAAATTTAGTAGAAACTCTTGGTTATTTACTGCGTTATGTTTCAGGTTTGTGAACAAAGGTTATGGTGTCTCTAATACCTGAACTAAAAAAAATACTCTTCTCATTTATTTTTTCCTAGTGAAGCTTCTGATTACTTGTGAGGATCTCTTTGGCCCTCCTCTTCAAAAGTTGTCTTACATTAACTATTTGGAAAGGAGATTTTAGATGTCTATATTCTCACCATAAGCACTAACTAAAAGTTTCCAGTTTCCATGATTTTGGAGTCGAGGACTTCTGGCTTCCACATTTTACAAGCATTCTTTATGTCGCAGTGAGGGTGCAGGGACGGGGTATACGAGGTTTAAAATGCAGCATTTGGTTGTGGACTTGGCAGTTTTCGTTAGATTATGCTGTATTAACTTGATTCCCTTGCTATAATGTTGACATAAGTTTGTGCATTATCTCTATGGGCGTATTGGCTCATAGAATACTAAGATTTTCATGGTGCACTGCCATTTTTGTTCTCTGTCTCCTCTCATAGAGGTGCAACAAGTCATACATTATTGGATTTGTTGTTATAATTTTTGCATATGTAGTCTTCCCACAAAGTGTTGGAAAATCTTTTAAAAGAAACTGCTGAAGTTGGGACCAGAAATTCAGACTCTGTTTTAAAAGAGGATTCGAGAGTCTGCATAAGTGATGTAAACCTTTTATGATAGTTTGCACCAGAAAGGCCTATGTAAATTAGTGAATACTTCAAGCTTGAATTCCTTTTATATGCGAATGTGTAGCTGCATTATTACATGTATTGGTATTTTAGATACCTGTTTATAAGTCAACGTGTTTCCTCTATTGCAAGCTGGAGGTTTGTCTTTCTTTAGCTTGCTTTATGGTGCAGGGTTCTGGTGAATTTGTGGCTTATAAGGCAACTTTGATTGGACTTTAGTTGTATTTTGACAACGAATTACAAATTCATAGCTGATACCAATCAGATTAGGAGTTGGTAATAGAAGATCCGCTAATATTATGCACAACTTTGGAAGAAATGGATTTTCCAAAGGGACTTGGGTGCAAGTGATCCTTGAACTTCTCTGTCTGTTGTATGCCCTCTGAGATGATAGTAAGGCAGAAGTGATGCCTATCCTTGGAACTGCTGTTACTTCGGCTCTTCCTTATTCTTGCACAGGCCAAAGAGTAAGTCTGGAAGAACAGATTCTGAAAGTAGAGCATCTAAGCATCCCCGCTGCCACACAGGTTAGTTTTGAGGCTAAATTCTGCACCTCAAGTCCCATTGTAAATGCAACAAAATTCTAAAATTACGCTGCATTTGAATACTGTCTCCACTATGTAGAAACGAAACGAGACAAAAATTTAGAGACAGAATAGAACAAAAATTGAAGATAGTGAGATGTTTGGTTGTGATGGATAAAACAGATAAAATTGTCTCCGTCTTGAGAATATAAATGTGTTTGGTTAAAGTTGACAGAGCATAAAAACAGTGTCAATGACTAAAATACCCTTGTAGTATAATATGATTGGAAATATGTAATTCATTGATTATTTTAAAACGAATGATTTGTATTAGTAAAAAAGTTAACAAATAATAATAATAACAATAACAATAAGAAATTAATTTCGTATAATAATAATA
>JANITW010000007.1:46982499-46994520 GCA_027564335.1 Erythroxylum williamsii
ATATGGATTATAATATAAGTAAAACTAATATTAAAAATAAATATTAAAACATATAAAAAAGTCAAATAATATTATATTAATATCAAAATAAACGTGGAGATGTATTTGTAGATATTATGGGAATTACGTGTAAAGCATAAAGGTAAAATGAATTAAAAATAGGCTCATTAATTGATCTAAAAAATCTATCTGAAAAAGTACTTTTTTGAAAAACTTCAAATTTGAGCTTCTCAAAAAGCTGTATTTTAGTTTCTGAAAAAGCCATTTCTATATAAAAAAAGTGCTTTTAGATTTTACAACCAAATATTCAGTTTTCTTAAAAACATTTTTTCCAGTGAAAAAAGTGCTTATTCACCCTCCAAAAGCTGAAACAAATATGTAATTAGTTATATTTGTGTAATTTTATATAATTATTATTTTATGATATTAATGGGAACCTATATTTACACAGGGGTATTTTGAAAATATATTATCTTATTATCTTATCGAAATTTGTTAAATTTTAATTGGCCCAAGTCAAGACTGGAGAAAAATATTATCTTAGAAAGTTTATTAATTTACCGAGTATCAATTTAAAGAAGTTCTATTGTATATCTTTAGTTGGACTCAGAGTTTTTAATATAATAGAATAAAATTGTTTATAATGAAATGAAACGTAAATGAATGTGATATTAGAAAATTGTTGTTTGGGAGAGATGAAAAAGTTCATAATGTAATATAGTGAAATATTGTTTGGACGAAGAGTTTATAATATAATATAGTGTATGCCATAGAAATCCACAGCTCCCTGCTTACGCAGACGATCATACCTCCGCTCCCGTCTCATGGGAACTCTAGGAGGCTGCTCCTCATACAGAGGTACTGAAGACTCCCTACTTGCTCCGACTGATCCTTGGTCAGCTGGTTGATCTACCTGATCACCAAAGACGGATGACCTACAATAAAACCACAATTTCGATCAATTTCTGCTTTTCTTATCATAATTCAAGCCTAAAATATACTATGCCCAAAAGATGCCAAACCATGCTTTGATACCACCTAATGTAGCGCCCCCTCACCGTAGAGTATACACCGGGTCGCCCGTAGGTCGTACCGATGTAAAACCTACGTCGAGGGTGCACTACGCAACAATCATTTCTATAACCTCATGGCATCAATACAAATAAGGCAGTAATATCGAATTCACTAACTTTTAAAACCCAAATGTACTTCTCATTTCATTTCATTTCTTAAAACCATAATTACATCATCAGTCACAAATATACAACCAAACAAGTCCAAAAGAACTAATACAACTTCTAGCTAAGTCATTCCTAAAATACCCCAAAAGAATTCCCACCTGACGGACCTGTGGGCCATGCTTCTCTCGCCGGCACACACAGCAGGAAAAGTCTCACTGATCGGAGCTAGAAGTCTCACTACCACTGTCCTGAAAAATATAGTCGCAATTTGGATGAGTTTGCGAAACTCAATGAGTAACCATCATCGATGGTCCACCCAACTTATGCATATCCAGATAATCACGCCATATTGTACATATATCATAAACAGGAAATCACGTGCAGTCAATTTCACATTGATAAGACGATGTGCCTTTCACACACAATTCACATGTAAACATTCATATATGCATTGTGCATGAGACTCTTTCATTTTCTTTCGTTGATGTGACCGTGTGCCTGAGCTCATATACGTTGAGCCATTGGCTCTGGAAACATTGGGCTCAGAAACCCTAAAACGTTGAGCACAAAGCTCTGACAATCGTTGGGCACGAAGCCTTGTGCGTTGAGCTTAAAGCTCTGGATACGGTGGCTACACCGGTCACAACTGCCTTTTTATCTGATCATACTGTTATGCATGTATGCACATGTCCAATTTACAATACATGCGTCACGTTAAAATCTCATATACCTAATTCTCACCATTTGAAATCATTTATGACAATTTACACACAATTAACACTTCTATAGCACATTTCAAATATTTCGAACACCTGTGGTCCGAAATCAATCAAATCAAACACATAGAATCCATCCTTAACTCCACATGGCATATAACATAAAATTAAACACATAAAGGTTGAGGAACCAACTAGGTTACTCACCTCAGAACTTCCGAGCTACTGCCGGGAAGTCTCAGCTACGTCGGAAGATCGACGCTCCACTTGAGCCTCTATAACAATCAGAATATATAAACATTACTAATTTGCACAATTTACAATAGTTAATAATGCACATTCAGCGAATGCGTTGAGTACTATACATTTTATGACATTCCCGATCCTATTTCCGAATCTTCCCAATACAACTCTTTCACTCTAAAAGATAATAATTCCTAATACCATAATTCAATTGACTAAGATCTGAACTCTCTAAAGTCACACTCCAATTATAATTCACATTCATTATTCAATCGCCATCCGATTTCAAGAACTTTCGAATTTAATTCAGAAATTCCATTCTTATAAATTGAAATTCTTAGTCTCTAAATCACAATCAATCAATAACCAACTTATTAGGGATTTAAAACCTCAAAATCATCCCTTACACGAATTAATTCATCTTCAGAAAATTGGGGTCCTTGCCGTGGCGAGACCACCTCGCATGCGTAACTCTCCCCGCGGCGTGTTCGCTTCTGCTAGCCGCGACATGCTCCTTCGCTCGTCGCGGTGTGCGGAAGAAATCTGCTCGTCGCAGCGTGCAATGAACACGTCGTGGCGTGCGGAAGAGGAATTGCTCACCGCGGCGTGTGATGAACACGTCGCGACGTGCAAACCCAGAAACACTCCCGAAATCCAGATTTCTCAGTTCTGTCGATTTATAATCCATCTATTCTCTTTACACATACTCCAAAACAACTCTATATACTCAAAACAATTAACCCCTAAACTCAATTCCATCAAAAATCCATTATTCCTCAATTACCCAATTCAAAATCAAGAAATTTCTCAAATCCCTATCATCCGAAAATCATACTATTTCTAAACAATCATAAACTCAAATCATTCTTCAAATCAAACTATCTAAAACATAAAGGAGTAGGAACTTACTTGATTAATCCTTCAAATCTTCAAAAATCATTCAAGATACTCCAATCTCCAAGCTTAAGCACATCGATGGTTTTCACCTCTAAACAACACCAAAGTTCATTTTCTCTAATAACAAGCTTAAAGGAAAGATTAATGGTGAAGAATGGAGTAAGTAGCAAGAAAGAAATGAAAGGAAGTAACCAAGGTGGAGATCACGATGGAGGAGAAGAAGAAATACAAAGAGGAATCAATTTTTCTTTCAAAGGGAGCAAGTGCCGTGGAAGGAAATTCAAAGGGGTTAAGGTTTTATACTTAAGGCTTAAGGCATGTTTGGCAAATCAATTGCCACATGCCCACTTCTTAGGGTCTAAAATATAATTCTTATTCTAATCTCTCCCAATTTTGCACTGGCTATAATCAATAAATCCTAAAATCATAGCTCTAATTATCTCGTGCCAATTGCCAATCAATTTCGGAATCGGAATCCAATTAATCAACCTTTAGGTCATTTTTTCGGTCCGGACTCATAATTCTAAAAAATTCCAGAAAAATTCCTATAAATCCTCAAAAATAAGAAATATATGATCCTATACTCCAATGAAAATTTTCAAAACCCTAAAATTCAATTTCACTCCAATTCTATATTCAAAACATAATCTGCACAATTATCACCCAATTTTCCAATTTACACAGTTATACCGGGAATATGTCATACATGCATGTACACTCATATGCTTGTGCAACAATAATCATTTATCGATAATTAAAGAAGAAAAAAATGCATATGCAATTTTACAATATGAAAGAACTCAATCCTAATCCATCCAAATTACCAATATGTCCATCACATCGGTAACGGGATATTACGCAGACTCACTATGAGTAAGGAGGATACATGAAGAATAAATGAGGAACACAACAATTTGGGATTGGGTTCCCCACAACTAAAACTCACCTTTTTTGAAAAAGCTAGCATTGAATCGGGATAACTTGATGGAAAAAATGGGAGGGCGAACAGAAGTGATTCAGGGTATGCAAAAATTGTTTGCAAATGAAGTTCCATCATCACAGAAGATTTATGAATTAATTTGGGTAAAACATGCAAGGAGGCCATGGATGGTGTTTATATGGAAGAACTATATACCTCCTAAGTATTCCTTCATTGCTTGGCTTAGTCTCCAGAATAGACTATCAACAAAGGATAACCTACAATTTTTGGAGATAGAAAGAACATGTGCCTTATGTAATACAGAAACAGAAACTGTTGACCATTTGTTTTTCAAGTGTGTTTTTACAGGTGAAGTATGGAGTGCTATTAAGGCATGGCTAGGATTGACCCACACTATGTCCTCACTATCTAGTGCTATTAAATGGATATGGAAAAACTACACCGGAGCACGTCTTAGAAGCAAAGCTGCAAAACTTGGCCTCATATACACTATATACATGGTATGGAAGACAAGGAACATCATCCAACTGGAGTTTGCTTCTACTATGAGCATAGATGTGGTTATAAAAATTAACACAATAATGTATAGAATTTTGTATAAATTATACCCCATGGACTTTATTACTTTCTAATTTCTCATATGCATTAGGAATTTTGATGTAAGCTTGCTTATAGTATTGGGGGTTATGGGAATAGTTTTGGTTGATATTTTAGATGTATTGGGAAATATGATGTATTTTTTGTCTATAGCCTGCTTTTGGGTGTATTGTGGTAATTGGGGGAATGTTAGTTATAGGCACTTGTTGGATGTAAACTTCATGTACTTTTGATCACAGCCTCTCTTCGGTTGTTTTAGGGAACTTATGAGCGATCTTGATGTAATCTTTCTCATATTGGTTGTATTAGGGGATATGATGTACATTTAGGATGATGCATCGGAGGTAGGGATAAATCTCATATAATCTTGCTTATAGCCACTTTTCGGTTGTATTGGGGAACATGGTTAATATTGCTTTGGATATATTGGGGAAGTGGATGTAATTGATGTAGGTTTTGGGATTATACAAAGGATCAGGGTATGCCCCAAAGATCTATGTACATAACATTTTGTGCAATATACTATTTACATTGCATCCAAAAAAAAGAAAGAGCTATCAGTAGTATGCGGACGTGAGTTCTCTCACCCTTGACGATTTTTCTCCTTGGCACCACATACCTTACAGCCTCCATACACTTAACTCTTGGCTTAATCTAATAAAATGATATTGAAATTTGTGTTGACATCGAGGGTTCAAAATTGTAAGTTTAAATCTTGCCAGGCTTCTCAGGTTTGGAATATAGGCAAGAAGAAGAAGATGCCTCATAAGGGCAGAGATATTATGTTAGACTGTGACATAGGTTTACAGGCAGCCCGAGAGGCATCTATGAGAAACCTAGACATTACTGATGATGAAGTGCAGGAAGTAAATGTGAAGTGTTATCCTCTAACGAAACAAGTTAATAAGCAAAATACTACGGGAGGTGATAAGGAAGTGAACATGGCTTCGGGAGTAAGCAGAGATGGGCAACAAGATCAATACAGCAAGGCAAGATTCAGGGCAATGTGGAGGCGAAGAAAAATAATCAGTTGATAATGAAATCAGCGGATGAGTCCAATGCTAGTGTCTATTGATAGGAACAAGCGAGGGAAACAAGGAAAAGAGGGAAAGATTAGTGCCTTCGGGTTTTGAGAACAGGGAAGGTAGGTTACTGAATAAAATGAAAAATATGGGTATTGAGGGGTTGCGTATTGAAGAGTTGGGGGATAAGGAAGCATCCACAGTTGATGAGGATATAGATGGGGAGAATATAACCACTGAAGCTTCGGACTCAGAGGATGAGGAATCTACCCCGAAGGTGCTCAATAGAATGCTAGAACCAACTTCAGACAAGTATAATGAAGGCAACACTAAACCTTCTTATGTCAGTCTATTCAAGAATAACAAAGAGATGAAACAAGGGATGTAGCTTGACTTTATCCAAGTAGATGGGGAAGTTATCATGGGGGAAGAGGATGTAACAAAAATTTAGCAAGTATGGGGATACTGCCTTGTGGGTTGCTTCATAGGAAGGTTCCTAAGGATAAAGGCTCTCGAACGACAAATAGCAAAATGGAATGTATAGTATAAGATTCTAACTCATGCTCAGGGTTGGATGATTTTCCAACTCGATACAGAAGAGGCTCATACCAATGTATTTGCAAGAGGTCCGTATGTAGTGTATGGGAGAACTCTACTACTAAAGAAACTCTCCCAAGGTTTTGCATTTGACTAGACTTCATGGAAGATCCCATCTGGTTGCAACTTCCAAATGTACCTTTGGAGCTATAGAATGAAAGGGGGATGTCTAAGCTTGGTTCTCGAATTAGAAAGCCTTTGTGCACAGATAAGATTACCAATAATAAGTCACGTATAGGCTATGCAAGACTATTAGTTGAAGTTAATGTCTCCAAACTACCTGTGACAAATTTTGAAGTGAAAATGCCTGGAGGTACTAGATACACTCAAATGGTACTCTATGAGACCTTCCCCAACTACTGTTGCCACTGTAAGAAATTTGGATACAAACCCTTTGAGTGTAAAGGGAAAATCAAGAGAAGCAGATGAAGGAGACTACTAATATAGGTGACACTGAACTGAATGAACATGACAGTGATCTGAATTAGCCTAACTTGGAGAATGTGTATAATATGGAAGGAGAACAACAACTATAAAATGAAGTAAGTGCAAAAGGAATGGGGGGAAGGGAGAAATTGACATAAAAGAGAGGACCATTTTTCCAACCTCAGATGGAAGACACCAGAATGAATTAAGGAGAATGGTCAGAAGTGAAAAATCACAGAAGTATCAACAAATGAAAGACAGTAATTCAGAGTAAAACAATAAAAGTGAGGAGGAACCTACGAAGGACAGAAGGTAGCAATAGACTGGTAGTGAGAAGCAATACTGAAACTCAAAAGGAGGCTGGAGAGGGTAGACCTCCTTAACCAGAAAAATGAAGGTATTTTATTGAAATGTCCGAGACCTAAACAAGGCCTCGAGACAATACAGTGTTGTCAACCTTCTTAAACAATACCACTGTAATTTTGCTTTTTTACTTGAAACTAAGTTATTCATTGATAGTTTGAATAAAATGATGAGAAATAGATTTGGAGGTTAGGATTGCTGCCATAATTTTGGTTCTATTGCTGGAGGTAGAATGTGTATAATATGGAATTCAAATTTCTATAAGTGTCAGGTTTTGTAGGTAGGAGACTAATACATTCATGCTAAAATTCAATGTTGTATATCACAACTCTCCTTTACAATATCATTTGTATATGGTCTTTATAGTGTTACAAGAAGAAGGGAGCTTTGACATAAACTCCAAGAAATGAATGTGGAACTAGTGAGGCCTTGGATCATTTGGGTGATTTTAATTGTGTCTGTGCATCAAGGGAAAGGCTAGGTTGTCAGCCACCTCAGTTTACCTACTTAAGGACTTATTGGACTTTAGATTGGATTTGGGGCTGGAGGATGCTCCAAGTAGGGGGAGTATTACACTTAGAACAAAAATCAATTATGGGTAAAACTTGACAAGGTCTTACTAAATCAAGCATGGGACACTCTCGGTTATAATTGCTTAGCACATTTCTTAGAAACAAACGTGGAATCTAATCACTTCCCTGTTTTAGTGGACATCACCCAAATGGAAAAGCTAGGTAAGAAACCCTTCAAGTTCTTCAACATGTGGCTGAAACATCCACAGATGCAGGAAATTATAGAAAACAGATTGGAGAATGCAGTGGAGGGGACAACCTAGTTTGTACAATGTAGGAAACTTAAAGAGTTAAAATACCCCTTGAAGTTACTGAACTTTGAATTATATGGGAATATCTCTAGCAAAGTCAAGAAAGCATAAGAGGATTTTCAAGTAGCCTATAAGGCTTCCCTCAATAGGCCTAATGATATTGTGCTGAACCAATATGTGAGGGCTAAGAGGAAGCATGCATAATTCTTACTAGATGCAGAAATGATTTTTTATCAACAAAAAGCTAAGTGCTTACATCCTATTGAGACTGATAAAAATATCAAATACTTCCATGCAATGATAGAAGTAGTAAATTGCTTTCTAAGCCATTACTGAGGTCTTCTAGGAACAATATCTCTTATGTACAAGCTTGATTTGGATGTTGTAAGGAATGGACTGGTCCTGGATGAGCAAACATAAGAATTAATGGTTACACCAATCAGTGAGGAGAAGATCAAAAGGGCCATATTTGACATAGAAAATGACAAAGCCCCAGGTCCAGATGGATACACTTCAACCTTCTTCAAACAACAATGGAAAAGATTCAAGCCAAAGGTGATTTCAATTATACAAGAGTTCTTTACCACTGGAAAATTGCTGAAGCAAATCAACCACACCATCATCACTCTTATCCTTAAAACCGAGGCTGCACTGAAGGTAACTGACTTCAGACCCATTCCTTGCCTGAATGTGGTTTAAAAGGTGATCATGAAAATTCTGAATAAGCGTATGGTGAAAGTTGTGGGGAGAATTATTGATCCAGCTCAGGTTGCCTTTGTTCCAGGGAGAAATACGCTTGATAATGTGTTCTTAGTCCAAGAAATTGTTAGGGGTTATACAAGAAAGAGGATATCAACAAGATGCATGATAAAAATAGATCTAACAAAAGCCTACGATACGGTTGCATGGAGATTTCTTGAGGACATGATGAGAGGCTTGGGGTTCCTTACAAAATTTACACAGTGGATCGTGAAATGTGTGCAGACCACTTCATACTCCATCTCAATAAATGACTCACTGTATAGGATGTTTCAGGGTTGAAGAGGACAAAGACATGGTGATCTGATGTCACCCACCTTATTCCTACTTGGGCTGAAATATTTTTCAAGGTTGTTAAAGAATAGAACAACAAATCCTCAATTTCACTTTCATCCAAAGTGCAAACACCTAGGTACTACACACTTTGCTTTTGCAGATGACCTTATGCTATTTTCTAGAGGGGATCAAGCCTCTATAGGCATATTAGTAGATATGTTGGAGGATTTGAATAGGATAGTAGGGTTTAACGTAAAAGTGTCAAAGTCCAGTTTATACCTAGCAGGGGTGTGCGGATATGAGAGGAAGGCATATGGTGGAGTACCCTCTAGAGGTTTTCCTGTCTGATATTTGGGGGTTCCATTAGTACCTATGAAGGTTTCAGTGGCCTAGTTTTCAGTGCTTATTGAATATGTTGAAGCTTATCTTAACTCATGGAAGGGTCAGTCCCTTTCATATGCGAGTAGAATTGAGTTCATAAATTCTGTTATTTAAGGGGTGCTCTCCTTTTGGCTACAAGCATTTCCTATACCTACAACCATTCTAGAGAGGCTAACCTCCATTTGTAGACTATTTTTATGGGGAGGGAGGCACTTTAGAGTGGCATGGGATAATATATGCTCTTCAACAAATGAAAGTGGTCTGGGTTTGAAAAATTGCAAGCAATAGAGCTCGACATTGCTATCCAAAGTACTATGGAACATTCATGCTAAAGCAGATTCATTATGGGTAAGGTGGATACATGAAATGTATTTGAAGGACATATCAATATGGGATTGGGAACCCCACAAACATGACTTACCTTTATTGAAAAAACTGGCATGAATTCGGGATAAATTGGTGAAAAAATTGGGAGGCCGAAGGGAAGTAGTCCACGGCATCCAGAAGATGTGTGTAAATTGCAACCCTTCATCACATAAAATTTATGAACTATTGAGAGTTAAACATACAAGAAGACCATGGATGGATTTTATATGGAAGCAATATATCCCCACGAAATTTTCCATCATTGCATGGCTTAGTCTTCGGAATAGACTACCAACAAAGGATGATTTACAATTCCTATAGATAGATAGAACATGTGGTTTTTGTAATGTTGAAGTAGAAACTATTGATCATTTATTTTTCAAGTGTGCCATTACAGGTGAAATATGGAATGCTATCCGAGCATGGCTAGGATTGACCCGAACCATGTCCACACTCTCTAGTGCCATTAAATGGATTCGGAAAGACGAAACCGAAGCACGTATTAGAAGCAAAGCTACTAGACTTGCATTCATGTGTACCATATACATGGTATGGTAGACAAGGAACACCATACAGTTAGAGTTTGCTTCTGTGACGAGCTTAGATGTAGTTCTCAAAATTAAAGCAGTGATGTATAGAATCTTATATAAATTGTACCCAACGATTCTTATTACATTTTGACACTTCGGTTGTACAAGGGATCTTGATGTAATTTTGCTTATAGCCTCTTTTTGGATGTATTGGGGATATGATGTGTGTTTTGGTTGATGCTTAGGAGGCAGTGGAAAATATAATGTATTTTTGTTTATAACCTTTTCTTGGGTGTATTGGGGAGCTTGGAGTATTTTTATTTATAGTTTCTCTTTATATGTATTGGGGAAGTAGTTGTAATTGATGTAGGTTTTGGATTACACAGTGGATATGGATATGCCCCAAAGATGTATGTACATACGATTTTGTGCAATATACTATTTACCTTGCATAAAAACAAAAGAAGATCTAAAGAGCAATCAGAGATATTGGAGTTGGTGCATTCAGATATTTATGGCTTTATTAAGAAGGAGTCACTAGGAGGTAACAAATATTCTATTATAGTTATTGATGATGCTTTGAGGAAGACTTGGGTGTACATGTTGAACTCAAAGAGTCAAGTATTTGAAACTTTCCAAAAGTTTCATATCATGGTAGAAAAGGAAGTTAAGAGAAAGCTCAAATGTCTGTCGATCGATAATCGAGGTGAGTATACTTTTAAGGTATTTAAAGATTATTGTATATTGCATGTCTTAGATATGAAAAGACATAGCCAAGAACTCCACAACATAACAATGTTGCTGAGAGGATGAACAGAACAATTATAGAGAAGGTTCATTCACTACAAGGAAAATGTTTAATAGCGACGAAAAAATACCGACGGTATAGAAACCGTTGGAAATACCGACCGAAAAAGCGTAACCATCGCGAAAATTGGGTGTGCGTTGAACTTGTTGCGACCGAAAACCATTCGGTCGCTGAATTTGATGAAATATATGTACCGACACCCATTTTCGTCGGTACATGGCGTCGGTGAACACGTCGGATACGTGCCCTTGACTTAACGTTAACGACGTCATTTACGTTAAGGTTTTAATTTAAACGCTCCGTCTCCTTCCTCCTCCTCCCGCAGATGCTCAGACGCCCTCCTTCCTCTTCCTCGATTCCTAGGCATTCTTCCTCCTTCATCTTCCTCCAACGGCGCCGCCGGTCACCGCTTGCTGCTCGTCGCTCGCCGCCCTCGCTCCTCCTCCTCGTCTCCGACAGCTTTGTAAGTTCTCCTCCCTCCCGTCTTTAATTTCTCCGATGTATGCATAAGGAAATGTTAAAGGTTTTTTAGGTTTTATATGTAAATTATTGCTCCGATGTATACAAATTACTCCTTAAAAATGAATTTAGTCCCTTTTTCTAAACAAATTGAAAGTAATTGTTTATCTGGACTGAAAATGAATAGTGTTAATTAAAATTGCTTAATCTCCATTAAAGATATTTATTGACTGAAAATTAGTAAAAATTTGAAAATTAATAGTATAATTAATCTTAATATGATTTTTTAATGAAAATTAGTAACAAATTGAAAATAAATGGTATAATTAATCTTAACATAAACAAAAAATAATATCATAAAATCTGGTAAACATTACAAAAAATATGAAATAAAAGTAGACTATAAATTACAAACATGTCTTTCAAATTTTTAATTTTCAAAGAAATACAGAAATAATTAGGACTCAAAATTAATTGTTAACAAATATTGGCGAAAGACTTATAAAATTTTCCGTATGTTAGTTACTTTTACCTTAAGGGTATTTGTGAATTTCTAAATTTTACTACAATCCTAACATAGAAGAAAATGATCACAAAAGATATCAAACTATATAGTACTTTTTATTCATTACTATTT
>JANITW010000007.1:47043712-47055843 GCA_027564335.1 Erythroxylum williamsii
TAACTATTATCTCCGACGGAACCTATCTTTTCTCCGACGGAATTTTCCGTCGGAGAACGTGGCGTTTCTTGTAGTGCGGGATTCTCTTTGTTGCGTTTAAGGCTATGTTTGATTAGGGGTTTATTAACAAAATGAGATCGAAGAGGAGGATTTTATATTACATCTCATTTCATCCTAATAGTAAAAATGAGAAATCTCCGATTTGGAGATTAAAGGATGGAATATAAAATGATAAATAACTTTTCACTATATTACATTGTAAATTCTTAATAATATTTTTCTATATTATATTATGAACCCTTCCATCCATTCCGAACAACAATTGTTTAATATTACATCCATTTACATTACATTATATTATAAATCATTCTATTTCATTTCATATTAAAAACCTTACCTCCGATCGAACATAACCTATGTAAGAACTCCTTGGACATTATATGAATTGTGAGACTAAACAAATATAATAAGCAATTTAAGGTATTATGACATTTAAATAAATTAAATTACCAACAAATTGTTTGAAACCTTCTAGAATAACTTCCGTTATATTTCATCAGCTTGAGATGTGGCTGTCAACACGATTTAGCTATTCTCTAGTCTTTCATAAAAGCCTTATTCTTCCCTTTCTTATGTATTTTCAACTGTAATACGAACTTAAACCAAAAATTGCCTTTTTCTTTTAAACCAAAAATTGCCTTTTCTTTTGACTCCTCCATGCTAAGATGCTGCAAAAGCTTCTTTACATAGCCTTGTTAAGAGACAAAATATCCCTCATTTGATTTTTCAACTTTCAGATCAAGAAAACAACCGGCTTCTCGCAAACTTTTCATCTCAAATCAAACAGATAAGCATTTTTTCACTTAGAAATTTCAGCTTCATTATCTTCATTACTTATCATGTTATCAACATACAACAAGACTAGCAAGTGCATATTTGATTCGAGTTTAATAAATAAACTAGAATTTACATCTGAAACGTTAATCCTATAAAAGATAAAGTATTGAGGAACTTTACAATATCAAGCACTTGGTGCTTATTTAACATCATAAAATGTCTTTCTTAAGTTTGTAGACATGGTGAGGATGTTCCTTAGAAACATAGCCTTTAGGTTGCTCCATAAATATTTCATGACCTAGTTATCCGTAAAGAAATGCATTATTTACATCAAGTTGTCATAATTTTCAATTTTTTAAAGTTGCAAGAGAAAATATTGTTCTTAATGTTACCATTTTCGCAATTAGACTAAACATTCCCTCGTAATCTAACCCATAACTTTAAGAAAATCCATGTGCAAAAAGCCAAGCTTTGCATTTATCTACAACCCCATCTGATTTTCTTTTTAAATGGTAAACCTATTTGCAAGAAATAGGCTCACAATTCTTTGGTTCTGACAATAACTCCCATATCTAATATTTATTTAATGCTTTAATTTCTTTTTGCATAGCAAATTCCCCATTCTAGTCAATCTTTAGCCTCTTTATAAATTATTGATTCTTCTTCATCTATTTATCCCATAAAGAAACATGAAGCAATAGAGCAATGATTTATCTATACCTCATAATTTTTAGGTGTTATGGCTATTTTTTCTCCCTTACAGACCTCCTTTAAACTAATTTTTCCCCACCTTCTAAAATTAAGGTGTTTGATGCTATAAATTCATCATTGTTTAAAGCTTTCATGTTTTCATGTCACAATTGAAAATTCCCTTGATCACTATCATGAACAACTTCTTGATGATAAGATGACATCTCATCAAACACACCTCCTGGAATGACAAACCTCTTTGTTTCTGGATCTATAAGGCTCCATTTATTCCTACAAGGATCACAGCCAATAAAAGTATACTTCTTTGCCTTTTGATCAAGTTTTGTCCTATTTTAGAATATACGCCTAACAAAGTAAACCAAAAACTCGAAAGTAGTCTACGTTTGACTTGGCATTATATAATATTTTGAAAGGGGACTGGTCTATACTTGGCTATGGATGTAAATGATTTATAACATTACATGCACATTAAAACACTTCTACCCAAATCTCTCGAGGAAGGCTTTTATCATCCATCCATCCATTAAAGACTTTTTAAAGTAAGATGTGTTTACTTTTATTCTAGAACCCCATTTTGAATGTCACTTTTGTCACAATATTGAAAGAACTCAACTGACATGAATTCACCACCATTGTTACTTCTTAAGCATTTTACTTTCAGCTAAAAGTCCTTCTCAATAAAATTGTTGAATTCAATGAACTTAAAAAGCGTTTCATTTTTCTCCTTTAAAAAATACACCAAAGTGTATCTTGAATGGTCATCAATATCATAAAATATTGGCACCATCAAATATGTTTTAACTAATTCCAAAAGAGTTGCTTTGTAGTTGGATGAGCTTTTGAAGGGATGATAATGTGATTTGTCAAATTGGCAACCTTGACAAATTGCACTTTCATATACGCTCTTTAGTGTTAGTAAGTCATCTAACAATTCTCCTAGAAGAAATTTGTTCGAACATTTGATAACCTAAATGTCCTAATTGAGTATGCCAAATTTCTACACTAACAATCTAGCTTATTTTCTTTATGTAAACCTTTGCTACTAACATTGCAAATAGAGAGCCTTTCTTCTTATCAGAAAGAACAATATTAGCTATAACATTCCTCATATTATCAAGAACCTGCATATAATTTGGGACAAGCAAAGCATATTGTCTAAAATTGGTAATTTGAGTAATTGAAACCAAATTCCTTTCCAAACCTGGATCATGATAAGCATAATTTAGCTTCACATTTATATTATCAACACCAATCTTCACAGAACCTTCGTTCATTACAGGATAAGTTAATTTGTCAGCTATAATGATGTCTCAATTTCTATCATATTATCACGTCTCTAAAAATAATAAATTATTGCCACTTATATGATATAAGCAACTATAATCAATGATCCATTCCTCTTTGTAATCATTATAGTTAGCATAAGCTTGATTTGATGTCAATTTAAAAGCTATTTTATTTCTTGTAATAACTTTTACAGTGAAGCACTACTCCTATTTTAGCTAATCTCTATCTTATTTTTCACTTGCCATGTTTGCTTTAGAAAGTCTCACTTTGCAATTTTTCCTGATATACCCTATTTTACCACATTTGTCACACGTAATGCAATTGTTGTTTTATAAGTTGCCATCAGGATTCTTTCTAACATTTGACCCTTTTATCATTATTCTTATTCCCTGCTGATGTGTTTTTCTTATTATGTTTCCCTTTTGAGAAAAGAATAGAAACTACTCCAAAATTATTTTCAATTTACTTTGTTGAGGCTTCTTAATTTGAAAGCAAATTTTATAATTCTCCAACTGAATGTTGATTTGCCCATCCTTAAATAGATGTGATAAATGGAATATACTCCTTTCTTAATTCTCGAATAAGAAATTGCATCAATCTTACCTCATTAATATTCTCATTCCTATATAATTCTAAAATTTTTTCCCAAATACTTTTTACGCATAAGAAATATTCAAATATAGACATACTTTCTTATGTGTGCATTCACAATTCATTTTCCTACAATTATGACCTTTTTGTATTCTTTTTTGAAAAGAGTCTCTCAAAGTCACTCCCATACTTCTTTTAATGAACTAACATCAAGAACATGGTCAATAAACTCCTTGCCAATTGAAGTCTTAAAGTAAAGAGAGCTTTATTGCCCTTGATCTTTTGCTTCCTCCATAATTTAATTAACACTTCCTAGAAATTTACTACCACTTAAAACAAATTTGACCTGATTTCACTACTAATCTTCTTAAACTTGACTAAGTCTACCACAAATAAGAAATTAAATTAATTTAATTTAATTAAAAAATAGAACAAATTCTTCAAGTAAGATGCACTAATTTTAACGAGATGTGTAGCATAATACAGGTTAGGTTTATTTACTTATAACGCACATGTGAAAAAAAATTTTGATTGCCCACGAAGTATCCTAGGAGGGTTCCAACTATGAAAAGGTACCTTTAAACTATTCATTCTCAGACTAATTCTTTTTCGAGTAGATCCTTTGCGGAAGGCAAAGCTCTGATTCCAAGTTTTGTGAAATTTTTAATGAATAAATTATTATATTTAATTAAAAATATGAATAAAATAATTAAGTAACATCTTATTCATTAATATTAAGAACAATTTTATATTTCATGAATTTGGTTTATATAAAAATCTGATTCAGTAAAGTTAACAATATCAAGCAACTGTGAAATATGTTTGTAATAAATTAAAACTAATTTGTTTAATGTTTTAAATTCAAACAACAATTTAATCAACGGGAAAATGAAAGGGCAACACCGTAAATAAATACTCAAGTAAGGCGCGTGGTAACCAATTCAAAATGAGAGAGAGAGCAACTCAAAATTGCGTCAACACACTATACTCCCTTTTTAACGGTCATCTCTTCCCCTCACTCTGTATGCATCACAAGTGACTTCAAGCAAATCCTACGCTCTTCAATTTGTCAACCTTTGTTTGTTCTCGATCTCTCTCTATCTGATCACGAGCTCTGGTGTATCTTTCGATTCAAGAAAAAGGACAATATAAAGATGCTGCTTTCTGGCGGCAGTCAAGCTCCTGAACCTTCTAGTGGTCACCAAGCTTACTGCAGGAAGGAGAAGTCTCTTTGCCTCTTGTGCACCAAGTAGTTAACTTTCTTGGTTTTTCCATCTTCTAATTATTGTGTTTTATTTTTTTTTAAAATGTGGGGTTTGATTGATTTTCCAGTTTCTTGAACTTATACAATCGAGACGGGACTGAAGTGATCGGAATTGACGAGGCTTCATCAAAATTAGGTCATTATCTTCGCCTCTTTAATGAATCTTTCAATTCTATATTAGATGCTTTTTGTTGTTTTATTTGGAGTTGAGTGCAGTGTGTTCTGGTGGGAATTTCAGGTGTTGAGAGGAGGCGGATTTATGATATTGTGAATGTTCTTGAAATTGTTGGAGTGAGATCCTTGATCCATTTGTATTGACTTAGAGGGTACGTGGTACTTTCTTACGAGATTTGCTTATGTTGGGTATTTGTTATTCCTTAGGTTCTTGCTAGAAAGGCTAAGAATCAGTACACATGGAAAGGGTATGGAGGCATACCTAAGGCACTAAAAGAATTAAAGGTAAGACAAATATGAGGTTTATGAATCATGTGATTCTTGTTCAAGTATTGATGAAGTAGGTTTTTCCTCAGAATTCTGAGTTGTTAATGATCTCTCAGGAAGAAAGCCAGAGAAAAAAATTAAGCGACTTCAAGAAGCACGATAAAATTTCTGCAAAAGTATGCAAAACAAGTCCAAAATTTTTTATTTTTTTTAAATTGCATCGTTTTTCACCATGAACTCAATTCATAATATTGTTTTCTTTTCCACATTTAAGGTTTCTGATGACAAAGAGGAAGATAACGACGATGAAGGTGATAGTGATTCTAAGCCAAACAGCGGAAGCCAGAACAAGAGTTCAATTCCTAATGGCAATAGTAAATTAACAGCAGCATCAAGATTTGGTAGTTTTTATACACTTGCTTATTGATTTATGAAACTATTGTAATAGATGACCAAACAAGTCAGTAACTCAGTAACTACTAGAGTTTTTAATCTTTCGTCTCAAAAATTTTGAACTGTTTTCATTTATTAAGTCCTAAATCTTGGATAAAATGCCCTCTTTAAAGAAATGGGGCTTTCATTGTCAGTCGATGAAAAGAACTGGTTTTTTTTCTTTTCTCAAGTTCCTGACCAAATTTGTTTTTCCTCTACAGATGGCAGAAAAGAAAAATCTTTGGGACATCTAACTCAGAATTTTGTCAAGCTCTTTCTCTGTTATGATGTAAGTATTATTGAAGGGCATCAGTTCTTTCCGAAAATGTCCAAGCCACGATTCACCAGTTCAGTGACCTAAATACGAGTAAATTTCGTTTTAGGTGGATTTGATATCCTTGCAAGATGCTGCAAAAGTATTGCTTGGTGATGGTCAGACTTCTTCAACAATGAGAAGTAATTCCCCTATCTTGCTCTTGCTGTGTTGCAAACCATTTATGCGGCATTCTGGACTAACGTGTGATTTTGCAGGAAAAGCAAGACGGCTATATGACATTGCAAACGTGTTATCTTCAGTGAAACTCATCGAAAAGGTAATGCATCATAGCACACGCCCAAAAAGTAACACTAACCCACCGACTTTAAGGTTTTATCTCTTAAGCACTCTGTAGTATCAAGTTCTGAGAGAGTTATTTTGTGTTGTGCAGACCTATACTTCAGATACTAGGAAACCTGCAGTCAGGTGGTTAGGGCTGAGAGGGAAATCAGAGAAGGAATCAAGGAGGGTCTTACCGTTTAATAATTTACGGAAGAGGACTTTTGGAACTGATGTCGCAAATATTTGTTTCAAAAGAAACAAAGTTGAAACTTCAACTAAAGTGTACAAGAACCTGAGTCAAAAGAAGCGGAGCCAAATAAAAGCAATGGACATAAGTACTTCAGGCAATTACCAGTATGGCCCATTTGCTCCTATTTCTGTGCTTAAGGTTGATGACTCTGGAAATAAAGTGAACCGGGTTAGTTCTGGGGAGAGGCGAGCATCTACTTGCCGTCCTGAATATCTCAACCAAGGTATATCAAAACCTTTTAGCATCCAATTAAATGTGCTACTTTTATAACATACAAAATTTCCAATCCCTTTTAAAGCTATGGTATACTCAGGAACTAGGTTCTCTTTGGCTGTTTCAAATCAGATGTTGGCCTTCTTTCTTAGAGAAGGTTCTGTGGTCTGATTTCATGAATGAATGTACAAGGAATGATGCTATTATATATTGTCATGTTCATCTACTGTTTCCAGTCGTGAGTCACATTCATGTTTTGATTGCCCTTGTATTCCAAGAACTCTTTCACCGTAGGGTTTAGCTTGGCAACTAATCTTTTGTTCGTTAAGTTCTGAGCCCAATCTCATATGCTGCTTGGTTGTTAGGCAATGTCAATAAAAGTGATGCATCTTACCATAGTATTGCATTTTACGATCGAAGTTTTGAAGATATTGATGTTATAATAATTGCAGCCCTGAGAGATCTTTTCGTCCATTACATGGAAGCATGGAAGTCATGGTGCACAGCAGTTGCGGAGAGGAAACCAATCCATATCTCCTGATGCCATATCTTAGTTCAATGTTGTAGTATAGAAATTGTGATGGCCAATTGATGTAAAGATGTTTAAAGGTCTGCACATTTTCTCGGTGTGCAATGCAGCTAACCGTGGGGGGCCTATCAAAGACTGGGAAAGAACAAGTTTTCTTGTATAGATTTTAGAATTGGACGGGAACTTGTGGGTACGTAGTGTTTGCTGAGGTGAGCCTGAAGGTTCCGCAGGCGAGTTCTCTGCTAGATTAGTATGTACTGATTAGCTTGTATCTGACCAAATTTCCGTCGTCTGTAATTTAATCTCGTGTAACTGGGCAACTCAGTACTGTTTACTCCTTCAGGCTCACCACTCAATTCCTAAGCCACATAAAGAATGGCTATGAAACCTTCTTCTTCAGTATCATGTAGGGATGGCAAACATGCATGTACCTAATTTGTTTTCCAACACAAGTTTAAATGAAGTTAAAACAATTTATGAACCTTCCAAGGATTTCAAGTATCAAAAAGCCAAAATTTCTTAACACATGTGGTACGTCAATGCACACGTTAATGCAGTGTTTGTTTTAGCTATTCGTTTTCCTGATCTAAACTAATGAACAGCATAATAGTTACAGGGAAAATCATACTTATTATAAGATTATTTCCTCCTGAACACTAACATTCAGTGTCTTGTTTGGGAGGACAATGCTGTTCACTACCACTACCTCATCTTCAACAGCCACAGCTTCACCTACATTAAATAGAAGAACAGTGATGCATTGCAGTGATGGGATTGTCCCCAGAAGAAAGGAGAACATAGAAGCCAAAGGAAGGAAAGCCAGAGACAGAGACAAGTACCCAGAATAGTAATCCCAAGTTTGGCATTGTAATCTCCTCCAGCCTGTCACCAGTTTATCTGTCAAAAAAATGTGCATTGGAAGGGAAAGCAACAGATATGAATCAAATGCTGAAGGCAATAATTGAAATGTTGAAGAAGAAAAATATGAGATAGCAGTCTATCAGGCAGCTTCAGAGAAGAACAAGCTCTAAAGGCCCATAAGAAGGACAAGGTCATGTCATTTTCAACCAAGATATCATCAATCAAAGTGTCAACAATAGACATTATGAACACAATGTGAATATTGAAAAGCAATCTCCCTTGGTGAAAAATTTCAAAACAGAAGTCTTTTGCATAGTGTAAAAACACTAATGCACCGTCAAACCAACTATGTCTGGAAGCATAGTACATAGCAAAATAAAAGGTTTTGAAAAATAATTATCTTGCTTAGACTCGAGACCATCTCCTAATGTAAGACTTCCACCCAACTATTGCATCAATAACAACTGCATTTTCCTGACAAATTACCAAATATTAATCAACAATACTAGAAATCCGACATTCCACTTGAATCTTTAGTTCAATATTGTACCATGACTTCAACATCATCTAGGATGACACAACTTATGAGCCTTGCATCTTCCCGACACGAGCATTAACAGATATGGAGACATTGGGACCAATCTGTTCCACAACATATAGGAAAACCACTATTACTGCTCTTTAGGTGAGAAATGAAGGAAATGGACAAGTAGAAAACATGAAAGCAGTCGCAAAATTTTTCACACCATGCTTTATATTTTTGACATGCAAAGCAACAATTCCAACATTTGCAAGGTGATGCAGAGAACCTAAATGCAGAGTGTGAGAAAAATCACTTGATTCTCCATCAATTCACACGTAGAAGCAACGAAAGCATGAAGAACCTAAGGTGATGGTGTCTACGA
Source organism: Erythroxylum williamsii (assembly GCA_027564335.1). Taxonomy (NCBI): domain Eukaryota; kingdom Viridiplantae; phylum Streptophyta; class Magnoliopsida; order Malpighiales; family Erythroxylaceae; genus Erythroxylum; species Erythroxylum williamsii. The sequence goes on from JANITW010000007.1 coordinate 47,052,632, forward strand.
ATGAGTCGAAGAGAGATGGAGGAGAAAGCATATTCGAGGGTTCTGTTTCAGACAAGAAATGAACAAAATTAAGCATGCCCACGTGACACAAACACAAACACATATGCTGGAAGTCAAGACGCTGTTGTTCAATTGAAGCCAATAAACACAAGGTGTAGTCGTTTCACTTACAAGGCTGAAGCAAATACACCCATGTGATGCATAACTAGCCAGAAGCATTTAAATGACATTCAAAACGCAGCAGTAATATGAAAGGCAGACTAAAACACACAACATCAAGGGGAGTCACTTAGAGACTCACGTGAGGCACATGTCTGGTTTTGACTGAATCAACACTCCTCCGAAATTCATCTCCATCTTCAACTATAAAAGGCAAGGCAGAGGCTTCAGACACAAAACAACATATACAGCAAATTTAGTCTTTAATTCACTTCGTTATTTTCTATCTTTGAGAGTGAAAAATCAGTGTGAGAGAAAAGGATCAAAGAGTGTTAGAGCACCAACCTGTTTTGGGTACTGGTGAGCTTGTGAGGCTCTTGTTGCAGGTGTTCAAAGAACACCCAATCTTTGTATCTTCATCTCCGTTTTCTTCTGATTTAGTGAAATTTCCTACACCACTATCAAGTGGGAACCTTGGATGTAGGTAGCTTGGTGCTATCGAACCAAGTAAAAATTGTCTCCCCTTTATTTTTCTTTCATTTGTATTTCTGCAAAAGTGACCAAGATTTATCAGTTTCTGCATAAAAGATAATAGTTAAGCAGTAAAATCCCAACACAGAGACATTATTCCAACATTTGCAAGGTGATGCATGCACACTTCATTTATCATATTCTAAAAATGAAAAAAAAAAGCTTTAAAACCTCCCTAGTGATGATAAGCAAATGTCGAGGAATTACAGAAGTAGACTCCAATAACCAATCATACAATTACCTTAGCAGTCAGATGTACTTTGGCCGATGGATGAATATAGACATCACCAACGATGGTGGCACTCTTTAACCCATCACCGCTAGCCAAGAGATCAGGGGATGTGAACCGAAATTGAGAAAGAAACAGACCAGAACATTTCAGGGACATTCTGCATGTATTTATAAAGGTAATGTTACATGATGTATACACTTGAGAGTGTATAACAGATAAGAGGGTTTGGTTTACCAAGGAGTTTTAATTTGTTCCCAGAAGTCCATGGTTTGATATGTATACAGCTACTAAAAAGCTTGTATCATGACAATAGCTGACACCGAGATTTGTAACAATCCAAAATTACAGATAAAGTGTCTCATACATTCTTTTGGTCAAAGGAGCATAGTCTCCAGCTTTGATCAATTCTCCAGAATAACAAAATTTTATTTCTAAAGTTGATCCTTAGAAAAATAGGACATAATTGTTAGTGGATACTATCATATTTTTCCATGTGGGTTAGATAAGGAAAAGAAGTGAATGAACTTTGATTTTATAGGCTTACACTTCTTTCCTGTCAATCACGAATTTGCAAAATGTATTAAATAAATTCTTGATATTGATATAGTTTTCAAAATTATCAAAGATCAAATAAAATAAAAATAATATGTTCAAATAAAATTAGTCCACAACTCTATTCAGACGGGAAGATTCAAGGTTTAAACCTTTCATGATCAAACTATGGTCAGGAGAAACAGATGATACAGTTCATTGATTTTAAGAAAAGCAACAAGCTAAAATCATACTAGTCAGCTTAAAGATTGTCCCAAGTTTAGGACAGAAAATGTTGGAGAAACTTAAAACTACAAGACTGGGCATACCTTGTAGCTGATTGGAGGGCTTTAAAGCTAGAAACACGTTTCAAATTAGCTGCAAAAAGCATTGAGAGGATGGATGTAATTGATAATTAAAATATCAGATGTCAAATATGCACTGCCAAAGCATAATTTCAAGTTGGAAAATCAAAAACTAAAATTTCATTAAAAGAGGCTAAATTTGTTTATATTCAAGTCATTGTTCAACATAAAAGAAAATCATGTGTCTCAAACATCTAAGTTTTGTCAAGGCTCTGCCTCCTGTTATAAAGCTTTGTAGTTTATGTCACTTATCTCTGTCTTTCCTTTGAGAAGAAACATATTGTATAGATGCAAATTTCTGTGATGTGAACATGTATACATCGCAATTTATAAGGTCACTGACCTGCATTGTAATGACTTAAGACTCATTAAAGAAGTAAGAAACTAGATCAAGCCAGGATAGTAGATACTGTCAATAAACTCATTTTGCTTCCTCAATGTACAAAGAAGAAAATGAATTTCACTAAGATACAATTGCCAATTATCGAAAAGAAGATGTCATCTTTTAACACTGCAGAAAAAGCATCGACTACGTGACTATCTATGCATATAGATTTATATATACTTATATATGACTGTAAATACATGCATCTGTGTAGACTTTCATATTTTTATATACAGAATCAACCAACCTTGATTACTAGGATAGTTCCCATTTCACAATACCTTTTGCAGCTTCAGTGGATAACATAGAAAAAAATAAGACAACTAAGGCTTTTAATTGGAAAAAAGTAAAGCTGAAATTTTTCCTAACATAAAACTCATCTATTCCACTGAACCATGAACTCTATATGGCAGTAACTGGGATGATTCATACATAGATCATAGTAACCATTTGACATTCGAAGGAAATGGAAAGATAGAGGTCAAAAACTTGGAGAGAATTAAATTTGAAAAAAAGTAAATTATTACCAAGAATTAGATTTCAGGCCTGCTTTGAAATCTCTTTCACGACCAGTCTCTTTCTGAACAACGAGTCTCTTTCAGCTTTCAAAGTCTTTTTATCACGTGACATAATTTTCTCAATTTTCAAAGTCTTTTTATCACGTGACACAATTTAATTTGATTCAAATAATATCTTTTTTCGTTTAAAATGATATAATTTTAATATTAGTTTTTTAAGTAGACACTTTTGAAATATTACACTTACAGTATGTTTGGTTTAACGATTGAAATAAATAAAGAATAAAATAATTATTCTTAGGAATAGAAATGATAAAGAATAAAATGAAATGGGTATTACTTTGTTTGGTTTACTGTTAAAGAATCTTTAGGTCAATGTTTGGTTTAAAAATATAAAATTAGAATGACAAATGAATAACTAACAAAAAGACCAAAATATTATTATTATTATTATTTTATTTTTATTTTTATTTTTATTAATTTACTACTTA
>JANITW010000007.1:47146390-47158430 GCA_027564335.1 Erythroxylum williamsii
CTCATACATCCCTATTAGTCTCATCCTATGCCAATTTTACTATTTTACCCTTCCAGGAGGGGGTGGGATGTTACAATTATGGGGTCCGATATAGGACCAATTGCTTTGTTATCTTCGAGGGCACAAGGGATGCATTGTTCAATTTTGTTGAGCTATTCCTGAATGTTAGGGGAAGGAATGTATCTGTGCAGGATTGGGACTGAAGCGGCCTATAAATATATGCGGTCAATGATATAGAGTTGGAACCTAAGCCTCCTGGACAAATGGGCTTCGAGTCAGCCAATCTCTAGATAGGCGAGAGAAGTGTGACTTCATAGAAAGCAGGCTTCGATCTCCTATAGCCTTTGCACACGAGTGGGCCACAAGTTGGGTCCAAGTCCTTTCTGGTGGATGAGCGACAATATGGAAAGGCCCATGTATAGCCTCTCTTTTGTTGCTGACGGGTGCGGCTGCTTGATAGCGTGGTGCACGCACTGAACCAACCCGGTTACCTATGGGCTTGTTGTCATCTGTGACTATTGGAGGTATACTGGGATGTGGGCTTACTGTAGACTTACATGGGAGTAACAGACCTGTTATATGTAGGGTGTAACGGGAATTTTGGGAATTATTGCGGTCTTGGTTTTCTTAGTGCTGTAGTAAATAGAAGATGTTGACATTAGAGGACACCATGGATTGGGTTATGCCCCAACGCAATTTGTACACTCATTTTTGTGCAATATATAATTTACACTGTATCAGGAAAAAAAAACAAAGGGCTGTGTATTTGAAAAATGAGATAGTTTTATTTATGTTTAATTAATTAATTTAATTAAATGTGATAGTTCAGGCAATCTTCATTGATTACTTTAATTCGATCTTACATACATAAGTGTGCAAGATTTTTATGTTAAAATATAAAAAGTGAGAGTTTGTCTCACATTGGAGAAAGAGGGAAAAGAAGACTAACATATAAGTCTAGTGAACTACTCTACCTATAACCAATTAGTTTTAGGATAGAACTTCAATTAAACTTGTATGAGGTCTAACTTTCCTTCTCATGTGAGCTCGTAGATCCATTGTAAATTCTAACATTTTAAAATGTATGAAAAATTATGTGAGCAAACTTAACTAAGACATTAACCTCAAATTACAATTAAAAAATTAAAAATTAAATTTTTAATTGTTATTTTTGAAATTTAAAAAATAATTATAAATTTGAATAAAATTTAAATTTTATTAATAATTAACTTTTTATTATTTGATTAAAAAAGTAGGCACTGAAAAACTCGTTCTCAGGTCAAATAAAAAAAGTCAGTCTAATATAATTAAGCAACGCGTCCTATTCTGATAACCTGACCTTTTTCATACTTTTTTCAACAAAATTTTGATTACTTTTTGCTCTATTTTTTCTTACAACTACATTTTCTTTCTTCTGAAACTGAACGAACGGTCCTTCTTCTAGTTGTTCCCTTTTATATGACAAAATTTCTATTCCAGCCCAGGAGAGCAAGGTAACCATTTCATCTGCAACAGATGAGACAGTAACTGCTAAAGTGAAGAAAAGATTAGTTATCAGTTGTAGCAAGCCTGTTTAAATGACATAAAGAGTGAGTCTCTGCAGTGAGACATTTCCTTCCATTCAAAATATTCTCCTTAGTTATTAAGGGCACACGTGAACGGTTTTTGCTGTACCAAACAACATCTAACTGTACAAATTTTCTCTCTCCTAATGATTATATGGTGGTTGGATATTATTTGTAACATATGGCACAGCAAAAACGAACCAGGAGATTTAAAGCCCACATGAACATGATCCTGGAAAAAGAAAAGAGAACTTGCACAGGGCATTGCATTCCGCGTGGAACGTTAGAAGGCTATAGTGCAAGACATAATCAAGAAAGTTGGTCAGGATCTTGTCCTCCACCTCCGCTACAAGATAATAGAGAGACGTCCAAAAGAACTCATTTTAGCTCAGGTTGATAAGATTATATTTTACAAGTCATTGACTAAGGTCAAGTGAACTACGGGTCACTGTCAACCCAATCAAGTCTATAACTTAAACGTTACTTTCAAAATAACGTCATTTTATCATTTTGGAAGCTTTTCTTAAAAAAATTGATAGTCGGATTGGCCCAACTTGCTCGTGGCTTGTCGAGCCGAGGGCCAAGTCAGGGGCAACCCAGACTCAGCTCATTGACATCTCTACAAGAGAAAGAGGGTTGGAGCATCATATTTTTATTAGGGTATTCCAACATTATGTTAATTAATTTTGTCAATATATTTATGTAGACCTTACTTAAATGTGGATGAGATTTAATAAAATATGATAAAAACGGGTTAACTAAAATAATAACTCTGATCTAAAAGAAAGGATGTAAGAAATTGGATCGTCAAATAAAAATATCTCATCTGCATAATATATCTATGCACATTTACATCAGTTTATTTCATATCATCAATTAAACTACATATAATGAAAGAAAAGTTTCTGATTTTAGTTTATATATTTTTGTATCAAATTGTTAATTTATGAATTATAAGTTATATTTTGGCTTGTGCTATTTATCGAATTATACACAACTATAACTATCCCCAGTTAAGAATGTTTCTTAATGTAACTTTAAATGTCTGTCATTTGTGCTTTATCTTAACTCTGTTTGTCTCTAAGCTTTTTAGGTATGTTAAGTGTTGATACTATATCTATCTTAGGCATTTGGCTTTTTACAATAACAATAAGTTTAAGTCCCTTTTTTAAATTTTAAATCTTATTTTTAGAAACCAACTTCTTATAATGAAGTGGGTAATATGAAGTTAAGAAAAATAAAATATTTACATTCTTATTTCTTCCTGTGTTATTGTCATTAAAAGATAACATTAGAAATACATAAAATTAAATTTAAGAAGGTAATATTTCGAATGCGATGGTAAACTTATAGAAATATATTCATATGTGATAACGCAATGTGCAATACACTTCAGGCCTCTAACTCCTTTTAAAAGAAATGATAACATAATTCACTTAGAGAATGTGTAGTTAAGCTCTAAGACATCATAAAACAGTCTAGTTTGACCACAATAAGTAGAGTCACAAAGAACTAGTAGATATTAGTCTGCCACTATCCATTTCATAGGCACCATTAGCCTATCTCATGAGGTAATTTGATTTCTCCATGATTATATTAAAAAAAACTTTTAAGATATGCCTTGAATTAAGTATACTCGTTATACAATATAATGTGAAATTGTGGATGTTTAAGTTATTTTTTTTCATTTTATCTTTTACAATAAAGCCATTTTGTTGCAATGTACAAAAAAAGATGTAAGATAGAAATTCTTATATGCTTGTAATGTACTTACGTATAATTTTTTGTTTCTTTTAAAATGTCCATTTAACTTTTTAATTTGTGTAAACGTATGTATATTGTATCCTGTACGAATCTATTTAGAATCTACTTAGAAATGTTCCATTACATTGTATATGACCAATCTTCTTATAGTTGACTTTCAAATTTTTATAAACAACACGCACACGCATATGCATACATGCATGCAAGCACACACACACATACACATTTTTCTGTTCTATAATTCAAACTAATGTTTTATGTCTTTCATATAAAAAAAAAGTATCAGAATCATTATTTTAATTTTGATATATGTTTTATTTTATTTTTAGAGATAAATAGAAAAAATTTCAAGTATTACTAATAGTCCCACTTCTTCAGGAAAATTCAATGATCTAGCTTAGAATCATGTGAGATTAGTTCCTAGTATGAAGAATTGTATTATTTATTTATATTGCAAAAAGCACTTGAAGGGTGAAGGAAATACCAAATTAAAAAACATTTAATTGAGATCAAAGGTGCTTTGGAGCCTTGTAAGAAAATTAGACATAATGTGAAATGATAGATGAAAACTTTGCTTGAAGACTATTAGAATGAAAAAGAATGAACCCAAAGACTTAACTATGTAATTAGCAGTGGAATTTCTTTTTTGCAATATTTAGGATTAAAGACAAACATCTTACTTTTTTACTTTACAAATGTCTCTTTTTGTGAAATAAAAAGTCATATGAATAAACTTAAGATATGCAAATTATGGGTATTCAATTATGTGTGATGGTTATAAAAATAGAAAACATGAGTCTATTATCAATATTTTGGTTCATTATGCTAAGGGGATGACGTTTTTAAGTCTATTATTGCATCTAACAATGTAAAAAATGTTGATAATCTATTTGATATATATGATAAAGTTGTGAATGAAGTTAGGCCTGAAAATATTATACAGTTCATCACCAACAATGATGTTGCTTATGAAGAAGTTAGGAAAGGTTGCAAGTAGGTACAATTCTTTCTGCTGTACTTCTTATTGCATTAACTTGATGCTTTAAAACGTAGGAGGTGTTAAATATTTTCTTATCATTGATGAAACTATATAGAAAGCAAGCAAAGTGACTAAGTTCATCTATAATTGTGTATGAGATCTAAATTTGATGAGAAATAATTTCACCAAGGGTAAGAATTTGTATCATCTTGTCATTACAAAATATTTAACTAATTTTTTATCACTTTAGTGTTTTATTCAAATGAAAAAGAAGTTGAGATGAATGCTTATAAGTGATAAGTGAATTGCATCTCAACAGGTCATGTCTAATGTTAGAATGGAGGTTTTCAAAATTATACTTGAAGATCATGAATTTTGGTCCTAGTGGTAATTTGTGACAAATGAGATGGTAAGCTTTTGGTGAGGGTATTTTATCTTGCTGCTAGTGATGAGAAGGTAGTATTGAGTTAACTTTTATAATGCCACTGAGAGTGTAAAAGAAGCAATTAAGGTCAATATAAAAAATAAGCCTTATATATACCTTATTATGTAGAAATCAAAGAAAGATGAGAAAGAAAACTTTTCTCTTTGTTGTTTGTTACTGAGGAATTTTTGAATACTAATATATATTTTAGACCAGGTTTTATAAAGAAAGCTAAAGTTAATAGGTGTATGTTATTAACTATTACAACAATTGTTTCACATAAGATGAAGCAATATCTCCTTAACTCACAAATAAAGGTATATAATGATGCGTGTCATAATTTTATGATGCCCATTGTAATTCTTCAAAAAGATAAGCTTAATCTAAGTATATATTTCGTTACTTTTCTTATTTGTTTAAAAATAATCATCAATTTATTTTATTTATAAACTTTATTTTATTGTCTTACAATTGCTTGGAGGGACCAATTTGAAAACAATGTTATAAAATTGCAAATGTTTGTAATATGAATTCTTAGTTAATGTGTGAGCAAATAGGATGTGAAAGAAATTGGAACAAATTTGAATTCATTCATTCTAAAAAGTTAGATTGAAACATAAAAGATTAAATGATTTGGTCTTTGTTCGATACAATTTAAAGTTTTAGAAAAGTACGTTATTATCATTAGTTAAATATAATTTCTCATAATTTCTTAATAATTTATTTTTGATTTAATATGACTCTTAATAGAATAAATAGTTATAGATATCCAATTTTCTTTAATCATATCGATCTTTTCTTGGTTGGTTATTAAAGAACCAAGTTTTATAGATGAAAATAACTTAGAATATAATCTTGGATGGGAAAGTATTGCATGTTATTTGGTACAATGAGTTTGAATGATGATGATAGTGTGGCTCTTCTCGATGATGAGCACTTCATACCAAGTAAAAATTAGGGGCAATGTAAATTGAGCAAATCTATCATTGAATAAAGTTCCAGTTTTTTCTCTTTTAATTTCACTTGTATTTGATATATATGTTAAATTATATAGATGCAATACAAATATAACTTTTTAATTGTGAATATTTTATTTTAAGTTTCACTTATGCTTTATTGTGTTCCTTGATATGAACTCATGTTATTGTACTTATGGGCCTATATTATTCTTACTGTATCTTTTGTGATGTAGTCAATTACAATATTTTAATTACTTTATATTATTCTTAGTTTTATATCAATATAAGAACTAAAAACAATTCTTTTTTATATTAATTTTAGATATTGTTTATATGAGAAATATGTGAAAAGTAATATTAATAGGAATAAAGCGATAATTATCATATTAATTATTATATTATTATAATTTTTTAGAGAGGGCAGAAGTAAACTTAAAAATTATATAGTATAATATACTAATTGACAATATTATAATTTTATAAACTTTAGATACTATTTTATAATTTTAAAGAATTACCCATAAATTGCCTAAAGTTGTTGGCCTCAAGGACTATCCCTGTATGGCATAAAACAAATGACTAAAGGTGTGATCTGCGTTTTGCAAGAAGAATAAGCAAGTCCTTATCGTTATCTCTAGTACTATTTTGCATCATAACATTACTAAAATAGTACTTATTGTACCCTAATATTACTAAAATAGTACTCATTACACCCTAAAAGTGGTAACAGAGATAACGGTAGGGTTTACTTAGACTTTTTGTGAAATGTTAAGGTAAAAATCACACATTTAACAAGTATATACATAAATAATTTTTAAGATCTCATTAGTGCATGGTAGGTCCAAATTGCCTAGGTGGGCCATGACATGGACTAAATTTATGACACATATACTAAAAGGTACTAAAAACTTAATTCAGTTATGATTTAGGGTGCTACCAATATCATTTTAAAAACATTAAAGTGTAACATGATATCATAGATAGCGGTAGGAATTAACTTGGACTTTTAAAGAAATGTTAGGAGACAAATTGTACCTTTTTCTTAAAACAAAGCAAGTCCTGCCATTGACTTCATCCTTTATGGTATGAATGGTAGAATGATAAATAAGAATTGTCCTATTTGAATTTTTAAAGTATCAAGTTGAATTTTTTTAGAATTTCTCAAGAAATAAATAATAAAATTGAAAAGTTAAAGTTTAATATTTAGACAAAATTTATAACTTAGTTTATTCAAATATTCAATTTATGATTTGATCATGCTCTATAAGATTTAGATAATGTACATTTAAAAAATAATAAGGATGGCAATTTGGCCTCATATCGATATAACTCTGTTTGATCCAAAAGCAATTAATCAAACTCAAGTTGGTCGAATGTTAGTCTATTAAAAAAATAAGATGAGTACCTATAAACATTAATTATACGAATGAAATGAATGAAAAAGAGGTAACAAGAAGAGTTTTAACAAGGTTCGACTAACTTGGTGTGTTTACTTCCTTGAAAACAAAAGTGACTAATTTCATCATTAATTAATCAAATATCACCTAAATATTATAGATTTCTTCTACGTATAGAGTATAGCTAATTATAAATTATTGCTAACATAGTTTTACATAATTCTTGCTAATATAGTTTTACATAATTCATCCCTTTATCAAACTCAATTCAGTATAACTTAACTATATTTAACAAGTCCTAAAATTATCCTAAAGTTTGAATATTTTTCCAAGAACATATTTTTATAGAAGATTTTCTTTCATAAACAAGGTTTGGAATATGATTGTACCTTAAATACTATACCATAGATTTTATTGTCTTTCTTTATAACATAGAATAGTCTCTGGCATGTTTATATCCCATATTGTGGATCCTTCTACTTGTTTGTATAATGAGATGCCCTCGTATCCTATTTACGGATCTTATTATCATTTTTATTAAAAAAAGACACGGTCTAAGACATGACCATTTCCTACACCATAGATTTCACCACCTTTCTCCAAAATTTAACATGTTCTTTAACACACTCGTTTCTTATATTGTGAATCTTCCTGCTTCTTTGTACACTGAGACGTGCTTATGTCCTAGGCTATGGATTTTAAGATTTTTGTGAAAAAGATGCAGTCTAGGACATGAACAAGCTCTATACAATGTCTTTCTTTGAAAACACCTCAACCACACCAAAACACTTGTATCTATAGCTTGTGTTTTCACCTATAATTTATAAAAAGGAATAAGCCCTAGATCATGCTTTTTTCCTAGGTTGTGGTCACCATAAAACTTTTAAAAATTTACATTCGTTTTTCCTAAAATACCTTAAGATTACACATGTGTAAATGTTTCATACACATTAATCTCCACCTTGAAAAATATAATTTACATAGGTTAAGGTGTATTCATGTCTGACATCTTTGGACATTAATCAAGTCCAAGTGATGCTCGACCTTCTACTTGATAACCAAATCTATTAAAATATCAATTACATTCTTTGAAATGTGAAACTTTTTTAACAAGATCATTCCATGTGCACTTAATTTATTGATCTTGTGAAACCTCATATATTCAACCATACCACATATCCATCATTTATTTTTCTCCTGACTTTCTTAGTCCTATTAAAGGTAGTTAGATCCCCACTAATGATGGTAAGATCATATGCAATTTAGTCTTCTCAAATGGATTTGTTTAATAACCTGATGTCATGTCTCATTTTATCCATAATTATACCATATTGATACTCTTTTCATGATATTTTTCTATCTCTCAAACCATAAGTCTCTTTAGCATTGATTCCAGTTTGTTCTAGTTTCACTTATACTAACTCAGTATTATCCTTTGCTAGTCCTAACACTTCTTTCCATATCTTTACCTTAATATATGTTGCTCCCTAAATATTGCATCCTTAAAGGTTATCCTAGACTTTTATTAAATTTATAAAACTTACAAAAGTCTATATTCCAGTGCTTAAAACCTTTAATAAGCTCCCTTTATGAAGTTTGATCATCTCTTGCTTCTCAAGATAAATCAGGAATATATGCCATAATGCATTACTACTTTCTTTTAACTCCACTGTTGTAATTTCTCCATTTACAATTATGTTCACTAATATGTCGATATTTTTATCAATTTTGGCCTTTTCATCACAAGCGTCACACCATTTTACCACCTTAATATTGTTTTTAGTTTTATATCCAAAATTGTTTACATGTAAGATTTCCAAAGAGATTTTTTTCAAATCTGGTACAAATCGAATACTACTAACGTCCTAATCACATCATCAAATATCTTAATCTTGACTTTCATGTTCAAACAATTTTATAAGTTTTACCATTCTGAACCAAATAGTCCCAAAGTTTCCTAACATAGATAACAATTTAATCATTATTTGATATCAAATGGCATGAACATCTTGTATCTAAAAATCACGAGTCTTGAAGTTGATTGATTAAAATATAGAGCATGTCTCTACCACTGCAATCTAAGTTCTTGCTCTGGACTTATTAAACACCTTGACAAATCAAGTTTCCTTCTTGTCCCTCTGCTCTTTATATGGGCTGTCCTTGATACACCTAATTTGTTCACATTTGTAGCACCAAGTTATTTTTCCATCCTTGGGTTTCAACCTAGAACTAATTAGAAGAGCCATCTTTACCTTACTTTCTTCCACAATCATGATATCCCCTAATATAACCCTTTAACTTGAGATCTTTCACCAATATTAAGTATCCGTTTGTTTTAAGTCAATAGCATAGTAGTGATGTCCTCCACACTCACTATCTCCTTACCCAATATAAGCATAGTCACTAAATGTTCATAAAATAGAGGTAAAGAACAAAGTAGAATCATTGTTTAATCCATGTCCATAATAATAACCATAAGTCTCAACAAATTACTCATTATTTGATTAAACATATTCATATGTTGTTACAGATGTGTTCCTTTTTACATATTCAACTTATATAGCCTCTATTTTATATACAAGTTGTTTGTGAAAGACAACACATATCGACTCTCCAGCTTCTTCCATATCTCTAGAAGGGATGCAATCTCCATAATGTGGTGCATGACCTTGTCTATAGGACATAACCAAAAGGTTCTAATTGCTCATGCCTATAAGTTAACTAAATTGAGCTAATTTATGTCTTCTACCTTATTCTCCTACAACCTTTTAACAAATCTTATTATATCATTAACAAAATAATGTGTATGCAACAAAAATATATATTTATGAATGAAAGAAAGAAAGAAACAAGAACCAATAAGAACATTGTTAATAAGGTGTGGCAAATTGATTGTGCCTACATCTTCGATAGCAAAGAGTAACTGATTTTGCTATTGATTAATTAAAACTCACTTAGTGATTACAAATTTCCTTAATATATAGACTAGATTTATACAAGTATAGTTACTTGCAAACTCTAGTTGATATTATTCAACATAACTTGCCTTTTTCTCTAACTCCACATAACTTAACCACAATATAAGTCCTAAAATCTTCTTAGAGTTTGAATTCCATTAAAAAAAATATGTTTCTAGATAAAGTTGTCCTTCATAGCCACATTTGCGTCCTTGACCATAGATCTCACTATCTTTCTCTAGAACATGACATGGTCTCTTATATACTTATGTCCTTAGGCCGTGAATCCTCCTATTTCTCTACATATTAATCGACAGTCGTGGCTCTACAGATCTTAGTGTCATCTTTGTGTAAAAGATATTATTTGGATAGGGTTATTTCTTAGAATGTATCTTCCTTCACATACACCTTCACCATACAAAAATGCCCATATTTTCACCTTTAATTTCTAAAAGTGATGTCTTGGGTCACATATGCATCCCAATTTAGATCAACTAAAAGACTTTCAAGAAAATATCTAACAACTTTCTTAGACACTCTAGATTGTACCTATATATATGACCTATATACTACATAGCCCAAACTCAAGATCGACTCGATCGAAATGAACCAATTAGAATAAAATAATATCATTTTATTCAGTAATTTAAAATTTAATTAATTAAAAATAATATGATCTTAACATTAGTTTGATAAAGTCGAATTTAGACCAACACAAACTTATCTTTTTCCATCCCAATAAAAAATAGGTGCTACAAGTTTCCTTCAGGAGAAAAAAGCTAATTACTCCTAAAGAGTCTAGGTATCTTTCACCAACGGGACAACGCCTCAAATCATTCATATAAACACAACATATTTTGATGGTGTGAAATCCTTCCTTTCTTTCTTCTCCTGATTGTAAAGGTGAACTGGTAATTTTGCAGCCAATATCTTTGTTGGCTTTTCAACGCGAACATCAATTCTTTGTCTCCCATAGGAGAGAATTACCAAATATGAAATTAATGTTTTTGTTTAAGCAAAATCAATTCCCACTCTCGTAAGGTGATGTAATACTTACAGGGTGTTTGGTTAACTAGAATAACCATTTCATTCATAATAATTCCTGGCAATAAGCTATTTTCTTATTTAGTTAAGAAAACATACATAATATATAATCTAGGGATTTACATATTTCTTGAGTTTGGGGAATAAGTAATCCCACAACCCTTATCTTTATCTATTCTAAATCTATTCCAAATGGTTGGGAATAAAATTGAAGACATGATGAACAAAAATATCCTTAAGGAATCCACATTATTACTTAGCTACTAAAAAAATTAATAATAATAATAATAACAATCATGATGATGATGATGTAATTAGTAGGGCTACTTAGATATTTTGATCTTTTTATTAGTTATTTCTTTGTCATTCCAAATTTATGTTTTCAAACTAAATATTATATTACATTATCTTTAGAAATTCTTAGAAATAAACAAACTAAATAATATACATTCCATTTCATTCACATCTATTCTATTCTTAAATAATCACCATTATATTAGGTAAACCAAGAACTCTGCTTTTTTTACGAGATTAAGGGGTTCATTGAAGTTAATTGCTCATATAACGTGTTTAAACATGATCATTTACTTCAAACGATAATGATTATGACCATTAGATATCTAACACTAATCGATATTTTCACCTTTAATTTCCAAAAGTGATGTCTTGGGTCACATATGCATCCCAATTTACATTAACTAAAAGACTTTCAAGAAAATATCTAACAACTTTCTTAGACACTCTAGATTGTAACTATGTATATGACCTATACACTACATAGCCCAAACTCAAGATCGACTCGATCGAAACGAACCAATTAGAATAAAATAATTGTTGGAGTTATGTAAATATAGTGCCCTGGAAAGCAAGTGTATTACATGTAACTTTATCTTCTTCAGCTACAGTTTTGTAATGAAAATATTTATTATTAATAAAACAAAAGAGTTTGGT
>JANITW010000007.1:47180395-47198521 GCA_027564335.1 Erythroxylum williamsii
CGTCGGAGGGGCTAATCGGGACACAACCCCCGACAAGCCTTCTTTGTTTTGCAGGTATCTTCACGTCGAATTCATCACAGAAAATTGCCAACTCATGGATCCAAACGACAACGCACCGTTCAGCCAGAATCCAACAGAACCATTATTGGTTTAACTTTCGATGTAATTTTAAAACATTATATAAACGAGTTAATTAGTGAAAATTACTACATGAAAGATTTTATTTTTACGACCAGTTTTACCTTTTTATAAAATATATACTAAATTATTACTTATAAAACTAAATTAGAACAAAAATATTTATAACGTGACATGATTATGTCATATTAAACTAAGTATGTGACGTATGACATGCTTATATTCCATATTGTTTAATGTGTATAAACACACTAATGACTGTTAATACAAAGTTTTAGCATTATATTATACTTGATGTAATTCCTTTTTTATAATAAGAGTATGTTTGTTTTTACTTCAATTTTTGTTCGTTTTTTACATTAAATAAATATATATTATTTAATATTAATTAAGAATTATGACTAATATAATTAATCAATTTATTTTATTTTTATAATTTATTTAAATTTATATTTTTGCAAAATCAAATATCATAATTATTTAATAAAGATATTTTAAATTTAAATACCTTAAAAGTACATTAATTTAATACAAATTTATTTTTAATAATTAATATATACGGAAAAAAATTTCCAAATAAAATTTCGATTATTTATTTAATAAAATATATTTAATTCAATTATTTACTTAATATTAGTAATAAAAATATAATTATTTTGGAATTAATCAATTTTAATCAAAATTGTTCAGAACTTGATTCAACCAAATTCTAACTCCATGTAAGGTTATACTATATCATATCAAATTGACTGAGGTCGTATGTTAAAAAAAAATGTGTTGATTCGGGTCACGAGCCCCCCTGCCAATCTGTAAATAATCTCAACTGGAAATGGTGTTGGATTAACCTGAACTTGACTTGCAGTTTTACCTTGTCAATATGTGAGGGTAGTTTTGTGGATGATGTAAATTCTTATGATACCCCAAAAGTGGTTGAGTTGAGACCCATTCTTACATACTACAGAGAGCATAAGATAACAATATTAGTTTTTTTTTTTTTGAAAGGAGATAAGAATATTAGTTAAGAGTGGCTGATCTCAAAATCTGTAATTTGCTTCCAACTGCAACTTCACATGATGCATCTGGGCAAATTAATGACGATGTCACTTAAATGGACTAGCTACTACTACATTTATTACTTTGAAATGGTCCAATTCATGACGCGGTATGTTTCTACATCATTTCTTACGTTATTTTCAGGTAATATGACTTCGACCTCGTGGGGTGAATTCAGCCGTTGAGTAATTGTTAGGATTACTCATGTAGAGACAAGGTTACTCTTCTGCACTGGATTTGTCCTTTCCGTAAACATAAAATTATGTGATTCACATATCTAAAAGAGTAATTCTCGTGTGATAATACTAATTATTTTAGGAACTTTTAATTTAAAAAATGAGATAGATTACATCTTTAAAATAATGATTAAGAATAGACACATATTAAAATTTAAAAGTTTAATTTTAAATTATTTATTTATAACATATAAATTATAAATTATATTGTATATATGATAATTTATTTATTACACAACTATAAGACAAAAATATAATAATCAGTATAGCCATGAACACTCGTTCGAAATAACACTGAAACGTAAGATTTGGAAAGATCTGATAATAAAAAAAAAAGAAATTTTCGATAAGACAATAACAGAATGATTGTAACAAATATCTAAACTCTTGTAAGCTTCAAATGTTCTCCAATTTTATTAAATATTTTTTTATAAGTTACTTAATATGAAAAATATTATTTATAATACATGTTTAAAGAAAAAGTTTCAAATTCTTCTGTTATGAAATAATATTTATTTGATAATTTTATGTTATTCTTCCTTCTAAAATTATAATCAATTCTTCAGGCACTAACCCACGTGAGCTTATATCATCTTTGGCATTGAAAGCCAATTTAGTTATAAATCTTATTTGTAATGTCAACTGATATCACACAGAGCAGTAGTAAAATATACGCTACATGAATATTAGAATATAAACAATGAGAGAAAAAACGAATACTGCATTCGATAACAAGACAACCGCGAACTGTGAAATCTCACCGAGACCATGTGATTGATCAATTTAGTCAACTGTTGGAACAAATCATCGTAAGAAATTCCAAACAGCCACGTCAAATTCTCTGTTCCGTTAAAAGCTTATCCTCCACACATTTTTTTTAATGTACCAGTATTTTATATTTTAAAAAGGTTTGAATTATAAAAAAGCACTTTTAAATTATTTATTTTTAGATTAATTTTTACTTACATTGAATCAATCCATAAACAAATTTTTCTATTCCTCAAATTTAAATTTGAGACCTCTAATTAAAAGATAAAAATACTGTACCATTTATACTAATCTATTTGATTTTATCCCCATAACGAGGGGAGATCAGCCAAATAACTGTCCCTTTCCCCGTAACAAATCCAAAAACAAAATTCAGGACGCACATGTCAATTGAAAGCCGAATCCAACTTGTGAGAATTAAATTAATTTGATAACCATAATAAGCTACCTCCAAACCCTACATGTTCAAATCACTTCCTCTTCGATCGTCATCTCGTCGACCAAGTCTCACTCTTTCTCAACTCAAGATCCATTCTTTACCACCACAGCATAAATCTACCAACCAGCTACTACCCACCACAGCTTCACAGCTACTATCCAAACTTCCTTCCTTTTCTGAAGGAAGAAGAGAGAAGACGGGTCAGTTCACTGATGGCCAAAAATGGCAAACATACATGGAAAATCTTCTCCCGTCGTCGCTCTCCGAAACCAACCCACCCACCAAAAGAGTTCCTTTGCCCCATATCCGGGTCGTTGATGTCTGACCCGGTTGTTGTCTCCTCTGGCCAGACTTTCGAGCGCGTCTCCGTTCAAGTCTCCCGCGACTTGGGCTTTATTCCGGTGCTTGACGATGGCACAACCCCTGATTTCACCACCGTCATACCCAACCTTGTCATCAAGTCAACGATTCTAAGCTGGTGCAAAGCGTCGGGTGCTGAAGAAACTCGAGCACCGGATTATGCTGCCGTGGAAACCACCGTCCGTACGAAGATGAGAGAATCAAATTTGTGGATATCGAATCAGAGTCCTACTTTGCGAGTCTCGGAGGTGGAGTTATTGCAGGGCGTGGTGGAGAGCCCGCCGGTGATTTTCTCTCACGCAGTGACGGAGATCGCCCACCGGCCACACCACTGTTACTCGAGCTCCTCCGAGGAGTCGGTGATAGTTAACAACGAATCGTCGCCATTCACTCCACTGCCGTTAGAGACCCGGCCGGCGTGTTACACTTCGTCGTCGAATTCGTCATCCGAAATCACCCAAACGGAAACCCTAGCTCAAAGCCAAACAATTTCTTCCGAAGAGGAGGAGATAACAACAAAGCTTATGAGCACCGAAGTGCACGAGCAAGAACAGGGAGCAATTTCGCTTAGAAAATTGACAAAAACTAGAGAGGAAAGTAGGGGTTCTCTCTGCAGTCGTCGACTGCTCGAGGCTCTTCGTCCGTTGATCACCTCACGCTACGTCGTCGTTCAAACCAACGCCGTCGCTTCTCTAGTTAACCTCTCTTTGGAGAAAGCTAACAAGCTGAAGATCGTACGGTCAGGATTCGTTCCTCCATTGATCGAGGTGTTAAAAGCTGGAAACGACGAGTCACAGGGACACGCAGCCGGTGCGCTCTTTAGTTTAGCCTCAGAGGACGAGAACAAAATGGCAATAGGAGTCTTGGGCGCGTTACAGCCATTGATGCACTCACTGAGATCGGAGAATGAGCGTACGCGCCACGACTCTGCCTTGGCTTTGTACCACGTGAGCCTAATGCGGACCAACAGAGCAAAACTGGTCAAACTCGGCGCCGTATCGACGCTGCTTGGTATGGTGGAATCGCGGCGATCTGTGAGTCCCGTGTTGCTGATTCTCTGCAATTTAGCTGCGTGCGACGAAGGGAGATCAGTGATGCTAGACGCGAACGCGGTGGCGATATTGGTGGAAATGTTGAGGGAGGAAGCGACGAGAGAGAATTGCGTGGCGGCGCTGTGGGCGCTGAGCCGCGGGAGCCTGAGGTTTACGGGTCTGGCTAAGGAGGCGAGAGCGGCGGAGGTGTTGAGAACGGTGGAGGAGAGAGGAAATGAGAGAGCGAGAGAGAAAGCTAAGAAAATGTTGCAGATGTTGAGGGGGAAGGATGAGGAGGAGGAGGAGAAGGTTGATTGGGAGGGTCTTCTTGGATCGGACGGGTTCCATCGGACCCGGCACCTGCGCAACGGGCATGGTCGGAATTCCAGTAATTTCTGACCTTGGTTGTATAATCCTCGTAAAGACGGGGGATGTGTATATTAATGGTGTCTTTCTTTGATGTAATGATTAAAGTTTTGGGTTGTGCAGATAATGAATGAAGGGTTTTTTGTTTAGTTGTTACGAGTTAGTTATAGGATCAACAGTTTGCATTAGTTTGTTAAGATTTGAATCTTTAGCTTTATTCATAGTTGATGATGTATAAACGTAAACAGAAATTTGCATAAGAGAATAAAAACGTTTCTGTAATTCAGCCTTCCGTTGCGTATTCCTTCCATACTTGTCCAAAGATGGCTCTGCCCTTGGCCACAAATATAGATGATGATAGTTACACAGCAAGCAGCCTTAAATTATCACTTTCGACTGACCGGGTTAGGAAGGGTTAATCGATAAGGAACAAAAAAAATGAGCGAATATTTCACTTTTGAGAAATACTCCAAACTTTTCGTTTAGTAAAAAAATAAATTCATTCTTTAGCGGTGGTTTTTAAAAAAATTATTTTTAATACTAAATAATTAAATATAATTAATTAATTATAATATTTTAATTAATAAATTAAATATTATTAATGAAAATATGATAATTAATTTAAATATTATTAATTTAAATATTATAATTAATTAATTAAAACAAAATTAATTTATTAAAATATTGTAATTAATTAATTAGAATATTTAAATTAATTAATATATTAGAATTAATTAATTAAAATATAATAAATAAATTAACTAAAATATAATAAATTTTATTTATCAATACTTTTTACAAATCAATCACTATCGATGGTAATAGTAATCATTATTTTCTCTTAACCAACAATCATAATTATAATGATAATATTCATTCTCATTCATCACTATATTCATTCTAATTCTTATTACTATTCCTCTGTTAAAACCAACCACCCCTTCTGCTAACTTTAAAGCTTTTAATCCCAGTATGATTCTTCTTACCATTGGTTCTTTAACCTTGCCAATCATAACTCATAAACATCACCTGCCCTTTTTTCCCCAACTTGCTTGATCATTCATCTTTCAATTAAAGAGTAGTGCATCTTCCATTAGGAAATTAGAGCAAGATGTATGGTAGAATAAAAATACAACTTTTCATTTTATTTTCGGTTAATTACAAAATAAAATCTCAATTTTACTCAGTATCACAATACTAACTCAATATTTGAAAAGTGACAACAAATTACCTCAACTTTCAATTTTTTGAGAAAATATTCAAACGTTAAGTTTTTCATTAATGTTGGCAAATCACGTCTGATTTTTTATATGCCACGTGTCTCATACGTGACCTGTTTTTTTAACTCATTTGTTTAAAAATCATATAAAGTAAATGATTAATTAATTAATTAAAACAATAACTAAATGATAATTAAATTCAACTATGGACTGTTGTCTTGGTTCTTTATTTTTCTTAGATACAACTCTCATCTCTTGCGATTGTTTGTCAATTCAAGATACAACCCTCCTCTCTTGTGGTCGAAGCTTCCCATTTCTAAAGAGTTACCCCATGGGTCCTAAGGTAATTATATTTCGACTTTTATCCTATGTTTTCATTTTAAAGTTCTATTCTAAAGCTCTTTTTGCTTAGTTTCTATTCATGTTTTAAAGAATATTATGAGGGTTGCATGTGGATTATTGATGGTAACGACTAGAAAGTAATGTAATTCTTGCCAAGTTTTTTTCAAGATTTTGAATTCCTTGCTCTTTTTTTTTACAGTTGATCATTTTCGAATGATTTTTATTTTCTCTTTTATATAATTACGAGATTGATTGGAGTGGTTTGGTTTGGTTAAATAAGTTTGTTGTGTTGGTTCATTTGATTTATGAATTTGTCAATGTTATGTAATAACTGCTAATCAAATTGATTTTTTTTTAAGTTTTCAATTGTTTTTTGCCCAATGGTGGACTGTTTTTCTTTAATAGAACTATTTTAAATTATCTTTTCTGAGTAATAGGCGTACAACTTATCAAAATGTTGATCTTTAGAACAAAGTGTTTGATCTTTGGAACATAGTGCTTGTTTTCACTATCACTCTCATGCTTGTTAAAAGGTTCACAATCATTTTCATACTCCCACTGCCTACTATAATGCTTGTGATTATACTATTTTCCATTGTATATTACTGTTATAATCCCATTGCTTTACTCTTAATTTTCTTGTTCACATTTGTTTTGACTAGCTTGGCTAACTTCTTTAGTTGGATCCCTTGGTTCATTCCGTTACTAAAGCTTTGCTTCCTAGTATGCTTATGGCTCTCTTGCTTTCTCTCATAAC
This sequence comes from Erythroxylum williamsii, assembly GCA_027564335.1. Lineage (NCBI taxonomy): Eukaryota > Viridiplantae > Streptophyta > Magnoliopsida > Malpighiales > Erythroxylaceae > Erythroxylum > Erythroxylum williamsii. The sequence continues at coordinate 47,187,106 of JANITW010000007.1, forward strand.
CTCCCTACCCTCCTTTCTAGCTTCTCAAACTTCAAACATTTTTGTTGTCCCCTCCTTTATCTTCTCACCTAACTTCCTTTCCTCCGTACTTAAACCTTTTTTATACCTTTGTTGGAAATGTCCATCTCTACTTTACTTTCTCCTAACAACTTTCCTGCTTTAGCTGGTGAGGTCACCATCCCTGATAAGCCTTTTAAAGGTTCTAAAACGCCTCAGGTGACCAATCCATCTTCTCCTAATTAAGTCCTTGACCCAATTAAGAAGACATAAAGTCAAGTTATAGATGACAGCTCACTGGTGGGATTACATTCAGTTCTTAATTGAATTTCTCATTACACCTATTTTTTGTTGTATATTATTGTATGATTTACCCATTTTAAAGGATGTTTTATGAGCTTTTTCAATGGTGACTATTAATTCCTTTAAAATAAACATAATGCTTCTTTTATTCTTACTACTCCAGCTAGGCTTTCAATTTTCCTTATGACTACTTCTACCTGAGTTTCTATAAGTAGTTTAGTTGCAAAGAGTAGTAGGTGAATTAAAGAGTTTAGATGACAAGGATTTCAATTACTTATCTATTAATTGCATATCTTGGTATATCTATATTAAATTCTAGTATTCCAAATTTTAGTGTTTTGTTATTTTCTATATCAAATTATATAACCTATTTCGATTTAATCTTCTCTTTAGTTTGATGCAGTGCTTGAAATTTTGATTTGTTGAAAACTTATAGTAAAATTCTTTGTAATTTAGATGTTGATGAATTTTAAGTTTCACAATGATGGGGTATTGGAAAGAAATGAAAACAACAAATATGTTGGAGGTAAGATCAAACGGTAGAAGGATGTTGGTGTTGATCAACTTAGTATGTTAGTACTAAACGGAGCATCGAAAGATAAAGGCCATAAACTTATATCTATGTTTTGCAAATTTCGAGAAGAGCCAATGAGATGTTTGAAAGAGTTAAGTTTACACCACATATGACATGTTGTTAATGCTTCAAAGTATGGAAGAATTGAAGAACTACAATGTTGAAATCTATTATGAGCATGGTTATGATAATCCTACAAATGATGGTGAAGAAATTGATTTTGATATCGAAAATGACAATAAGTTATTCCAAGATCAGGTGGAACAAAATGATGAAGATTATGATGTTATAGAGATAAGTAAATATGAAAATGATATAAGTGATGATTAAATTTATGCAACTGATGATGAAGAATATGTTACTGGAAAAGTTAATGAGAAGAAATATGGGAAGAAGGTTGGTAGTGGATTTGAATGTGATGATGTTATGGATGGGGTTAGAAGCAGTGGAAAATGTAGTAATGAAGAGCGAAGTTATTCAAACAATTCACAAAGATATGTAGAATTTCGTAAGGATGGTGTAGCGAGTATCGGGAAAGTGATGTTGAAGTTCAGTCACCAATATATAGTGATGATGGTAGGCACGAGGCCACTAACAGAAGGAAGAAATATGTTGTTTTCAATCCAAGAGTGGACATGAAAGAATTTTAGTTTGAAGTTGGCATGGAGTTTAAGGATAAGGTTCAGTTTAGAGATGTAATCAGAAATTATGCAATTATAAATGAACATGATATTTTAATGATGAGATCTGGTATGAGAATGGAAGTCATTTGTGATTTACACTATCCTTTTAGGGTTTATGCTAGTTAGATTAGAAATGAAAAAACCTTTGTAGTGAAGATATTAGAAAACAAGCATATTTGTAAGAAAGTGCAAAGAAATAAGCAAGTTAGTAAGAAGTGAATAGCAAATCAATTCTTGCACAAGTTTAGGATGAACCTGAATTGGCCAATTAGCGAGATGATAGATGATCTTTGAAGCAGTTATGCATTATAAGTGACTAAATCTAAATTTTGTAAGGCTAAATGGGTAGCAATTATAATGCTATTAGGATCAATGGAAGCACATTTTGCAAATTTGTGGTCTTATGGACAAGAATTGTTGCTAGCTGATAAAGAAGGCCAATTCATCATTCAAAATGAACTTGATGAAAATTCTATGTAGCCAATGTTTAAGAGGTTTTATGTGGGATTTAGTGTGTTGAAATATGATTTCCCTAATGTTTGTCAAAAAAATAATAAGACCTAATGGATTTTTTAAAGACATTTCTTAGAGGTGCTTTATTAGTTGCAATTGGGCGTGATTGCAACAATCACATATACCCTATACGTTAGGTTATGGGAGGGAGAGAACTACCAATCTTAGCATTGGTTTTTAGGTCTTCTAGGTGATGATGTAAACATTAGTGGAAATTTATGGACATCTATAACTGATCAACAAAAGGTCAAAATTTTGATATCGATATTATTTACTAGTAAATGTGTTTTGAATTATTATACTTACGTTATAGTGTGTTTTTTCCTTCCTTTTTTAGGGTTTATCGGATGCATTGAAGAATCGCTTCCTAAAAGTAAAGCATCGAAAAAGTGTCCGACATGTGTATGCAAATTGGTCTAAATTACATTGAGGTCACACATACATGAGTTTATTTTGACAAGTGGTTAATTGCAATACGGGAGTGGAATTTGATGAAATAATAAAGCAGTTGAAGAATGTATCAAAACTGGCTTACGATGACTTCAAAGCAAGAAATCCTAACACTTTTGTGAAAGTCATAACCTTTTTTTAGGCTTTAAGTCAAGCTTAGGCAAGGGTTTTAATGTCCAAGCCTATTTGAATTCTGGCATATATATACTTTTCACCTTAATTAGAACTTTTTTTTACTTTTTGATTGTCACTCATTTTATTCTAAGCTAAGCCCAAATTTTCACATTCTCTCTCCCCTTTATTAGTATTCAAATCCTTTTCATCTTACTCTAGATTTTGGTGAGCTTTTTAACTAAAAATAAATCTATATTTAGTAGTGTTACCAACAAATGGTAGTATGGATGAGCTTATTGAAGGATTTGATTCTCATTCAAAAGCCTAAAGCATAGCTTTTGATGTTTCCATTATTTATGTTATGATCTTGATGAAAAACTTTTCATAGGCTAAAGGAAGATGCGGATGCAGCAACAAAGAAATTAAAGGTTGGACATATGATTTTGATAGGTTTCGCATTTCTCTTCTTCTTCTAAACCCAACTTGAAGCTCTTGCATTTCTAGATCTTACACTTTCTTATGGGACCCTACCCTATTCTTTCCTATTCTCTTGCTAGCATAATTCGAAAGATGGGAAGTATATTTGAGAGTTGAATTGAGATATCACAACATAAGTGTGTGTAGATAGAGATGAAGAACCTTGTAGCATAGGGACAAAAGGACTAAAGGGGATTAAAGCCTTTTCCTTTTGGGTCGAGTCAATTGGCCCAATTGGGCGCTACACTTTGACTGTCGAGTATGCTTTGAGTTGTCTAAATCTTAATTGGGTTTGGATTATATGAGCTAGGTATGATCAAACTTTAAGTCAAACTTGGGCTGCACCTTAAATGAATCGAGGGTGACAGATCTAACCTAACCCAATCTGTTTTCATCCCTAGTTTTAGCTTCTTTAGAATTTGATTGGAATTCAAGTGCATGGTTTCAATGTTTCATCCTGGGGGTTCACATTACTTGCGAATGTTATTTTTCAAATACAATTTTGATGAATTCTTGTGTGTATGCAAATCATACAAATGTTATGAACCTAACTACGAGACTGGAGGCCCATGAAAGGATCCAAGGACTGACGTTGCAAGTATCATTTTATTTCTGTAATTGTTTTTTTTTGTTTTCTATCTTTATTTATATAGTTACAAAAAACATAAGTGTATATTTTGGCACACTCGTGATAAGATGGTAATGATGTTTATTTATTCATTTATACTCTTAGGTTCTATAAGAATTCTATTAAGATGCCTAACTGGAAATTATAAATTGGGCAGCCACTATCAGATGCTTATAGCTGTGGTCATGAGGAGATCTGCAGGATTCTCGAATCCCATGGTGGAAAAGACCCAGTATGCATTCTTTCTAACTTCCATAAGTGATCAGGCATCAAAAAGACCGATAGCACACGTGAATTACATCCACCTCAAACTTATTTATTTCCACCAATTACGAAAACAAAGAAGAGATATGAAAAATACGATTGGGTGGTGGAATGATATGGAAAACTTTGCAATTCCATTTTGTTCCTCTTTCTTGTTCAGTAAATTATGTTATCATTTGGATGGAGCAGGTGAGGCATGACTCACAAAATCCATTCTACGAGATTGATTCTGCAGAATAGACATGGATAATGCTACTCTAATTGGAGAAGTAATTTGTGCTTCTACCAAATTCTTTTGAAGAAATTAGAATATTAGAAGTTTACTTTAGTACTTACTTTTCTCTTGTTAGTGTTGACGATTCTATACTCCAAACATGAACTATTTCAGGGGGCATATGGTGAAATTTACCTAGTAAAATGGCACGGTACAGAAGTAGCAGCAAAAACAATCCATTCCTCTATTGCATCAAACCCTACAGTAAGGTGATTCTTTTCATAATCCGTATCACCCTATTAATATGATAACTGAAAGAATACACTTGGGATTTTGAATTTTATGTGCTTATGCGCTGGTTATGTCAACCTTAAGGGATTCCTTCATGAGGGAATTGGGCTTATGGCAAAAGTTGCGACATCCTAATATAGTGCAGTTCTTTGGAGTCTTGAAGCCCTATAATCGTTTAATTTTTCTTACCGAATATCTTCGCTATGTGAGTCTTAACTATATTTATGCCATCACTTAAAATTTTTAAGAATATTCATGTGCTCACCATTTGTCCAATATTAATGTGCTAGGGAAGTTTGTTTGACATATTGCAAAGAAGAGGAAGACTTGATTCGCCAACAACAGTTGCCTATGCTTTAAATATCGCAAGATAAGTGTCCTAAAGATGATTCTCGTTTTAGATATTGCAAGGTAAGTTTCCTAAAGATGATTCTCGTTATTTTATTAATGAAGAATTTGTTAGCATGATTGGTGATTCCGAAGAATTTTGACATAATATAGATACTTGAAAACATACTTGGACTACCTGCTTCTTTCTTTTCCTAATAGAACCTAAGAATCTTTTTTTAGTTGGAATTGGTTGAATCACATGGATAATGTTTTCATATCTTGCTAGTAAAGCTTAATGCTGTTAGAATATATTTTATGGGCTACAATCAATTGTAATTTTGTTTTATTAAAAACAGGCTAATGATATGATCCCTATTAAGATGCCTATGGTCCACTATTATTGTGATCCCTATTGGACTTAAGCAATTTATATAGTTAGTGGGATTCATGGTGTAGGCCTAACCCTAAGGCCCATGATGGGTAGGCCTTGGGTGTGGCTAGGTCCCCACAGCACTCCATATATATATACATACATATAGTCTCTTTACGGTTTGTCTCATTGATAATTGCAATCACAAAAGATAGTGGATTTGCTGTGGAAGCCTTAGCCATCACCGAACACTTGAGCGGTGTCTTCATAATTCATTGATCATGTCTTCAACACGTAAGTATCGGTATTTTTTTTATCATGTATTGTTATTCTTGATTCTGGTTTTAACAGTATGTTGATATGAAATAAACTAAATTTTAAATGGAAAAAATCCGAACAAATAAAAAACTTCTAGTGGGATGGAATCTAAAAAATAAAATAAAGTTCTAAGTGAAAAAAAGTGACATTTATATCTTTCTGAATGCTTTCAAAGTTATTTAATATGTAAAAAGTCCTATATGAGATGGCTTTTGTGTAGATCTTTCGAGTTAAGACTTATTAGTAAAGCTATATTATCTATGTGAAATCAGGGTTGTTATTAACGTTTTATAGGTTCTAGGTGAAGTAAAACAAAAGGTCCCAATAAATTGGTAATATACAGACATGTAAATTTTAAAAATGTATTTTTATTTATTAAAATTTAATATACATACATAAGTGACTCAATTTATAAATCCACATACTCAACAAAATATTAAATAATCATAACATCAGTTAATAATATCTTAGAAATATCAGTAACAATAAAATCATTAAAAATAGTAGCAATAACAATAAAATAACAATAGTAGCAATCAAATAACAATGTTAGACTGCAAAATACTAAAAGAATTACATTAACAAATACAAAGATGATCATCACTTATAAAAAAAAATTGTATATTTTTAGATGCAAAATCATTAGTAATATTATTAAGATCAATATTGTCCAACATATCCTTCTTGATACATAAAATAGCTAAATCATTCAATCTTTCTTGTAATATTGATGACTTAAAGTAAGTTTAAATAAATTTAAGTTTGAAAAACTTCTCTCAGCTAATGCTACAGTCATAAGTATAATGAAAATTACAATTACAAAAGTTAAATTATTTATTAATTCTTAATTATATTTTTATAAATAATAAGTAATCTAAAAATTAGAAAAAGGAGAAACTCAGAAGTTTTGAGTGATAACAAATTAATTTTTATTAATGTTTTTATCACTTAGAGCTCAGAAGCTAGAATTATAAAAATCTTTTGTTGCAAATTTTAACTTGGAGTATCTTAGATTCATATGTTGATAGACATAAAAAAAAATCAAAGTGTAAGATGCTTCAAATGAATTTATAAGTATAAGAAGCTAACGTTGACTTCAAATAAAAGTTAATGTTAGTCGTGGAACCTATTATATAGTAATATGGGAATTATCTCAACCTAAAATTACCTATTTCCCTCTCTGTAACCATTAAATAGCATTTAATACCCTTCAATATAACTAAGAATAAATGTGAGAATGCTACTAATTGCTAAGATGGGAGTGAAAGTGGGCCCTTAATGAGGTAGGATCCTATGCAGGTGCCCTGGCTACCCCTGCCTAGGGTTGACACTGTGTGAAGTTCAATGAAGTATACAATTGATAGCACCGAAAGTTCTATGTATCATTGAACCTTCTCAACTCTCGCATTTTAGCGGAACTCTCACTGAGTATTGTTGTTGTTAAGTCTCTTTCCTGTGATAAGAATTGGAAGTCTGCTTCATCAATACAGTTTTTTTTAATAAAAGGAATTCACAATCTCTATATTTTAAATGTATCAAATTTTAGATAAATCTTTTACAATGCATAATATCTTGGTAATTATATGTTTTAAGTGAATTACTTGATAATTTAATGATTTAAAATTATATATTTATTTTAATTTAATTGGATTATAATAAACTCTTAAAAACATATTTATATTAAAAATGAGACTATTAAACAAAATTTTAAAAATTCTAAAATTCAATTTAAAGATTTGAACTCTTTTACACTAAACATTATTTAGAGATGTTTTTCTTTTAGTTAGATTGTCTTAAAGAATTTTATGTAAAATTTTATTTACTTACAATGATGTATTAGAAGTGAGTTGTAATTGAACATAAGGATGTCGTATAAGTTAATTATGTTACTTTCGATAGAATGAGAGCAATTTGAGAGAAAAATAATTTTATAATTTTGTATGTTTTAACTATTAAAATAGTTACTATTAATGCATGTTGTAGCTATACAATTAAGTGGAATATTCCTTGATCTATACTGATTGGATCTTTAAATATATGTTAATCAAATCCTTGAATAGATAGCATAATTACCTTACATATACCTTAACATTCCCTTCAAATTTAAGGTGAAGTTGAATAATTTGAGCTTAAAAATAAATTTATGAAATCATTGTACTAGGTGTAATTGGTGATAATATTAGTGATTTGAGACTATGATGAGGTAGAAATAAGCAATATGGCATCTTCAAGAACATGATATCATACAAAGTGACAATCAATTTCAATATATTTAGCACACTCATGAAAAATATTACTATAAGCAATTTATATTGCATCTTGATTATATATCATAGAAGAGAAAAGTTGCAAAAGGAGAAGGAATACGCATATCTTGAAGTAACTAATGTAACCACATGAGCTTAAGGTTAGTTTTTAGCAAGAGCTAGATATTATGCTTCTATGCTAAAGTGAGAGATAACTGTTTGTTTTCTATTGTACCATAAAATGAGATTTATGAAGAGAGAAATAGTAGAAAATTGTGGAGCTAAGATCATTTTGATTTCACAAAACATTTATAACTTTATCAATATGAATGACAAAACTGAGGACCATGAAAGAGATTAACTCTTATGTACTGAAGAATATGAAAAACAACAAAGAAGTGAGTGGTACGAGGGGCGGATAAGCTAACTGACGATGTAAACAATATAATTAACATCTAGACAAAAGACCATGAGGTATATAAGACTAAGACTACCTACTAATTAGGGCTAAAGAATATCATTGAGGAGGATCCTATTAGCAGAAAGATGGACATTGGGTTCAAATGGAATGTTAGTAGTCTTATTATTAGTTGATTCCAACATGATAGAAGAGGTTCGTGATATGTTTTGCTTATAATAAATAATAGTCAAATTCTTCATATAAAACTTCAAAACACAAAAATTAATAAAATTACCTAAATCCTTCGTCTTAAAATATTGACATAGTAAAAAATTTGTAAGTGGAGATGCCATAAGTGTCATCACTAATATGTTATCAATATAAAGGAGAAGGTGAGTATATCCTCGATCTATTTTGAGAAGGAACAAAGCATGATCATAAGTATTGGACTAAAAACCAAGGCTGAGGGGCTTATTTTAATCCATATAAGACTTTACAAAGAAAACAAACCTTATTGGGTGGTTGATCATAACCTGGTGGAGATTGTATGTACACTTCTTTTTAAGATCATCATTAAGGGAGAAAGCATTGACATCCACTTGAGATAATAGCCAATACTTATTATCAACAATTATAATATTGTTTCCTTATAATTGATTTCATACTCCTAGGCAAATCCTTTAATAACAAATTGGAATTTGTATCACTCATTCAATCCATTAGCTTGAGTCTTAATCCTATACACCCACAACCAACTAACATCATACTTATCTAAAGATCAATCAACCATATCCCCGAGTATTGGTGCTAATAAGTGTTGGTAATTCTTCTACCATTGCTTTATGTCATAGAGGTTAGAACTTACCTCGAAATAGGTGTGAGGTTCTTATAGAGATAAAACAACAAAATAATCATAAAAATCTCAAAGATGGGATAGAAGGTTGACTTACATAGTCAATATGATGAGAAAGGAGTTGAGGAGTAAGAGATTTTGACGAGTGAGGAAAGGATGATTTGGATGAGGTGAGAGATCCACAATTGGCAAAGACAAATAGGATTAGGCATAGTTGTGTTAAGATACAAGAAAAATTAGAAAATGAACTTGTAAGAGAAATATCATTAAACAATGATATGATGGAGTTAGAAAAAAGAAACGGATAAGAAGTTTCACTAACTCAAGATTTTGACGAAGTCAAAAATAACTTGTCTTCCTAGGAGGTCATATATTGAGAGATACGAAGTTTTTAAAATAAAAGACCCTAACACATATACACTTTATATTTATCTTATACCCTTTATATTTATCTTATACCTTTGGAAGCAACATAATCGTTCTTGTAGTTCTAGTTTGGTGTATTCATGTGGTTAAAGAAGAACAAGACGAGCATTGGCAAAGACTTTAATAGCTAGTAGTCAAATATTCACAAGGAGAGATATTACATATGACCAAATTAGACATACAATTGATAATATAGATTACACTAGAAATAGTTTCTTCCTAAAAAGTTTCTAGAAAGAGGAAGACATGATGAGAGCTTAAATAGCATTAAGAATGTACATGTGCTTATCATTTTATTGATAGGTACTTGAATAATATCCTTAGATAATAGTTTCTTTTTTTATAAACGGAGGAACTTACAACCGTTACCCTTTAGATGTCCATTAGATAAATTTTCGAATTGACCAATGGCATGTAAATCACGCCAATCGGGTACTCTGCACTGGACAAATCCTGTACGACAGGCTCGATTGAGAGAGAATAGGTAGGGAGAATCAAACACATGATCTTTTGGCCCTATGCCTCCCACTCTACCAACTCGACCACAGCTAATTAAGAAAATGAGTGAAAGATATATTTTTATATTCTATGACAGTGAGCAAAATCTTGATTTCGCAAAAGGAGAGTTTATATAATGTTTGCAAAAAGAGTAAATAAAAATAATTCATACATATGACGCAAGAGATAAATCCAAATTTATAAAGAAAAATTATTAACAAAGATCATATTATAATATCTTAAACCACATAAAGTATCATAAGGAGCAAGTCTGCAGATGTCAAATGAACAAAATCAAAGAATGTCTAAGAAACAAAATCATCATTAATAAAGTATGATTTTTAGAAAGTTGATAGAATCAAAGTTTTCAAATTTGACCTCCACTAAAAAGAACAGCAGAAATTAAAGAACCAAGTCTAAGATTGGGAAGATGACTAAGTTGAGAGTGTCAAATATTAGATGTAATTATGCCAACAAGTTGGATAAAAGATAAAGAGAGAAAGGTTCAAATAATCGTCCACCTTTACGTCATATCCTAAAATCCTTGCTCGTCTATAGATCCGATATAGTATAACCATAACTTCAAAAAGTAAGTTAACATTAAATTCACATAATTGACAAATATAAAGGAGATTTAAAAAGTTTAAGGACAAGAAAAGTATCAACGAATATAACTTAGGTTTTTAAACAGTGCCTATATTTTGAATATACATAGTAGAGTTATCAATAATATGGACAATGTGTAAAACAAAAGGATTCTTGGAGGAGTGATATATAGGGGTGTTAGATATCATGTGATTGTAACAAGTCGAATCAAAGTACCAAGAAGAGGAAATATTTGATGTGAAAAACAAGACATGAGAGGAAATAGTACAAAATCTAGTTAAAGTTGTTATAGAAGTGCAAAAAAAATTTCAAAAGTTTATCTTTGTCGTTTTTAACACTTACTCTTTTTGCGATGGTTACAGAATACCTTCTAAGATGCAAAATTTGATCACACGTGCAAATATTAAGCTGATGTCGTGGACTAGTGATATGGCAAAAAATAGGAGTAAACAACTATCATTTCTCTAAAAGGTGTGGTTTTGATGAGGGACAAAATGACAAGTTTTGATTATCTTCCTTCTTTAGACGTAAATGTCAATGTTATAAAAACCGTGCCGATATTAATACTGGATTTAGTTTTGGTATAGTACTATACCGATATCAGTCAATATTAAATATTGTTTTGGGTAATTTTTTAAAAATTGCAAAATAGTCTATTAGTATATTGTAATGTATACTTTATAATCATCAACCCAATCTCCAAAAATTATAATAATAAAAATTTAAAGTAGCAACAATTTATTTATTTTTGTTAACATTAATTTTCACATATAAATAATGATCACAATTAATATAAAAACAAGATCATTTAATCATCATACAAATATAAATTAAGATCAATACAAAGTATTTCAAATATTA
>JANITW010000007.1:47205128-47218841 GCA_027564335.1 Erythroxylum williamsii
TGGGAATTATTTGTTTTGATTTTGAATGAGATCGAATAAAGATGAAAGAAATGAATAAGAAAGAAAAGAAAAAAATTTAGACCGGTTTCGGATTTGATGTAGTCTAAGGTTTTCAACATGATAGCCTGTTGAGATGTATGTTATTGGATGTCGGATCCGTTTTCACTTTATCTCCGTTTTGTGATTCGATTCAATTCTTGTGTTCATTCGCTTTCGATTTCGTTTCCGCAGTTCGTTATGCGATTTATTTGCTTTTGATTTGTTTTGCATTCGAATTCGCTTTCCGATTTCGATTCGCTTCCGATATGTTTATGTTTTCGCTTGTGATTTCAATTTGTTTTTGTTTCGCTTTGTGATCAATCGTTTGCTTCGTTCCGCCTCTTTGTTATTCCTTTAGTGTTTTTGTTTTCAGTTGGGGTCCAGTCTCTAGATCGGATCCCAACAAAAATAGACAATTTAGAATCATTAATAACAAAATTGAAATAAGAAGTGTCGGCTTGCTTGTAAGGAAGAGGCAAAAACTTGACTTAAGGATAGAAAAGGAGAGAAGAGAGAAGGAGAGACTTTCGGTTTTGAGAGGCAAGAAAGAAGAAAATCTAGGTTTTGATTTTTCTTAGTCTTAAAGAGTGATTTTGAAGTTGTTCAAGAAGAAAAAAAGGAAGAGGAGGATTAGAGCTTCCATTAAAGCTAACAATCTCACTATTTGGTGAAGATTCAAGGTAAGATTGTTTTTATTCTTTTGGATTTTCATTTCATAAAGCTTAAGAAATGTATGGGTTTAAGAATTCTAGGATCAATTTTAGTAAATATGTCTTATGAGTTCTCCAATTTGAATCCCTATTGAATGAAAAATTTGTCTTTGATAAAAGGGAATAAAGGAGACAAGAGGAGCAAGAGTAGAGGCATTTTTAGGTAAAGTTTTAAGCAAGAAAATCAAAGTGGGTACATGTTTATAATAGAGTAGATAAGCCACTAAATGTTTTTTTAATCAAGAAAGTTTAATGATTTTAATTGCATCATAAATGTTGCATTTATTGCTTCTTGAATGAATTGAATATTTGCTATATGATTGATATATGAATTGTGTTGGTTTGTGAAAAGACTTTGAAAATAGATTTTTGTGAAAAGATACATGTTTATGAAATCATCTTTTCAGAAAAGGTTTTCGAAATATCTTATGTTCATGAAAAACAAGTTTCCAAGAATGTGCCATTTGGGCAAACGGTTTCCAATTTATGAATTACATATTATGTGGGTTTGGTGTAATCTATTCAAGTATGTCATGTGCACGTTGACCAAGTTAAAGACTTCTCCCGCCTGCCCGCTAGTGACACGAAGCTCCTTCGTAGACTCCCTAAAGTTTACGCTTATGTAAAACCACTATATGGGATTGCGATTGTGGCTCAAGTTTACAACCATATGGGACCATTATGTGGAAATGTGTAGTCCATCATGTTTATGGATTTACCCAAACCATTCTGATGTGCTTATGTAATTGTGATATGTGAACAAGTTTGATGCATTCATGTTTTGTGGTTTGTGAATTTGACTACATGATGAGAATTTGAGAAACATCTGTTTTATGGATTCAATCAAAATTTTCTATGACAAGTGAATGTTTTCAAAGGTTTTACTTATCTTTCTGTTATAAATTATTACTCACGAACTTTCAAGCTCACCCCCTTTTTGTCCCATCTTCAGGTGCAGAAAATGAGATTGAGTAACCAAGAGTTGAGGATTCATTGTATTTTTGCAATGTTTCTATATATTAAGTTAGATTTTGTAAAAGCAAGACTTTAGACGCATTTCGAGAATTATTAGGTTTGGTATCTTTTGTATTTTGAATTTTGGATATCGATGATGTAATGTGGCTTGGAATGCCATTAAAGTCTTGTAAACTTCTATTTTCTTGTTAATGAAATATGTATTATGTATGGATGATATGAGTTGAAATTAGATGTGTTTGGAGAAGTTAGCCAATTGAGTTGATGAACTTTGAATATGAATTGTTGTGGCTTAGAAGTGAGATGTTATGGACAAGAAAAATATACATTATGAATGATGAGATGTAATTGAATGTGATGAGTACAATGAGTAGAGGTTAAAGAGTTTAATGAAATAATATTGGTAGTTGAATGGTCATATTCATAACATTCCAAGTTTGTACATTGAAAGTTTCAAGTTTTCATAAGGGAAACATTGAGTTCGGATTTCAGGGGAAAATTTGTATTAATCTAGGTTGAATTAGGCAAAATTTCTTCTTGAAAGTTGTAGCTTATCTTTCTAGTTTTCCATTGATATAAAGTATGAAATTTTTAGACAATGGAGTTGAGAGATATGATTAATAGAAGTTTGTGATACAGTTTAAGATGGACATTCGAGATAGCTATATTGTTTTGAAATTTTGACCCTTATAGAGGCAAAAACTGTTTTTAAGTTCTTCACAGAAGTTGTAGATCTAGAAGTCTTATTTAAAACAGTCTAAGAATAACCTTAATCCGATATTTGTAGTGAAAGTTATACCTATTTTACCAATACAGGTCAAAAGAAGTAAACCAGGAAGGGAGAAGTCACGATTGTGCATTTGCACGATCACGACTCTGCGGACTTACACTAAAGTCATGATCGCGACTTCACAGTGCTTGCATGATCTTGACCTGTTGATCTCCCCATAAACCTAAACATGTTTCACTCTTTTGATCATAACTTTGTCGTCCGACCTTCAAATGACTTAATTTTTGAAGCAATAGATTCCTAACATATTTTTCTATCTTTTCAAAAAAATTATATCTTTTGTTATTTATTCGAAAAAGATTGATCGAATCAAAGTAAGGGAATCAGTTGGAAGAGCTTGAATTGGATATTTTACTAAACATGCTTCAATATTGTGATGATATCTTGATCTATAGAGCTCCAAATAAGATGAATCTTATTTCTAAATAAACTAGGGACATAGAGCCACAAATTATCTGAAGAACTCAAATTTTAATTCAGTCTCTAAGACTTTCAATTTCTAGATGAAATTTGAGCATAGTATACTGTTTTAGTCTAAGAACAATTCGAAAATGTTTGGGCTATAACTTTCAGATTTCTGAACCAAATTGAATGATTTTGGTTTCTTTAGAAACTTAAGACAATGAGGAAAAATGTTATGAAGAAGTCAAATTGAAATTTTAGTTGGAGGTTTCCTAAAATCTGTTCAGAAATAAAAGAAATGAGTTCATTTTTTATGATTGACTGGTGTGGGTGCACCACCCATGTGGGATGATGGCTAATGAGGGTTCATTGAAACAACCCTACAAGGTAATACACACTCTAAAGTATTATGATATTTCAGATAGTTGAGCTCCAAAAACGGTACCCAACAATCATCGTCTTATCTTGTAATGATTTGTAATCCAATTAAACTAAACTGCCAAGTACATATATAATGTATGTAGTTCCCATGTTCTAGGCATATGTATAGTTCCTGCAATGTCAGAGACCTGTTTCACTTCAGTCTTTACCTATTTTCTTTTAGTGCTTAGACTCTTTCCTCTCCTTGTTTTGAATGTGCATTGGTTGATTAACTAAAATTCAGTACAGACTTCTACAAAAATTTAAGTTCATACGTAATTTGGCCTAAGTTCAACTTATTATAGAATTGTAAATTTAATCCCAAGTTAATATATATTTTAAAAAAAATTATGGTTATTCAAAGCATAAATAATTTATTTAAGTTAAATAAATATATAAGGATGAAGATAAACATACAATTTTTAATTTTAATTGTATTTTATAACAAAATTAAATTAGATAAATAATTATAAAATTCATATAAATAATAGCAACACCTAGTAAAAATCTTGTTGAGATGCATGGTTTGAGAAAATTTAGTAGTATGCAGCCTTACGTTTGATTAGTATAGAAGCTGTTTTTAAATGACTCACGTTAATGAATAAATAAAATTTATATATTTGATCAAATTTAATGATATAATATAATATAATAATTAATTTAAAACAAGAGAACGATTATAAATTAAATTAATTATAATATTGGACAAGGTTTGTCTTTAAAATTTTTTATAAAACTTAAATTCGATCCTTATTTTTATTAAATGTAATTTTTAAAACTTATATCTAATTTATTTATTAATTTTGAAATTTAATCTATTAAAGTAAATAGATAAATTATTGTTGTTGTTGTTATTATTATTACTATTATTGTTATTGTTATTATTGTTGTTATTACTGTTGTTGTTGTTGTTGTTGTTGTTCTTATTATTATTATTATTATTGTTGTTGTTGTTGTTGTTGTTGTTGTTGTTGTTGTTGTTGTTGTTGTTATTATTATTATATGTTCTATGCTTTTTATTAGAGTTATAAACTTTATTTTTGTAGAATTAAATATCTAAAATCTAAATTTTTATAAGAGTATATATTCTTATATTTTTTAAAGACATGTTCTCATAAGTCAGTTTATACATAAACAGCGAATACTAAATAACTAATTTTACCAAATATCTTTAACAAACAGCTAATGTAATCCGTTGGTCAAAAATGCAATTAGTTGATTGCCAAATAAGGTCAATAGTAATGTTTTCGTAAAACCTAAAGGCCTACCTCCTCATAGGGCTTAGACCATCAAATACCACTAAAACTTCATTCAAAACATGTCAACTTCCAACCCTATAGATACCCCTACTACCAGAAGACAGAAGTGGAAAAGCTTTTTCAAGAAATGCTAGAAGCCTCAATAATACAGCCCAGTCACTGTCTATATGCTTCTCCAGCCTTGTTAGTAAAAAAGAAAGATAGAACATGGATGTTTTGTGTACACTACAGGGGACTCAATGACATCACCATCAAAGATAAATTTCCCATTCCTATAGAAGAAGACTTGATGGATGAGCTACATGGGACTACAATCTTCTCAAAGATTGACTTGAAGTTTGGCTATCATCAAATCAGGATGGCAATAACAGATACTCACAAAACTGCTTTTCGAACTCATCAAGGACATTATGAATTCAAGGTGATGCCCTTTAGCCTCACAAATGCCCCTGCAATGTTTCAGACATTGATGAATCAGGTATTTACAACTTTTCTGCACAAATTTGTTCTTATTTTTTTAATGACATCTTAGTATACAGTCCAGACCTAGCAAGTCATAAAGAACAATTATGGAAGTTTTACAAACATTGAGACAACAACAATTGTTTGCCAAAAAGAAGAAATGTGCTTTTGATGTGGACAATGAGGAATATTTAAGACACATGATATCCAGAAAAGGAGTGGCTACTAACCCCTCAAAGACACAAACAATGTTGGACTGGCCAACACCAACTACTGTTAAATCCCTAAAGGGTTTCATAGGCCTCACTGGTTATTATAGGAAGTTCATTAAGAACTGTGGATGGATTTGCAAGCCTTTAACTGCTTTACTCAAGAAAGACCAATTTAGTTGGGGACCGAAAGCTGAATAAGCCTTCTAACAATTGAAGGAGGCCATTACAACAGCCCCAGTATTAGCCCTTCCAAATTTTCAAGAACCATTCATATTGGAAATAGATGCCAGCAACTGGGGAATTGGAGTAGTCCTAATGCAAGGAAAAAGGCATGTTGCCTACTTCATCAAAGCCTTTTGTCCTAAAAACCAAAGCCTATCTGCATATGAGAAAGAGCTGCTGGCAATTACTTAGCCGTAGACAAATGGTGACACTATTTAAAAGCTACATCATTCATTATTAAGACTAATCATTATAACTTAAAATATCTTCTACAGCAAAAGATACAAAATCAGATGTAGAAGAAGAGCCTGACTAAACTCCTGGACTTAAATTATGCAATTCACTACAAGAAAGGGCAAGAAAATAAAGCAGCAGATGCTCTCTCCTGTAAGTACGAATCAGAGGAAGCAGAACTGCAAGCTTTATCTACGGCACAGCCAGAATAAACAATTAGTGGCAAGTTACGAAGGGGATACTGGACGTTCAAGGGAACTCTCCCTACAAATTCAAAGGAGGAGTTCTAAGGTATAAGGGACGTTTGTATGTGGGAGTTATAGGCAATCTCAGGGAAGATATATTATAGGAAGTCCACTCATCCTCAGCAGGGGGTCACTCCGAGTTTAAGGCCACATATCACAGGCTCAAACAACTATTTTATTGGCCCGGGATGAAAAGTAAGTTGAAGGTATGCTTACAAGCCTATGATAATTGTCAAAAATGTAAGCATGAAAATGTTTATTACCCTGGTTTATTACAACCTATTCCAATACCTGATGGAGCTTGGAAACAAATTTCAATGGACTTCATATAAGGGCTTCCAACTTTTGAAGGCAAGAATATTATCATAGTGGTAGTAGATACTTATATAAATTATGCACATTTCCTAGCTCTATCTCATCCTTTCATAGCTTTCAGATGTGGCAAAATTATACATGCAAGGATTATATAAATTACGCGGGATTTCTAAATCAGTTATTTCATATTGGGACAAGATATTCTCTAGCTTATTCTGGAAGGAATTATTCAAAAATATGGCCACTCAGCTTAAGATGAGCTCCTCATATCATCCACAAACAAATAGTTAAACTAAATGGCTAAATCAGTGTTTGGAGACATACCTGAGGTGCATGACACACTAGCATCCGGAGAAGTGGCACAAATGGCTACATCTAGCCGAATGGTGGTATAACTCCAACTTCCACAATGCCATCTAAACCCTTCCAAGCTTTGTACGGTTACCCTCCATCACTACAAGCTATAGCATTGGAGTTACGTTTGTCAGTAGAGAGCATCAATCGCTATCTGGAGGAACGGCAACGCTTGCTCTCAACACTGAAATTACAACTTCCCAAGGACAAGGATCGGATGAAGTCCCAGGTGGATAAAGGGAAGAATTAGAGAACTTTTGAAGAAGTTGATCTAGTGTATTTAAAGTTAAAACTTTATTGTCAGAATTCGGTAAGTAAACGAAAAAAAATCAAAAATTGAGTGTTAAGTGCTGCGGCCCTTACTAGATAAAGAAGAAAGTGGGAGTCATGGCGTATGAGATAGATCTACTAGCTGGAAGTTTGATTCACCTAGTGGTTCATATGTCGATGCTGAAGAAGACATTAGGATTGGGAATAACACTGACCAATGAACCAATTGAAGATGGCATAACACCAAGAGAAGAACAAACTTAAGTCGTAATCAAGAAGAGGTTCGTAACTCGCACAAACCTAGATGGATTGAAGTGGCTCGTGCAGTGGAAGGATTGTGAAGTAGAGGAAGCTACGTGGGAAGATCCTCGTTACATCCGAAGCCATTTTCCCAATTTTGACCCTTGAGGTCAAGGGTCTTTCTAAGGGAAATGAAAATGTTATGAAGCCAACTACGAGACTGGAGGCCCATGAAAGGATCCAAGGACTGACGTTGCAAGTATCATTTTATTTATGTAATTATTTTTTTTTGTTTTCTATCTTTGATTATACGATTACAACAAACAAGAGTGTATATGATGGCACACTCATCCTACAGAGGGGACATAACAAACAATACAATATTCTCTATCATTTTATTCTCTACTCTTAGCCTTCTTCTTCTTCTCTCCTTCTACTTTTTTTCTATTCCTTCTCCTCGTCTTCTGTCAACCTCGAGATCAGCCGGTAATAAGTCACTTGAAAGGTCAATGCTTACAGTCAAACGATGAATTTAATCTTGAATAACTTAATCTAAGAGATCAATAATGAAATCTTATGGTTATTTGTTTCTATTTTAGTTTTTGGTTTTCTCTTTTTCTTTTCAAATTCATTAAAATAAAATTATTTGTTTGAATTTTTTATTTACGTTTGTAGTTATTTTCTTCTAGTTTTCATGATTTATGAAATTTTAAAAAATAATTTTTGTTTTTCTCTTTTTATTTCTTCCTATAATCTGAGTTTTCATCAACTAAATATGTATTATTTAATTATTTAATATTAATTACCAATAATAATAAATAATTTAATTTAATTTATTTCATTTTATAATTAATTTAAATTATGGTTTTTTTAAAAATTAATTTTAACGATTATTTAATAAATATATCTTAAATTTGAAAAACTTAAAATAACCAACGTGCCTTCCAAAATTGGAAATATAACCAAATTTCCTTTTTAAGTTCCCCTGTTCTCCCTTTGCTTTCCAAATAGCTCTTTTGTGAAACTCTTAAGACACAAATCCCAAGTACTCGTTAGTTGCAACTCCTCAGTCTCCCGAGATCTGATTGGCTGCTACTCTAACCTCTCCGTTGTGATAGGTAGCTGCCACGATTTTTTATTTTTTGTAAAATCACTACCACTCAATAAAGCACTCAGGTATAATTTTGTTAAAAGTTAACTTGTTCTTGTCTTTCTTTGTTTCATTGGAGTCGTGAGACTGTTGAGAGTTTTGTCAACAAACCATGTCGGGATGGAAATCTGGAACATGGGTTTTGTTTCTACTTGTGGTCTTTTCCAGCTTCATTGAACCATCGATGTCCCAGCTCGATTCTCGCTGGACAGCTAAGAAGAAACTGATGCGAGAGAAAGTTCGAGAGATGTAAGCAAGTTATCATTATGATCCAGATGAGAATTCCTTTTTCATGTCAATGTTTTTGGGTTTTGATTTCATGAGATTTTTGTTTTGCCGCATTCGGGTGTTCGCAATCTGAATTTGGTTGCTTTTGTCAGTTCTTGATAGCTCAATCTATTTCGAAAATACCAACCTATATGATTTATACTTTCCATCCATATTTTGTCATACTCCTAGGGGACTGTGGAAGAAATAAGTTGTAATCAGATTCAAGTGGAACGAGATTTATAAAGTTTCAATCTTCAGGAGCTTATGATATTATATTCTTCAAATCAATCATAACACTCAAATGTCTTATTCATTAGCTTGACAGTTGTAGAAAGTTGATTGCTAGTCACAGGAAGCTTTGCCCGAGTTTCATTGTACAAGTTCCAAATGAAGGAAAAGGGCAAACAGAGAGCTTTCTTAATCGTAATTGAACCAAATCATAGTTGATCTATTTGGTCTCCAACTGTAATTTCTTTCCCTCAATTAATTTCAGGTTCTACCATGCGTACGAAAACTACATGGCACATGCATTTCCGGTCAGTTAATGTTGTCCGCTATTTAAGTTTAGAACTTCATTTCATTGCGAATTTGTGTTCTTGATTTCTTTTTCTCGTACCTACTTGCAGCATGATGAGTTAAAGCCTCTTACCAAAACGTTCACTGACTCGCTTAGCGAGCTTGGAAATCTGAAGGTAGTTAATCGTATGTTAGTTCGGATTTATGTAAGATTTGTTAGTGGGAAGCTAATAATTGATTGCCTTATTTACAGCTTGAGCACTTGCCTCAAAACTATAATGGAACTGCCCTTACACTCATTGAATCATTATCAAGGTTTGTTAACTAAGCAGTCTGATACGTATGTATACGTATATGTATACGTGCGAATATATTTATAAAATCATTCAATTAAGGGTGACCAGATCATCATACACATAAATATGGATTTTAGGTTATGTATTTGCTACATTTTAATAATTTATAACTTTTCTCTCCATCTTTTACTCTTTCAGCCTTGTTATTTTAGGTAACTACACAGAATTTGAAAGGGCAATTCTGTGGCTTTCTGACAATCTAAAGTTCGATGTTGATGCAAGAGTAAACCTTTTTGAGGTAATGATTTATATAAGAGTTATTGCTCACTGTCTTTAGCTCTTTGCTTTTTATATTCTTTAACGAACATATGCAAATTTTTGTAGTGCAACATAAGAGTTCTTGGAGGACTTGTTTCTGCTCATATTCTTGCAACCAACTCTAAGAACCGGTTGCCTCAAGGATCTTACAAGAATCAGTTGCTTGTTCTGGCTGAAGATCTTGGCCGACGCTTCCTACCCGCATTTCATACACCCACTGGATTGCCATATGCTTGGATTAACTTGAAGGTACAGAAAATATTCTTAATTTGAATGATTATTGTTTACTAAATCTCTTGTGGCTCTCTCCCTGTTCCTTCTCTCTCTATTTATATATATATTGTTGCATAGTGGGTGGGAGCCTGAGGGCAAGGGGAAATGGTTGCTGAAAATGGGAAAAAGAAGGGAGGAGGGAAGAGAATTGATATAAGCTTTTATACATACAAACATACATATATAGACTTTGTTTACCTATCATCTTGTCAGATTTTAATCTTATAGAATATGTAGTCCAAGTGGTTAAAAACATATTTGAAAATGCAGAATATGAAGTTCCTTTTCTTCATACTTTACAAATAGTATATTCAAAAAAAAGTACCAGATGCATGCACATTTAACATGGTTGGTGGGTAGTTCTTGGAGTGTTTTTTTTTTTTGTTCTGATCAGAAGCTGCGTCTTAATCTTTTTCATTCAACAATTTCCTTTCTAGTTTTTGGAAACGCTAGTGTGTTTTAATGGCTTTGTTTGTAAGAGAGATATATGACTTTGCAGCAATGCGAAATTATGTGGACAGTATGGAGTCATGAAGAATGAGACAAGTGAAACGAGCACATCAGGGTGTGGTGAGATTCCTAAACTTATTGCTTAAAATGCTAGGAAGTGAGTTTACTCCTATTGATTAATTCTGCATGTGAAACTAGGTTCTCTAATACTTGAAATGGGAGCTTTATCACGATTGACTGGTGACCCTATATATGAGTCTGCAGCATTACATGCTGTCCGAAAGCTTTGGAGTATGCGTAGTTCATTAAATTTATTGGGGACAACACTGGATGTGGAAACTGGGGAATGGATTGAGCATTCATCTGGGATTGGAGCTGGTTTGTATTCCCGGGCTTCATTATATTTTATGTACTAAGTTCCTTTTGGGGAGTTGGTCTGTTTTCTCATAAATGAAAGATTATAACCAGTACAATTTAAGTTGCTTTGAGTTTTTCATTGCATTCATACGTCCAATTTTCATGTCTTAAATTTTACTTGATTTTCAAGATTTAACTTAATGCTCCTGAATCTAGATTCTATGTTGCTTTATATCAGGGGTCGATTCATTCTATGAATACCTATTCAAGGCACATATTCTTTTTGGAAAGGAAGACTTTTGGAGAATGTTTCAATCTGCTTATCTTGCTGTACAGAAGTATTTCAGATATGGCCCATGGTACTGGCCAGAAACTTATTCCTTTTATTGAATGTTCTTCTTGCTTGGATACATAGTCTCCTCTCCACCCTTACTTTCTGACCCAGCCTCCATGTTTTACCTTCATGTACAAATAGTTGGTGATAACTTTTCCTTTGTCAGATAAAATAGAGATTCGCAAGCTGGCTTTAATTTTTTGGCATTCTAAACTTTTTTATTAAACTAAAGTGATTTGGAGCTGATACTTCTGTTTAGGTACCATGAAGCTGATATGAGAACAGGAAAAGCAACTTATTGGCAATTGACAAGTCTACAGGCATTTTGGCCAGGTCTACAGGCAAGTAGCTGAAATTACATACAAATGAATATTCAATAGTTGATGGTTATTTGTTTCTTCTTGGAGGATGTTTCTGTAATTTAAAGTTTTGTTTTGTGTAATAGGTCCTTGTTGGTGATATTGCAGCTGCCAATTCATCACATCGCCAATTTTTCTCTGTGTGGAAGAAATTTGGCGTGCTACCAGAAAGGTATTTTGCATTGGAAGGTCTTTGATCTTCTGCCTTTCATGGAAATTGCCATTAGCTTTTTATTGTAGTGTGGCTTCTTGATTCTCTAGTTTCTGTTGTGATGAAAAAACAAATATATGTTATGAAATTTATAGGTACTTATTGGATCATCAAATGATACATCCTACTGAGAATTACTATCCACTACGCCCTGAATTAGCGGAATCCACATTTTACTTATATCAAGCAACTAAAGGTCTAGTCATCGTCTTCCAAACTTTTCTCTTTTGTATTTTTCTTTGTTCTCACTAAAATGCCGTATTGTATCACTTCTGTACCCTTCAGAGGGAAAAAACATTCTAATTTTTTGTTCTTTTAAATTTGCCTTTGTATGTTCTGGATGTTCTTAGACCCATGGTACATGGAAGTGGGTGAATCAATTGTGAAGTCTCTTAATATATACACCAAGGTTCAAAGTGGATTTGCTAGCATTAGAGATGTGACAACTATGCAAATGGAAGATCATCAGCATAGTTTCTTTCTTGCAGAAACGTAAGGATCTTATCGTTCATCAAAGTTTAAAGAATGTCCTTTGAAGAATATGATGTATTTTGCAAGCATAGATTGTCTTCTGACGCCTTAACAATGTTTGTAGGTGTAAATATCTATATCTTCTGTTTGATGATACATTCTTGGTTGATCAAAATTATATATTCACAACCGAAGGTCACCCTCTGCCAGTACTAACTGATTGGCATGAGAGACTCCCGGAGGCATACATTCCATCTAACTGGACATATGCCAAGGTCTTTTTCTCTCTGATACTCATCCATTCTGGAGGGGATTTAATTTCTAGACCCATTATGCAAAATGGCTTAAATGACATTAATATTGTGTTGCAGGGTGAAAAGCAAAGAAGAAGAGCAAGTGCAATGTCTCTCCAAGTCTGTCCAGCAAGGAGTTCAAGTTTAGCACAAGGGCATGAATCCGTTGAGAGTGCTTGCCACATTCCTGATACTCGGAGTGACCACAGGTGTATAAGTGATGAGGAATGCGGAGTCGATGCAACTAGTTGTAGACGAAGATCGTGTAGTATGGCTGGCTACTGTGGCCTATGGTTGTCCATATGAGGCATCGAATACGAACACACGTTCTT
The DNA here is from genome assembly GCA_027564335.1 of Erythroxylum williamsii. Lineage (NCBI taxonomy): Eukaryota > Viridiplantae > Streptophyta > Magnoliopsida > Malpighiales > Erythroxylaceae > Erythroxylum > Erythroxylum williamsii. Next base: position 47,217,908 of record JANITW010000007.1, read on the forward strand.
TCCAAGACATAGCAATTCTTTTCTTTTTTCTTCAGGAAAAAATAAAATCTTCCAAGAGATTGTGTGCGTGTATGTATAGAAGGATTTTGCTACCTACTTGTCAGATTAAATAGGAAAGAATGGTAGGCAGATACTGTCCCTCAAAAGCGATTTGTGTTCTGAATCTTACTCTTTTTGAATGGTTATACTTCGCATTTCGTTTGCAACTAAAACAGGTAGAATGAGCAACCATTACAGGATTCAAAACTAGAGCTCCCCCAGCAACTTGCATTAAGCCATTTTGAGTGTCGAAACAGGAAATTCTCTTTAATTTTTTGTCCTCCTCTCGGCTGATCGTGAATTATCCCTGGAAAGGAAATTTACACTACACCGTCTCTGATGGGTTATCAAAAGACGATGATTTAGATAATACTGCAAATGAACACTTGGTCACAGTTTGTTCGTTAGTTGTTTGAACTTGGAGACGTCCTAGGCTCGTATGGTTTCTGTTGGTGAACAATGATTCGTGTAAGCTTTGTCATTTTGTGATTGACAACTGCTCGTTACCTAACGTTTTCTAATCCTGTACTGAAAAGAAGTACGGCAGTCCCATCTCAATAATTTGTTAGTGAACTGAGTGCTTTATAAATTAAGTCTTTAAAATTAGAACGTACGTAAGTCGGTAAAGAGTTCTCTTAGATTAAGTGAAATTGTGGGTTTAAACTTTTTAAATATATATAGTCGTTTAAAATTTAGAATCAAAGTTTTATTTCTTATTAGGGACCTACCTAATTTGAGTAAGAATTAGTCTTGGTTCAGCCGGATTCTGGCCGAACGGTGCGTTGCCGTTTGGATCCATCGATTGGCAACTTCCTGTAATATCTGCTACGTGAGTGCACCTGCAAAACAATGGAAGGCACGTCGGGGGTGATGTCCCGATTGGCCCCTCCGACGC
>JANITW010000007.1:47223176-47239439 GCA_027564335.1 Erythroxylum williamsii
TGAAAGAAAAATGTCATAGTGAGATTTTAAGTGTATTTGAATGCTCTAGCATGCCACCCTCGCGGGTCACGGACTCGGATATCACTGTAGATGTCGGGTTCGGGTCTCGTCGGGTGTGGGGTGCTACATGAATAATTTAAATTAGACACCAATAAAATTCAAATTAAACATATTAATTTAAAATATAATCACAGCAATATTTATTTTTAGTAATATTAACACAAATGAATTAAGAGATTTTTAGAAGTAATATGGAAAACAGTACGCTAATAATTTTAGTTCTTGTAGGGTTTATATTTATTCATAATAAGGTTTAGATATTTTAATAATTTAGTTATGCTATATTTATAATTTTAATTAAAACTATAATTAGTTTAAATTAAAATTAAAAACATAGCATCTAAGAATAGCTCCTATTAGTCAAATAAGTTATATTTGACCCTAAAATTTATTAAAATTTACGATCGAATTCAATTTGATGACATTACTTTTTTTCTATTTTTATCTATTATTTGTATGTAATTCATTAATTTTGTAAATATGTTAATAATAAATATAAATTATAATCTTAAATATAGTATATGATTAAACAAATTAAACATTTTTATTTTTATTTATTTAATTAAATAATTTATAATATGTATATTAAGATCAGTATCTAACGATGTATCATAGTAACTTAAATATTAAAAATTTTAAAGTAATTTTGATAAAATTGTTGTGTATAATTCCATGATTTTCATCTTTTATTATATAATATTTCAATTAGATATATAAGATAATGTTTATATTATGCGAATTTAATCATATTACATTTTTAGGATTAATAATTGATTTTGTTAATAAAATTTGAAATCCATTTTAAGTGTCATTTTATCTTAGTGAATAATTTCTTAAATTAATAAAGATCGGAATAATAGAACATTAGCTTTGCTTTTAATTAGTGATAGATTATATATCAATCACTTAACTATTTTCACATAATTCGTATCATACTCAATAATTATCAATTTAGCTACTATTAAGTAGGACAAATCCTATGTATTATAATAATCGCTAAACATGCCATAAATTAAAAACATATTTAATTTATTAAATCGTCAACATATAATCGATTGATTGTAACGAGCACTTATTTTCAACTTTGTGCCATAAATTAAAAACATATTTAATTTATTAAGTCATCGACATATAATCGATTGATTGTAACGAGCACTTATTCTCAACTTTGTCTCAAAAAAGTCACGCTTGCTTGTGGTCCATGTTTATATTATTTTACAATTGAGGACATAAGTCCTCACTATTTGCACCTATTATAATTTAAAGCCATAAAACTAAATTATGACATAGTTATTTTATATTATCAAATTAAACCCAAATAATTACAAGTTAGTACCAAAAAGAGCTTGCCTATTTTAACTAATCCAACTTTTAAAATTAACCACAAATGATCATTTGTGTTTTAAGTGTTGAACAATAAAGGGCATAAATTACTCTCTTTTACGAGAGAATTCATTTCTACAAATAATATAGAAAATTTAGGCATTCAACTTCTAAATTAAAATTTTTAGTTTTATTATATATTAAAAAGCATAAAAAAACAATAATCAAAATATATGTTATACTAATAATCAATGATTAAAAAACTCAATTGATTTGATTGGTTCAACTGAAAAATTTTTGAACCGAATGACTCTTTAATTCAGTTTTTAATTTTTCAGATTGATTTAATTTAATAACTCTTATCGTTAAAAATTGACCAATTTATTAGTTAATCGGTTAATTTCGTAAATTAATTAATTTTTATGAATAAAGTTAATTAATTAATTTTTATTTAACATATTTTTTTAATTAAACTTCAATTCTTTGATGAGTAAAGACAATTTTCTTTAATTATATTTAAAATTTTTAATTTTATTTAATCTTTATCCAATTTTTTATGACAGTCCGATATTAATTGAATCTTTTAAGCTTTAAATTTCTTGACTTATCGATTTAATTTTTGATCTATTTTTTAAATCATGGCTTATAATAGAAAAAACAACTTTAAGTCCAATTACTAGGTCTAATGGTACACTTTGTTTATTTAATTATAAGAAAAGAAAAAAACCAAGATTGTAGTGTGAACCAAACTACAAGGGACGTTCGAAATTAACCTCAAATGGAAAACCATTTATTACCTTTTTATAGCTTTGCTCTTATTATTATTATTATTTATCGTGACAAGAATATGAAATATCTTTTTTTCTCTGATTTACCAAAAAAGAAAGAATATGAAATATCTTTGTTAATTGTAGCCTAAGATAATTGATTAAATCCTAAATTCTAATAGTAAATGTACGAGCATCAAGTTTGAATCTTATAGCATTTGTGCTTTATGCTAAAGAAAATTACACATGCAATTAAAGTAGGACACTAGGTGCGTTGATATGTCAAAATCAATGGGCACGACGTCCACTAGATTTACCGATTTTGTCGATAATGGGACCACCCTCGTAGTGCTGAGTGGTGGCGCTCGGGATCCTGCGACCACTCCACAAGCACACGTGATGCGGCTGGGCCCTGAAACTTGTGTACGACCGTACCGGATCCAAGTGGACCCCTAATGGACTATAGAAAAGACGACTGGGTCTAGGACCTAGGTCACTGTAGTGATAAATAGCAATAATTTTTGTCCGTCCGATCATTAAAGGGGGTCAGAGAGCGCTTACATCCTTGTCTCTGCAGCCCAAGAACCTTCCTCGAAAGCACGATCCACTAAAGCATTATTTGTTCGGCTCGTTTGTTTTTTCCTATGATTTTTGCACGGTCTCTTAACAAAAGTGAAGTGATCCATCTATGCATATACAGAAGGAATAAAGCCGGAAAGCGTATGTTCTAGAACGATAGTTGATGATATGCTTCAAAAATGTGTTTTTGTTCCAAAATTTCTCTAACTATTTCTACTCAATTCTAACATATATGTATACTCAACAATTATACTTTAAAAATGTATATTTGGTTGGGTCGGTCGTGCTAGATTTAGGTCCAACTTTAGGATGACGTATGGGCCGATCGACCCATTTTTAAGATGATGAGTTAAACACCGACAGGCATTTACTATATAAGTTCATTATCTTCTCACGATGCAGGTACGATTCTAAAAATCCTAATACCCTCTGTTCATAGACACAAAACCTACGACAAAGAACTGACTTAAGTATTGGAGGGGCAAGTCGGTGATCAATCCTTGGTGTGTCTTTATTGTTTTTGCAGGTATCTCCTAGTTGAAATCAATTGAGTTCCTGGATCCAAACAACGGTGTCCAATTTCAGCAAAATCAGACTGAACCAATATTATTTTGAAACAATACATTAACCGGTAATATACATTAGAATAACAAATAAATTAAAAGCAGAGAAAAACAAAATATTTTGTAGTCTTTGTTGTGTGTGTTTTAGGAGTTTGCATATTAGAAATTTTCAAATTTCTCAATTTTGATGGTGTATGTTTCCGAAGAGCAAAGAAGTTTAAAAGACCTTAAAATCTGCAAAAAAAAAAAAAAATCTATATATGTTAGACCTTTATTACCAAGAATATGAAAATTTCTTACCAATAAATGATAACCCAAAAAAAAGATAAAACAAATCAATTATATTTTTTATTTTTACTTATTTTAAATTTTTGTAATGTGGTATTAGAAACTCTAAAAAAAGTTTATCTATTTTTTGAAAATTTTTTTACATTTTTTTATTCTTACCTAGTATTTTTCCGGTGAGGGACTACTATTCTAAAATAATTGGATTGGAGACGTATTATATAATTAAAGATAAATTAAAATTTATATTATTTTAAATATTACGGATGTTAATGTATAAAGTGTCCGATCTACGTGATGGTCCATATTAACACTATTAATAGAGAAATTAACGATAATAACATTTAATCAAAATTTTTGGTAATTTTGACAAGTACTAAAAAATAAATTAAAATGAAAATTTAAAATTTAATTAACATAAATTCTTCCAATCTAAAATAAAAGTTGTGAAAGCTAGATATACTTATGCTTTTGTATAATCTAAAATGCAACATAATTTTTTGAAATAACGTTAAAAATAAGAATATTTTTTAACATAAATAAATAAGAGATTTATATTACGGTTTGATCTAATTGCAAGATATGAGACTTGAATTCTATATTGATTAAATACAAAATTGATATGAGATTTATAAGGACTTTGGGTTCTTTATTTTCATAAGCTAACTTTTGGAGTGTGGTTCTCCTAAAGCTCTTATAAATTGGTATCAGAGCCGATCTTGGAATGGAGGCCCGTAGAATTGTGGTCTGAGAGTGCCAGCCGTGACTAACAAGGATCTCAGAGTGATAACCCATAAAGTGGTGACCTGAAAAGTGTCAGCTGTGACCAACATGGCCGTGACTAATGAGGACATTAGTCCTTATAGAGGGACGAATATTACGGTTTGATCTAATTGCAAGGTATGAGGCTTGAATCCTATATTGATTAAATGCAAAATTGATATGAGATTTATAAGAATTTTAGGTTCTCTATCCTCGTAAGCTAGCTTTTGGGGTGTGACTTATTAGGAGTTATGTCCGTAGGTCATCACTCAAAGACCGACTCTGATGTCAATTGATAAGGATTGTAGGAGAGTCACACTCAAAAAACTAGTTTATGAAGATAGAGAGTTCAAAGTCCTTATAAATTTCATATCAATTTTGTATTTAATCAATATGAGATTTAAGTCCCATATCTTACAATTAAATCAAACCGTAACAGTTTCATATCTTTTACTTTTAAAAACTTAATAACAAGATTTAGCATTATTTACGAATTGGCTCATAAATGAGCATACTTATCGTTGCTTGATCATAATTGAATGCATGATCCGACCATGCGATAAGTTCCAATTGGTCATGAATCCTGTCATCGGCAGTCGCTTATCACAAACAAGTTATGGGTATTTACCTCACTTTCAGGATAATAATTTCGTAGAGGACTTGGTACAAGAAGGAGCCTGTATGCACTCTCTCCCACTTTTTCAGATAAGATGTTCCCAACGTGATATGCGAACTCAGCTTGACATGTATATTTGTCATCAACGTGAAAAACACGATTTACATAAAAAGCTTTGTCCATGGAACATGGAAAAGTACAATTATTGGAGTCAAATGAGGTCGAGGCTGAGACACTGCGTAGGATATGGCGTTAAAGGCGTCCTGGTTCCTAAACCGAACAAGAGAGGAGAGATCCGATTCGGAGGCAGGAAGATTCCTGGAAGTTGGATGGGTTCGATCAACGATCGTTATCCTTTGATTGTGACATTGTTGTTCCCTTCGTGTTTGGTTCTTGATGAATTTCATGCTTTTGTAAGAATCACGAGGCAGATAATGTGGTAACTACTACAGCTTTAAGTTATGTACGCAACTACTACAGCTACTACAACGGCTTTAAGTTATGTACGCAACTACTACAGTTTTAGATCATTTGTTTAATTTGTGCAGCTACCAGGTTTAAATCACCTGTTATTTTGTACTTGTACTTATTCTATTTTATAAGCATCAATTCATCTAATTTTTTATAAATCTGATTTATTAAATGGATAAATGTTTAAGAAAAGTAACGAAAAGAGGTGATTCGAACTATTCAATAATATTGAGTTGATTATATAAATATTTAATATTTTCTAAATTACTGTTGTCTATTAAGAAATAATTTCTAATTCACATGAATAATTTAAATAAGATATTGATCCTAAAATATTAAAATAATAACTTTCTAACCTTTTTTAAATAATACATTCACACTTTTTACGAGCTTTGGAATAAATAACAAGGTTATTACTTTGTGACAAAAGAGATTTTTAAGATAGCTCAATCTAGAAATTATCTTAAATTTATTAAAGAATGTAGGATTATACCTAATCTATTATTACTAAATATTATTTTACTAACTCTTATAGTAAAACTTAATGACTTTTTCACAATGTACTTCTAAAATAATACTTGTCCAGTGATTAAAAATAATAGAATGTAAAATCGTTGCTCTGTTCATATATTATGATTTAAAACTTTAGTCTTAGATTTTTCAGATAAAAAGATTTTCCAGTCAAATTATAAATATTTTAATCTCATTTATTAATACACTTTTTGAATATAGATGGTTATAAATTCACTTTCTTTTGGTACTATGCACTTTCAAGTAAAAAAAAAGAGCTTTTTCATTCTTAATTGGTGGACCACTTAAATATATGAGATGATACCGAGGGAAGGGTGGGAGAATATGCAATGGTTTATGTTTTACTGTCACCGATAAGAATATAAGAGTAAGAAAAAGGATGTAACACAGTCTTATCTTCCTATGTAAAGACATTTGAAGGAATATATTGATTATGATCTTATAATGGATGAAAACTTCAAGTTGGAAAATTCCCTTGAAATTCAATTAATTAATTTATTTCAAAATACCATAATAAAAATTTTCTTTTGTGATCATAAAATTACAGATTCAAGTCACTGTAACAATTTTTTTACAAAAATACGAAGAGAATGTTGCATATATCGTGACCTTTTATAGATCCTGCAAATAAGGAGTTTTATGTATTAGGTAGGTCGTCATTGACTTTAAAATATAGAAATATATATTTTATTTGAATAATTTGCTCACCTTTTTTATGTCATGGATATAAAATTAATTATATTATCTACATCATAGTAATAACTTTGTAGGGCATGTTAATCAATTATATTGACACGACATTACATTATGTAAAGTTAGTGACAAATTGTCTTCAATTTTATGGTGTTTTCTACAGAGAGTAGTATCACATATTTATTAACTCTTGTTTTAAAATTGGGCTAAAAGTTAAATTAGTAAGATCAGAGATTTAAAATTTAAAAGATTTAACCTATATTAGATGGTAATAAAATGAGTTAATGATTGAATAAAATTAAAAATTTTAAAATAAATATTTTTGAAAAAATTTAATTATATTTATTTTAGTTTATAATAAATTATTAATTTATAAACATTGATGAATTAATTAACAAATTGACTTACAATAAATTGAACTAAAAATTTTTAAATTAAATAATTCAAAATTTTTATAATTAAATCAACATTTAAAATTTTAAATTATTTATTTATACCTTTTGGTTGGATTTGGAAATTGGAAGGAAAACAATGTAAAGGAAACGCGTGAAGAGATAGACCGGTCGAGACTTGACATTAGATAAATTGTAAGAAGTGACCCTACAACGCGCTTTCTGTGGACCCACCCACCCTCTCTCTACCAGAAAGCGTGCTCTAACTCAAACACTACGATTTCAGGAAACTGAAACGACGAAAGATGGGGTCGGAGGAGGCATCGGATGCGACTAAGCTCCGATCCGATAATGGATAACTGCTTAGGAAGACGCTTATACACATGTACGTGTATGTACATGATACAACCACAACACGATAACGTGCCTGTCCCAGAAAAAGCTGTTTTGGATTCTAGTCATTCATTAACGTTATTCTAGTCATTCATTAACGTTCTCTTTCGCACCGTTTCCTGCTCTTATCTATATATATTCCCACCTTTACATATTCTTGGTGTGCTGGCGCATGTTGGTCTCTTTGGCTCTCGTCGTTGGTGATGGTGGTGGGGTTGTTCGTGACCATCTATGTTACTATTACTGTAATCAACAGCGGATAGTGTTTCGGTTGTTGTTGTTGTTGTTCTTCGTTGTTGGAAAAGTTGTTATAATGTCGCAGAAGAGGCAACCGGAGGAAGGAAAGGCTCGTCCAGAAGGGAATAGTCATGAAGAGAAAAAGAGAAGATTCACATGGAGAAGGTAGGCTTCGTTTGATTTTTCTTTTCTAAGCTTTAATCGTTTTTCAATGAAATGGATCGAACAGGAAAGTTTGGATGGTATTGTTGACCTGAGTTTGATATATGCGTTTCGGATTTATCAATGGAAACGGGATTTGGTTGGGGTTGTTAATGTGGAAACGAAAAAATAAAAAAAAGCTTGACTGGGCACCTTTTACTATTGTGTTTGAATTGTTGATTACTGTGCTTTTACGACGGTATTTTATCACTTGCGTCTTAACATTTTCATCAGTTGGTTTTTGGAAGGAAATGTGACGGCTATGTATTGTAGAAGGGTTAAGCTCCTTTTCCTCAAAGTTTGTGGTTATGCATCCTCCCACTCTTGATGGCCTCTAATCTATTTCTCAATTATTTATAGTGTCGTTCAGGAGGTGATGAAGATGGAAGCAGCTCAGCACTTTCTCGAGCCATTAATTCGCAGAGTGGTATGTGTGTATTGTCTTGCAGCAACATTCAACAAGCCACCTACCAAATAGAGTTAAGGGGTGTATTGTTGGATAATTTCGTTCCTGTCTTTTGTGCATTTTGTTTCTTGGGAAAGGGGAAAGTAGGAAGTTTATGCTCGACTTTCTGAGCAATATTGCCATTTCCAGCTGTTGAACCTTGTGTGTGTGAGCTTGGGATGCAACACAGATTGATGCCAAATTTTGAAAATTAATCATCAGAAATCTTAGACCATTGTGGAATGCAAGCTATGAAATTTTGACATACAGCAACGCAACAGCATAAGTATGAAACGGCAAAGAGTTGCAAAGGAATCAAATAGTAAAAGGATACCTTAACCAGAGTCATAACCAAAGTTTTCCTGTTAAAGAGCATTTTTATGAAATTGTTTACTTCTACGATCGAAGATCTTGAGTAAATGAATTATTGCTCATTCATGAGCGTAACATTTTACTTTTTATCTTGAGTTTGTTGATGTCAATAGAATTTCAAGTTATGATATCATTGTTGGTACTCCTCTGATATTATTTTTACAGGTAAAAGAGGAAGTGGAATCAGCTCTGAGAAGACATTTCGTCAACTTGAAACGGTAACAAACAATGCTATATGTATATACTTACGCATATGTATTTATATATGCTTGTTTCATTTCCATTGTTCTTGATGGAGGGTGAGAATGCAGTGTGTTATGTCAAATTTGCAATATTCAGTAACCTTGCAATATGGTTGTGTGTCTCATGTTTCACCTCCTCGATCGGAAACAGTGGAAAGGATGTAAATTCTTCAGAATCAAAAAGCTTGAAATTGCACTTCTCAAACAACCTTTCTCTTCCAATATTCACTGGAGCGCGAATTGAAGGAGATGAAGGTTCTCTAAAAGTAGTCTTGATTGATACATTTACTGGGAAAATTGTTAGCTCTGGTCCTGAATCTTCTGCGACTGTGGAAATTGTTGTTCTTGAGGGTGATTTTGATAGTGAGGAGGGTGAAAATTGGACACACGAAGAGTTCAAGAATAACGTTGTCAGAGAGCGGGAGGGAAAGAAACCCCTACTTATGGGAGATGTGCTTCTGAATCTCAAAGAGGGGATTGGTTTAGTTGGCGAAGTTTCGTTTACAGATAATTCAAGCTGGACAAGGAGCCGCAAGTTCAGAATTGGGGCAAAAATTGTTGAAAATTTTGACGGCTCAAGAATACAAGAGGCCAAGACTGAGTCCTTCGTTGTCAGGGATCATCGAGGGGAATGTGCGTACTTGTTTATACGTACTATTACTTGTTAATACATAATTTGTACTTCATGTTTTCTGTCATGACGAGACCATGAATTAATTGATTCTTGACATTTACCATGCCAATCCAATGAAGAAATCAGAATACCAAACCTGAGAAAGAGAATAAATGTTTTGTGGTTCCAGTGTGTGACCATTGTCTTTTATCCTGCAGTATACAAGAAGCACCATCCCCCGTCACTTGCTGATGAAGTGTGGAGATTAGAAAAGATTGGGAAAGATGGAGCTTTCCATAGGCGATTGTCTAGGGAGAATATCAAGACAGTGAAGGATTTTCTGACCCAACTGTTTCTGAATCCTCCAAGACTGCGCCATGTATGAATTTTCTAAAATTTTTCATTTCTAGCATATAATACTTTTAACACTCGCTTTGTCATTTAAGGTCTTGATGCATAGGACGATTATGATTGGCTATTTGCTTAGTCTGTTGGATGAGTGATTCTGGAATTGGTTTACATTGTTAGAAGATATAGATAACTGCATCAAAAAAATTACTCTTCTGATATTAAATTCTTAAAAAATCCCATTTATAGTTGATATTTTGTTTTTCATCTCAAATTGTGTTTACTTGAATGGGACTTGACTGATTAAGATAAATGCAGATTCTTGGCACAGGCATGTCTGCTAAAATGTGGGAACTTACTGTGGAGCATGCTAGGACTTGTGTCATGGACAAAAAATTGTTCTTGTACTGTCCTCCTGGTTCTCAGCAGAAAACAGGCGTGGTCTTCAACGTTGTGGGACAAGTCGTAGGACTACTTTCGGGATGCGACTGTGTTCCTGTTGATAAGCTGTCTGAAACTGAGAAGGCACGCTTTTCTTATAAACTCAGTTTTTCGTTTGACTTGATTTGTATTTCATACATCTTTTTTCTCGTTAATTCTGGCTCCTTATGTTCTACTCTGCCTTTAGGTTGAAGCTCAAAGGCTAGCAATTACAGCATTTGATTGTTGGGAGGATGTCGTGTCTCTTGATGACGCAGCCTCTCTTTCAAATGGCTCCTTACAATTGTCTGATATTTCTTACACTTCGAGCACATCCTTGAAAGAGAATTCTGATGGAGGCAAGATTTTATCATCATCAGGAATCGATGGATTTGATTATCAACATCCAAGCTCATCTTCTCCTAACATGTATTCTGTTGGGGGTGCAAATACTATGGATGATTATACATTGCATGGTATCGAAAATATGGATCTTAGATATGATCAAACTTTGAGCTTCTCGGACCAAGTCTCGAATCCCCTCATCTGTGATATTGATTCCCTAAGTCAGGCTTTCTGTAGTGAGGATAGTCTGCGATATTTTGACTCGGATCTTCCATCCCAGACCCTTGGTTTGGAAGCAACAGCTGATTTACAAAGTGCTGTTGATCACATCATCTTTGGACGCAGTACAGCAGCCGTTGATAAGGCTCAGAAAAGATGGACTAAGATTAATAATGTTTTCAAAGTATTTTCGGCTCTAATGCGTGTTATGAAAAAGTCGCGGTGAAGGATTTCATGGATAGGCAACGCGAAGCTTTAAGTTGCAGGTATGGCCATCCTGTAAGCATAGTTTGATGTGAAGAGACTCTCAAGAGATTTTTTTCTGCTGTCGATCCAGCAGATTTGTGATGATGTATAATTTTATGTTTTCATACTTCTTGTAAATGAGTAGTTTGTCAAAGTTAGGCTTTCTTTAGTCTTCTCTTCCCTTCTTCAATTAAAGCTCGAATACAAGGGCGGGCCTGGCGTACCCTACCATCCTTGATATTCTGTAGCTTTCATGTTTGTTTGACTTGTATCAATATTTTAGGAAAGGCTTGATCTTTTTTGTCTTTCCGAATCTTAATATTTTATCAACGTATCGGTATTTGTAGTTCATTATGTGGGTGTCTTATGGTCACTTTCTTTCAGGAGCATAGGAATTCAAAACTATCAGACTTCATTTTTTCTGATCTGCGTGCAGAAGATTTACATTACTTTGAAAGTTATGTTCTTAGTAATCTGAAAAAGAAAAAAGGCTGAGCAGTGTAATTGCCAGTTTGATTGCCCGACCACCATAAATAGCATCAGCCACTGTTCCTATCTGTATATTCGATCATTTTCTGTCATTGGTAACAAAAGCACGAGCTTCAAACGAATTGTGCTATATCTAGAACTAGAAACTAGCGTTCTTAAAGATCGATTCTTACAGGTTCGTTTAGGTGATGGCATAAATCCATTGAATACCAACTTGTTCATATAATGTCCTGAATGCCTGCAGAAGTTGTCATAAGAAGAATCACCTGCTCTGGATAGCTCAATTTATATTTCTCAGCAGAATATAAGTGAGCTTATCCAAGCCTGTTTGCTTGTACGTGTGTAGTAGTTTTTTCACATTAGTAATAGTAGTACCAATGAAATCCAATATCAAAACACAGATGTTTGATTAGAGATTAGTGATTCACTTCATTCTGAAGTTCTTAAGATAGAGGCAGTGATGAGACTAGGCATGACAATGGCTCAACTTTTTCCTGAACTCAAAATTCAATCTAAAACTTAAAATTTGTTGTCATGCTTAGCTGAGGCCTCAAAACCAATTAGCATATAGTGAAGGGTTTGACTGGCTTTTAATTACCGTGCTCATAAATTGACCAACCTTAAGTTTGAGCTCCAAAGCAAACGTATAATGCTCGAATTTTGAAGTTTCCCAAGATATCCATGAAGATATGGCTCCCATTACAAAACATGGGAATTAAAGGGCCTCACAGAAATTTAAAAAACTTTAATTCTGATTATATAAAATAAATCCTAACTATATGTACACCTCATCCATCAACCCCACCATCCCCACCACTTCCCACCATTATCTGCAACGCTCTCCCAAAAATTCCTAAACTACAATTATCCAAATAGTTCTCAAAACATACCATTAATCATTAAATTCCTCATTAGTTCCAAAAGAGAGAACTGTTTGTCAAATATGAAAATATTTTATACAATACAATTACTCAAACTATAACATTAAAAAATATATACACAATCAAATAACTTTACTCAATTAATCTTCCAGCTCTAGCTAAACTTCACTCTGTCAGTCTCGTACACTGGGATTGTCGATAATCAATTGATCTCCTAATAACAATAATGACAAGGGGTAAGATGCCTACTCAACAAGGATAATCGGGATAAGATGCCTACTCAATGAGGATAACCGACCATATCCTTAAAATCAAATAATTTAATAAATAATTATAAAACTTAATCCACCAATTAAAACATACATATAATACAAACATACACAACATTGCACAGTCTAATCCAAATAATTATAAAAAAAATCAAAACTTTTACCAAACAATGGTTACCAAAAATATTAATTTATAACTACCATTTATGCTTTATTCTATCATTAGCTGAATTGCCTGGGCGTGCATAACCTAATAGGCTTATATTCAATGTTGGGTCAACTCATTTCATCTCATCATAATCTCTTACCAAGTAAAATCGTAATTAAATGTATAAATATCGATACAGGGTATCTCAATATCTCAATCTCTCTTGGTACTTCGATAAAACTCTAGTACTTAGCCATCGACATAGGATATTTCCAAAACTTAGGATATCTTGATACCACTTTGGTACCTAATCATGGGCACAAAACATTCTTGGGACTCAGGATGCCATGTTTTTTGCTCGACGGATAGATACCTAGCCACCCTCGCTCTTCTCTAAACATCCTATCAATTTATGATCATCAAATGTAGCCTACACTAGGCAAGCCACCGATTCTCAATTTTCACCAATTATTGACATTATATTATCAACCGATCTCTATTTAATTAATACATTTACCGTCAAATTAAGAAGCAATACACCTTAATATAAAATTGAATCACCTCGTACTACATTAATTATTTGATAAATAAAATAAAAATAATTCATGTATGTAACTATTAATCATTAATTAAAATTAACAAACATTACACATTAATATAACATTGAATTACATTGTTGTACTACATTACTTATTTGATAAATAAAATAAACATAATTAATGCATGTAACTATTAATCATTAATTTAATTAATAATTAATTTAAAATATCATTCACTATAAAATAATTTATGAACAACAAAACGATATAATATTATAAGAGTACATCCTTACTTTGATTGCAGGCTCAACTAATTGATATTCCCTCCTTAATCAAACTTTTGGACCTAGAATTTACAAATTTCAATTACACTAATTTACAAAAAATTTCAACTTAAATACACTTAATAATCCAACATTTATCTCTTTTATAATCTATTCTTAATTATAGAAAAATATATCTTTACTAACCTAAGTACCGTAATTACTAAAATACCCTTAACTATTTAAAAATCCTATCTTACCCTCATTCAATCCAATTAATACCAAAAATGACTTTCTTGGAAGTAAATTCCAGATTTACCCTTTATTCTTTGCATTTCCTATCTTGCCCCTTCATGCAACTTAAATTTTCAAAAGATGTCATCTTCTTCACCTTCCCCTCTTCTCCTATCTCCTTTTCCTTTTATCATTTTTAGCCACATTTTCTCCATTTTTATCCTTTCATGCAACTTCAAGTATTGTCCTAAACAATCACAACATGCAAATCAACTAGGATGACCAAAATTCACCAAAAAATAGACATAAAATGTCAGCTAAATATTTACCAAAGTGTTAAGGGGCTTTAAAGTTGTTGACCTCCACAACTTGCTCCCAATTTTCTGCAAAACAAACCTAATGAAAGAACACATAAGAGAAGTGACATATGCAGGAAACAATAGTGTATTTAGACACACTTACTAGTTGGAATAGTTGAGAGAAAAGATGAAGAAGATGATGATTTTCGTTGGTCTTTCTCTATGTTTACAGCTGATAGTTTTTATATGTGTTTAGAAGTATAGGCTAGGTTGTGAGTAAATTTATGTTAATGATGAGCTTTACAGGAGCTGTAACTTTGCCTTCAATCTTCGTAATTGAAACTCCTATTTTTGTCAATTTTTTTTCAAAATCCAATCAAAGCTTTTTATCTGTGCTAACACACAAAACCATTCACCTCATAGAAAAAATATAGTTAAAAATCGAACTTTGTTGTTGACAAATCTTCATAATAACAAGAATTTAAAGGTTGAATATTTCATAGACAATTAAAGTTTACAATTAAGAAATGTACAAAAAGATGAAGAGAGAGAAAAATGAGAAAGAATAGATAGCTGAAGAGGCTCAAAAAGTATGAACTCATTACTTACAAATAGTCTTTATTTAAACACCTACATAACATACACAAAAATCCATAAACTAAATCTTTCTCTTCCCATTTCTTTTTATCAATATCCAATTATAGGATTAAAGGTTTTTCTCTTTTTTTAAAACCACCAAGCTTTATATATATAAGTTAATAAAGGTGGGTGATGATGGGGTTTCAGTTGCCTTGAATCTCCAAAATGAAAGAATAAACCATATCCACTTAATGGAAAATGCTCAAAACTTGAATTTTGATTTTAATTAATGTTGCTCATGTAACACCCCATGTTAGGGGTTAGAAAATGAAGAAATTTTAGTACATCATTTGCTTTGCATAATTGAGTATTCGTTGATATGTGCATACGAATTTTAACATAAACAAATAATTATACATGCATTCATTGACATTTTTCAGGTATAATTGATTTATAAATGAAATTAAATTGTGAATTATAGATTATTGGTGGTAAAAATTTATTTGGAGACTATTAGTAATATTTTTAAAATTTTGAGAATTTTAGGATTTTTTTTAAAAACTTTAGGATATTTTAGATTAAGAAAAATGAACTAATAACATAATGACATGTAACACTTATAAGAGGATGACAAATGACCCACATGCAAGAGGCCACGTGTCAATGAGTTATTAAAGCAAGATATTACAAATTGTGTAAGGCAAAATCTCTGTAACTTTGGTTTCTCTTCGGAATAGCTTTGGTCTTCTTTCTCACTGCTGTGATTTTCTGAAAACAAGGTAAGTAAAGTTCTAAGTTTCTGAGTTCTATAACTAATTTTTGATGATGTTTTGTGGGCTAGAAATAAACACATGCATGAGATAGATGAGTTGATATATTGTATAGTAATCATGCATGAAAAATTGTAGGTGAGTTTTGATTTAGATGTTTGGTTTGAATATTGAGTTTTGAGTTGTATGAGAGTAAGATTATAGCGCCCCCTTACCGTAGGGTACTCATCGGAACGCCCGTAGGTTATTCCGATACATAACCTATGATGAGGGTGCACTACAAAAGATCATTTCTATATTCCACATGGCATCGATATAATAAAATTGTAATGACAAATTTCACTAAATTTGTAAAACCGAATTACTTCACATTTCATTTATTAGAAACCATAAATACACAATTCTGTCATGATTACATGCTGTACAAAACCAAAAAGGGATTGAAATAACTCCTAACTAGGTCATACCCAAAAGATCCCAGCTGACCGACCTGTGAGCTATACTTCTCTTGCCAGCGCTCACACAGCAGGAAAGGTCTCGCTAACTGGAGCTAGGAGTCTACTATCGCAATCCTGAAAAATAAATTGCAATGTTGGATGAGTTTGCGAACTCAATGAGAAACCATCATCGATGGTTCACCCAATTCATGCATTACGCAAAATTGCGTAC
>JANITW010000007.1:47460234-47471023 GCA_027564335.1 Erythroxylum williamsii
ACCATTAAACCCCAAATAACTCTATCCTTTTATATATATATATATATATATATATATATAATTTTTTAAGATTTTGGGGGGCCCAGTGGTGGCTCCTTCTCTGACTTCACCTCAGCAAGATAATAGTCTTTGTACATTACAGTATACAATCAAAAGTTTAGAAGATCACTGGTTCTATTCTGTACTAACCTTGTAACATTACGCCAAAGTCCACTAAACCCTAGAACAATCTGCAGTGTTGATGCAACAATTAGGGCACCTTGAATTGCACGCATTGTCCTCTTAAATTTCTGGGTCAGAAGGAAATGTCATTAAAGAATAATTGCGATGATGAGACGAGTATCATAAGAACAGTTAATGTATTTTTCAGATATGCACTAGTTTGCACACATATTTTATCTTGAGTATGTCCTGGTTTTCAACTTTTACTCAAGAACAAGTTGCATCACCAGTTCTAAAAACTTCAGAAGCTAAAAAGCTCTAAATTGCAAACACCTGAATAGGATCTAGACCATCACTAAATCGACCGGCCAGTATAATTGAAATTGTAGTAGGCACAAAGGTATATGAGCCCCCAATCACAGCTGGCAATCGAGTTCCAAACAGAGTTTGCAGCAATGTGTTTATACCAGCAACAAACAGTAGTGTCTGTATCACTTGGGCCTTCTCCTTCTACAAGAATGACAAATACTGCATAAATCTCAAGTGAAGATGGATCACTTCTGGAGAAAATTATCATCTTTAGCTGAAAATGACTTATCAACTTCAAGCAAGCTTCCCATCCCAATACGACTTACATTTCCACCTCCCATTTGGGGCACAAGAGCTGTAGGAATAAGAACAGTCGTCCCAAGCATCACAAGGTAATGTTGGAAACCAAGTAGAATGGCCTCAGCTGCATTAAATTGTCCCAAGGGTCAAGATGCAAGTATACACCATCTTATAACGTTCATAAAATAAGAATATACCAAAATTGTCAACCATCCTCACAAGTGCAACTTGAACACATCAGAGAGGAAAAGATTCACACAAAAGGGGAAATTAATTACAATCGAAAATGGGAAGTACTTAACAAAAGAGTCACATTTCTTATGAAAACAAAAAAAAATCACATGGACATAAATGAATTATCAAGTGCTGTTTTAAAAAAAATTCAAGTCGGTACCTCCATACAGAAATTCCTATGCAAAAAAGGAATAAAGAATAAATGGCAAAAAAACATTAATTGACATTAAAAACTTTCAGAAAGGAATCATCGATTAACAAGAAAATAATTGCCTCACACTTTCCTTTCTTATTCAATCTTTAATGCGACCACAATCTTCAATAGACAAAACAGTGAGGTTTGCGTTCTGGAAATATCATTTAGCTCTTTGAAAAAGGAGCCTAATTAGAAGAAAAGAGAATAAAAGCACAAAAAGTTGCTTTCATGCTAAAACAAAGTTGCAGGGACACCAATAAATAAATCCTTAAAGCTTAACCAAAACATGGTCTGGTAGATTCAAGGAATACTTGCCTTAAAATCTCAACTAAGGAATTAGAATCTAAACCCAATAGTAAAGGTCCATAAGCACAGAAAAGGCAAATAAAAGTATGCTAATTGATATTGAATATACTCACGCCATGGAGGAGGACTAGTAATGCAATAAGAGATATTTGGAAGTTGCTCCTTAGATGGGTGTGGCTGTGGCTCCTGCACCTTTGCCGCCATGAATCTTCTTCTCTCTTTCTAGAACTTTCTTTCTCTAGAAAACATTAAAAAGACGAAAGAAAAAACAGCTTCAGGAATGAGTGAATGTTCTAAAAAGTAGCACAAATACCCAAATCTAATATGCAGAAATCAGATCCCAAATCCCACAGAAAACTCACTGAAGTGACAAGAAACCAGAGATAACACTCAACAATACTCAATAATGCAACTACCCAAAAGCCTGAACAACCCACATAGATGAGGATAAAAGAAGATTGCAGAGTAGTGGAAAATGAAAGTATAACCACAGAAGTATAAAATAATGCTCTAAATTATTGAAAAGAAAAACATGAGAAAAGTACCTTTTTACTATAGCAATCTTGAAAGCAATCCAGAATTCGAGTGCCAAAAGAATTTAAAGTAAAAAAAAAAGCATGTACCCCACACACAGCCAGGAAAAGGAAAAATGCTTTACTTTCTTTCCGCTACCATCAGAAAAGGAGAGAAACCCAGATGCTCTTTAGAGCAGAAAAAAACAACGTACATGAATGAAAACAAAGAGCGAGCAAGTGAAAGTTGCAAACTTTGCAATGAAAATGGAATAAGAAGAGAGTGGGAAACAGTAGAAAACGTAAATCTTTTGTTTTTCTGAAAGTCTCTCTTTCGTTGTCCCCCTGTAACATCCAAGGATAAGAAATCTAACCAACTATATTAAATGCCATTGTTATGCAGTTACCTACTTCAATCGAGCGATTCCTTTACAAGTGTCCCTAAGTTACGCGAGAAAAGAAACTCATTGAAGTTGACATGGTAGAAGACTAAGCCATGAAGCTCGCTCTGTTGAACGACGTCGTCCATTCCATTCCACAGGAGTACAGCTACCGCTTGGCAGCTACTACTATCAACTATCCTCGGAGAACGCACCTAGATTTTGACGTCATTAGTGCATGAAAAGACGGAATAGGCCATGAGAAATTGGATGCCATGTCGGGGCACGTGTACGTGGAGTTGTTGGAATGATGGTAGATTGGGAAGTTTAAGTGCATAAGAGGACGATGATCAGGTGCGAGTATGAAATATACGATTCAGATTTTTAATATTGCGATGTCTTATTACGTCTAATAAATATTAATTATTTATTTATATAAATTTCGCATAAATTTTTTAAAATAAATGATTAAGATTTTATAAGACAGAATAATATTGAATAGAGAATCTTTTCTGATAAAATATGCACCCAGTAAAGAGAAACGACAGCCGACACTTCTTTATCCGGAATCCGGTGGATTACATAATCAAATAAAACGACAAAAATCTTTTATCTCAATATAAAATAATGAACAGAGATTATATAATAGGGAGTAACCATATCTTGAGTGTGAGCAAGCTTTGTTTTATTATACAAGTGACTTAGACCGCACAACCAATGGCTTTATGTTGGACTTGTTCGCCTTTTCTTCTGCTTAGCCAATTTGCGCACCTCTATAGTCATAGTCACATTCATGCCACATGTTATCAAAAGAGTTAGATTCCTTCTCCCGGACCAGAAATGAAGGTAACATTTTTGACAAAGTGTCAAAGGCTGGCGTTTGCAATGGAGCTACTTGGCGGACAAGTAAATAGGCACTCGAAAAGACAACCTCTACCAATCGGTGGTCCTCGACTAATCAGACCTGGAGTGTCTGTGCGACCATTTTTTAATATTTTATTCTTAGAGCATAGCGAGAGTGAAACTTAAATCTTCTACTACTAATCTCCGACGCAAGTAAGTTAGCAAGGGGTTCTTCTGATTTAGGTGAGATTATAAGTTTATATCGTTCTTATATATGCAGCTGTTTAAAATTTAGAGTTAAAACTTTAATTTTCAGAAGGGAATTATTCAATTCGAACGAGGATTAGTCTAACTGTAGATGACTTAAATATATCTTTTTATAATTAGGACCCTTCTAATACCTTGTGGGCAACTAAAAAAAAATCTCCTACCAACTCCTTATTCTCACGCATCAGATAAAAGAATTTATATCTTTATAAATTCTTTTTTTAAATTCATACTCTCATGAGTTATTTTATATATAGACAATTAATTTTATTAAATATTTTTAAATCAATTGATTACCAATTAATCGATGATAAAATTAACTAACAGTTAATACAATCAGTTAATTATCGGGTCGTAACAATTGAGTGCTTCTTGAACTTAATATAACAAGCTATTTTCATTTTGCAAATAAAGAAGAATAACGACCTAATATTTCCAGCACCAATATATGATTGTTTGAATCAGGCCTTATTGCGTTCGTTGGGAACGTCGATTGGTCCACCGCTCTCATTTGTCAATACCCCGCGAAAACTAGGATTAAAGGGGACAATGACATGATTCTTGGCATTATGGTGACCGTTGCAGCTTCTTTAAGTTTGTCGTATTGGTGGGCCACCTGTATGACTCGCTATCAAACATTGTTAATTCGCCATTGGATAGTTGTCTTATATTGGTAGGAAATTGAATACATCGGGGGATGCATAAATTTTTTTAAATGGAAGTAAAATTTTATTTTTAATAAAAGTAAAATTTTAATAAAAGTAAAATTTTTATTTTAAAAAAACAAAATTTTAAAAAATAATTTTTTTATAAAAAATTTTGGAGACAGTAAAGGCAAGTGCCCTCACTTGCTAGTTACGAGCATGGCGAATAAAATGATGCCAGCGCTGGAATAAAATTATTACGGTTTGATATTAAATTTATTTCATGGTTGAGTGAATTTTTTAATAATATATTTGTATTATTAAGTGCTAATCTTATTAAAAATTAATAGAAAGAGTACAAAAAGATAATAGTTTGAAATATAAGACCCTTTTCTTTTAAATATTATACCTTATAATTTTTTATGAATAAATTAAACTATAAGGACTAGAGAATATACTTTTTTTATTGATTTAAGTGGTGGTTTATTTATCTTATGAGAGAGTTTTTTAAAGTGCCTTTTGATGTCTTCTATTGCATTGGTTGTCAAATCGTCTCGTTGGGTTAGTGATTAAAGCTTTTTGTTGGGTATTTGACATAAGCATGCAGAAACGAAACAGTAATACTTTTAAGTGTCTAGGGAGTGAGAAAGTCTATATTTTAAGGAGGAGCGTTGCGCTTCGCTTGAACGTGTGCTAATTGTATAGGACAAAATTTTTCATCTAATATTATTCTGTTTTATTCTGCCTCATAAAATTTTAGTTATTTATTTTACGAGATTTACACATTTACACGGAACCTACGTAAGACTTACATAAATAAATGACTGAAATTTATTAAACACAATAAAATATTATAATATTAAAAAAAAATCTAGACTTGCCTTTATACAGGTGCGAAGTTGTACAACTTAAGGTAATGCGTACGGCCATTTTTCTCTTTGGCAAAAGGGTCAGAAAGGACCTAAGCGTTGCTTGTCTGCACTTTGTGACTCTACTTTCTTTCTCTGCCTCTTGTCTGCTTCTCTTTCACATTGTTAATCATTTTTATGTTGCTTCTTTGCGCATTTTGGTGTTGTTAAACCTTTTACTGTTGTTGTCTGGAAGTTTCACATTTCCTACATTTCTGCACTTGACCCCCTTTTATGACATTCTGCTTGCAATAAGTACTTTTATTAGTTCATTTGTATCTCTCTTTCTTGCCTTTTTTTGGTCTTCCTGGCGTTACCCTTTTAAGTTTTAACGGGTCGATGCATATGTTCATAATCATTTTCTGGCTAGAAGCTTATCCTCTTAATAGGCTGCAACACCTTACATATACCTTCAGAAAGATGTTCTTCTTGTAATAGTCATTGACAAATTCCTCAGGTCTTCTTTTGGAGTGATTGATTGCACTATATGTATCATGTTTATAAAGATAACCATATAGGTCTCATACTTTACAATTACAAAACTCCAGACAACTCACTTCTCATCTTTTTTGTGAACCAAGATCTTTTGTTAAATATTATCTTGTCTTATTCTGTCTTATGAAATTTTAACTATTTATTTTGCGGGACTCACGCAGGATCTACACGGTATCTATACAGGACTTATATAAATAAACGGTTGAGATTTATTAGACACAATAAGATACTATAATATTAGACAGAAAATTTAGACTCTTTTTTTTCTTACCATATACGCTCCATCCTAATTTTATATAATCCTCTGTTACATTGTCTCCTTCTTATTAATTTCAAATTTTTTACAATTGCGGCGCAATATTAGACTTCCATTTGTACAGTATGCCCTCTTTTATGAACGACCCTTTATAATCTTGTTATGATGGTCTTTCAATAATAACAGGTCTACGTCTCGCTAGTAACATCCATTTGTTAAATGTCTCGCTCATTAAGATCTGGTGGTGTAATTTTATTTTTTAACGCTTGAATATGTTCTACTTATTTTCAGGATAAATCCATCTTGCATGTTTATTAAATACTACATCCTTGCTGATATTAATCTTGTTGCTAATAAGGTTATATAGCTTATATGGTTTGGATTTAAAATAATAACCAACAAAAACTTGTTTCTCAGATTTTTCATCAAATTTATGAGAGTCAGTTTAAACCAAAGCATAAATTATACAATTTAAAACTCTCAAGTGGCGCTTCCACTAGTCTAAGCCTCTTATAGTATTTGATTATAAATAGCTCTTATTGGAGGCAAATTGAGAAGTTATATCACTGTTGCAATAGCTTTTACCTAAAAACAAATAGGAAGACCTTTTGCTTAAACCATGCTTCTAGCCATCTCCACTATAGCACAATTTTTTCTCTCATCTACACTGTTTTGTTATGGTGTATATGGTGTCATAAATTCCCTGCAAATGCTATTTTTCTCACAAAAAGCATTAAAATTAATTGAGACAAATGCTTCTCCTCTATCTCTTCATAATTTCTTTATTAAAAGGTCACTTTCTCTTTCATCAATTGCTTTGAATTTTTTGAACCTGTCAAAAGTTTCAAACTTGTTTTCTAAGAAGTATACCCAACTCATGCAGCTGTAATCAACTATGAATAATAAAAAATGTTGACTACCATTAAAAGATTCATTGTTCATAGGCCTACATAAATCTACATGTAATAGCTCAAGATATTCAGAGGCTCTCCAAGCTTTCTTATAGGAAAAGCTCTCTTAGTTTGCTTTCCATATATGCAACCTTCACAAAAGCCAAGTTTCTCAAGTTTTGTTATTCCATAAACTATTTCCTTTTGACTCAACAACTTCAAACCATTATTATTCAGATGCCCATATCATAAATGCCACATACTATTCTCACTATCAACATTAGCAACCATGGCACAATTCTCAACCATTGAAACTTCTAATCGAAACATTTCATTGTTTGCTATTGAAACTTTATTAACGGTTTATCCAGATTTTTATCTTTAATAGTGCAAAATCTATCATCAAATAGAATTGAATATCCATTAATAATCATTAATTTCCCAATACTGAGCAAATTATAAGATAGAATAGGAATAAACATCACTTATTGTAAAATCTGAGCTTTATATTAACTGGTTTAAATGCTAACGGTACCTTTGCCTTCAACCCAAATCTTCTTGTTGTCTCCTAGTGTCGAGTCTAGATCCTCTGTCCAATATTATGGTATCTTATTGTGTTTAATGAATCTCAGTCATTCATTTATGTGAGTCCCGTGTGGGTCCTGCAAAATAAATGTTTGAGATTCTATGAAATAGAATAAGATAGAGTAACATTGGACAGATGATCTTTTCTTCCTAATGTCACCTTTGCTCATCAAGCTTTCTAAAAAGTGACCTTTATTCAGATATATGATCAAAATTACCACTATCCAAAAACAAAATATTGTTAGACTTCTTTTTTTTTTCACAAAAATGGTCATGAATAACTTACTTTCTTCATCTTTTTTTTTTGTTGTAAAAATGGCTTGGTTATTTAATCCTTCTACTTTTGCCAACAATAATCTTCTTTGTAACCTGGCCTTTTTTGTAGTAGTGACATTGAAATGACTTATTCTGCCTCTCTTCATTGGAAGCTCCTTTACCTGGACCTCTTCCTTAAATTTTTTCTACAATCTCTTCTACAAAATGCACGTCTACCATTACCATGACCAACATAATTTTCTAACATCTCCCCCTTCACTTGAAGGGCTTTTTCTTCAATCTTTTTACTCGACTTGAGCAACCTTTGTTCATGAGCATGCAAAGAACTTATTAGTTCATTAAACAAATAATTAGATAAATCGTAGATGTCCTCGATAGCAACAATAATATGTTCAAACTTTAGAGTAAGATTTGTCAAAACTTTTTCAATAACAATTTCTTAAGACACATCTTCACCATACGACTTCATTTGATTAAATAGAGAAGAGACTCTACATAAATAAGTTTAAACATATTCATTGTTTTTTATGGATAGAGTTTCAAAGTCACGATAATAAATCTGCAGTTTTACCATATTCACCTTTGACAAACCCTGAAACTCCTTCAAAATCTGCCTGGCCACCAATGGCATTATTTACTACTGCATGCAATTCTTGAGAAGAGTGTTTAACTGACTACTTATTTAATGAAAAACAAAGCTCTGGCATTGTTCTTTTTAGTTTCTTACTTTCTTTCAATTTTTCTACTGCCATTTCGTCTGGACCAATTAAATCTACAAAAGCCAAATTTCACCAGGTCCTAAAGTGGTTGAGATATAAGAAGAGTCCTCATCTTAATGCTCCAGAACTCATACTTTTTGTCTACAAAAATTGGTATGAATGGCTGCAAAGTCGATGAAACAGCATGAAAGTATGCAAGCCTTCTGTTATTTCTTAAATGCTGATAGGTTGTATGTAGCATAATAGAGTATATAATTTCCTGGTTCTAGATATTACAGGTTCAAATCATGGCCTTAATTCGTGAGTTACCTAAAAGGCTTTGAAAGTGGCTGGTTAAAAATAAAGATAACAGTTTGTTAGCATTAGTTAGGTTGACTAAGTTATTAATTTGTTATGTACTTTATTTAGAATATGTTTACTGAAACAGTCTCTCTATTATGTAAGGGTAATGTTGCGTGCTATTGACCTTCTTAGATCCTGCTTCATTGCGGAATTTCAAATTGGGTGCGATAACGATGACGATGATGTGGTTTGTAAGTTGTTAAGGATTTATCTATTATACCCAAATAAAAGAAAAACTAACAGAAGTGGAGATGGGTAAGGACGTTAGAGGATAGAGTAGGATGAAAGAAAAGTGCGGAGAACATGCGTGTTGCTTTCATTTCTTCAATCTTCCGACGCAGGACCACAACTAGGCACTTTAGGCCTTTCGGTCCCTTTATTTATTGGGGTTGAGTAGGTTTGAGTATTGGCCTACTGTACCTATTGCAGTTGACCTCTCTCTTTCTGCTCAGTATGTTGATGTGAAGACACAACGATCTATTTGCCCTTTTTTTTGCCTGTCTATGTAAAACTTATGTAAGTATGTAAATAAAATTCAGTAAAATATGATAAGAATACTATAATTGGATCAGAAAATATAACGAGTGTTTGGTGTATCCTGCTGGTCTCTGAACGAGAGGCGAGAGATAGATCTTCTGTCCCTTTTTACCCAATACCTTCTATCCCTTTTGGATCTCAATTATCTAATGCATTATATTGGATAATTGAGATCGAAAGGGGACATAATAGGTACAGAGTATCCTCTGTACCCCTATGAACGTACGCATAGTTGACTGAACAAAACCTATTATGGTATTGGAATGATGAAGTTATCCTTACAGGAGTTACAGCAGCTACATTTGGCTTTGGCATCAGAGTCCTTTTGACTTACCGTTGTTTGAGAAGACAAGCAGGTAAGAAATTAGAAAGTTATGACAAGAGTACAGGCCGAAGTCTCTGTAAACGGTTAAAATCTCCTGAGCCGTTCTTTCCGTGTGCAACATCCAACTATTGTATACAAATATACAATAATTAAGAGAGAGAAAAAATAAATGGGGTAGATAGTATACTGTTAAAATAAAGGGCACATCCGCACGTGAGAAAACGGCAATTA
Organism: Erythroxylum williamsii; assembly: GCA_027564335.1. NCBI lineage: Eukaryota > Viridiplantae > Streptophyta > Magnoliopsida > Malpighiales > Erythroxylaceae > Erythroxylum > Erythroxylum williamsii. The sequence goes on from JANITW010000007.1 coordinate 47,469,952, forward strand.
TTGTCTTCTCTGATTATTACATCAAATTTAGAATAAAAGGTAATATTTTAAAATTTTTTTCACTAAGTTTAGTGTTATTTACCATTTTACACCAAAAATTTTCAAAGAATATATCACAATAATTTAGTTATTAACTAAATTAATTTATATTTATACAATAATTTATATTTATTTATTAAAATTAGTATTTTTAATTAATTAATATATACTTTATTAATATTATTTAAAATATATATTTAAAATTATTGTAATAACAAATTAATAACACAAACAAGTATGAATTGATTAAAATTTCTCATTTAACATCTAATTATTTAAATTTTCATATCGTTCTCACAAATATTCAATCAGTACATTACAAAGTTTATAATGAACTTCTTTATTTCTAATTTGCTTATGTCTAGTAACGAAGGAATGAGGATGACCTTTCAAACTATTAATTATTTATGTTAAATTAATATTTTCAAGTGCTTTGGCTTTACTTTTAATTTAATTGTTGTAATTTTAGTTTGATTATAATATCGAATCTAACTATAATTGTAATTTATTTTAGTCTGATTGTAGTTTTAAATATTTTTGTTGAGTTTTAATTTTTAAAATCAATGGTGTGGTTTAAATTTATATACTTTTTATTTCAAATTTACTTTGTATTTTAAACATATTTTATTAATGAATTTATAACACTTATAAATAAAAATTAAAAATAAAAATTAAAAATAAAATTTATACTATATTTAATATTAGTCTTGTTTTAAATATCTCAGTGAGATTTTTGTAATGATATATTTTAAATTTAATTGTTCAGTAAATTTTGTAAATAAATCAATTTGTGAAAAGGAAATAAAAAGACTATATTAAAAGAAAATAAACAAAATTATCTTTTTACAATTTTTGATGCATGATATTTCATTACATCATTTTGGTGTGAAAATTTGATGTCTTCCTTAGAGCTGATATATTACACCAAAACACCAATGCCTTGGATGGAGATGACCTAACTGTCCGTATGGTTGCTGTCTTCAGTAGCTGGAGGCGAAACAGAACAGGACTGAACAGAACAGAAACTGGAGTC
>JANITW010000007.1:47507055-47518550 GCA_027564335.1 Erythroxylum williamsii
TTTTATTAATAATTTGTTAATAAATATTATATAAGAGATTAAATAAATTTATTTAATTAAAAATAATTTATCTTTAAATTTTATCTAAAATGTAATCATTATCAATAATAAAAATATAACTACACTAACATTAACAACCAAACAAAATTTTATTTTTATTACTATCTATCCATGTCCCTGACTGAATTTATAACCAAGAAAGATAGATTGCTTTGTTTGTGGGCTTCATTATGTTACTATTGAGCTTGACGCTTTAGTTACTTTAAAGGCTATGATCACCATGCTTGAAGAGCATCCTGGCTTCCTCTTATCAAACGCCACTGTTATACGCAGAGGAAAGAATCTGAACATGCATGTTGATCACACAATCACACGGCAGTAGGGTGCGTTGTGTCTCGGCATCGCTTCTTGTTCCGTGTCTTCAAAAACTGTCGTTATGAGATGAGCCATGACGCTCAGGCTTGTTTGTAAGCTGGTAAGCCAGTTGCAGTTGCAATTGCATTTGGTTATTCAAAGGCGTTCTGATTAATTGAATCCCATCAGGCATGCTCAATGCGATGTTTGAGCAGTCTCAACTGCTGGAAAGCCCAAAATCCGGAGTATATATATATATATATATATATATTTCATATTTTATTTATAGCTTTTAAATTTAATAAAAATGAATTAAAAAATTAAATATTTTATTTAAAAAACAGACTAAATCATTAAGCACAGCTATCCAGAGACAGAGCAGGTAGAGATTGCCCATCGAAGTCAGTGATTGCAGTACTTTCTGACAAATGAGTAGAAAAAGAGAGAGGAGGGGACAAGAAAAGAAAAAAAAGAAAAGAAAAACCTGAAAAATCAAAATTCACAAACGCAACATTTACATCATCATCATCATTTCCTTGCTTAAAAAAAGGTAGAATCGTCCACTTCAGTCTTCAGGTATCTCCACTCTCCCTAATCTGACAGAATAATGAAGAAGTAAATTACGGTCTGATCTCAGTCAATTTTTTAATAAGACAGTTCATTCCTTCTATTGTAGGGATTTAAATTCTAATCCTTGTTTTAAATTAATCTTACTAATAATTAACTGAGTTACTTGTGCGGGCATCATGATCACTTGCTTACTTTACTAATATGTATATATGTGTTGGAACATCTCAAGACAACCTTAACTTCTGCCATCATATGGCCACATGCGACCTGCACCGGCAGTTGCAGCCCCCACCCAACACCATTTTTTTAGTATTCAACTAATTTCTTTTAATGTAAGGTACCACAGATTCGAATTTTGTAAAATATATTATAATTCGAATAATTCAAATTTGTGGGTTATGTGAGACCCCACCAAATAATAACAAATTCCAAGTCAACCGCATCCCTTTTCCAAGTAAAAATCAGCCGTCAACATTACATTTGTCACACTGACACATCTCGAATCTAATCTAAGCCTGTCACCCTTATGTCACCGCCTTGTAACGTTATCACGTCTCTGCCCGATCTGCCCAGCCCTTGCCCGGACAACCCCCATGTTTTTTTCTCTCTCTTCCAAGTACCCAAACACACCTCTCCTTTTGTCGTCTCGTTCCGTCTCTGTCTCTAGCTCTCTCTCTCTCTCTCTAAAATCTCGAGTTTTCTTTCGTTAGATCGATTCGGCGGCTAGAGTTATCTCTGAGTCATATCTGGGGAGGCGTTGTTGGGTTGATTAATTGTGAGAAATCGAAGGTTGGCGGGATCCGGACTCATTGCGGAGTGAAATTTAGGGTTTTTGTTGGATCTTGGTGTTTGGATTTGGGGGAAAAACAAGAGACTTAAGGGTGTTGTAAAGAGGGGTTTGGAGGTTGAAACGAAGGGGAGGGGATTGATGGTACTCGAAGGGGAAAATGCAAGGCTATGCATGGGCGGTCAGCTGAGGAGAGGAAAAGGACTCGGCACATGTGGAAAGAACCCTCTCGTAGCAATTCCGTTGCTGTGAGCGGTGATGTTTCATCTTCTTCTTCGTGTTTATCTCCAGCTAATTCGTTTTACAAGGTGAATCCCTGTTCTCGATTTTTCCAGTTTAGTATCTGTTCTGGGTTTGGTCCGCTGTTTTTTTCTTTTTTATTTTTTTGGGGGAGGGGAGGTTAAATTGCTTCTTTGGATCAGTGATGGCTTTTTCCGGGATTTGCAATGTTGGATTGGTTTTTGGGGAATGGAATACGCTGGGTACCGTGCGATTTTTGTGATTGACTGGAAACGCATCAAATTTGGGATTTTTAGTGAATCTAATGACTAGTTTAATGTTTTACTGGTTGCTTTAACTGATGAAAAATTTGAGAGATTGGGAGTAGCTTGGTGTTTTTCTTTTAAGGCTTGTTTATTTTGAACTCTGAAGCTTATGAGAAACTAGGCTGAGTTCTTAAAATTGTGTCTTTACGTTGGCGACATAGTATTGAAGCTATTTGGGGTAACAGACGGGCTTTATGTAAAATTGGTGGAATGAGTTGGAGGTAGCTCTGAAATTGTGTCGTGGGAGTGCAGATGGTTTTGGTGCTAATACTGTTGTTTAAATACCAATTTCCATCTGCTCATAACCTTCTCTGTTTCCTTTCTTTTCAATAGTTTTGACTATTGCTTTTCTTCTTCGCTCCAATTGTTATTTTATGCATTTGTTGTTCTTTACGTTGCTTAGGTACCTAGAGAATACTTGGGGTATCTGAAATTTGAGTACATTCAGTAGAGATATTACAAATATGGGTAGATGAGTTCTGATACGCTTTATTAAAAAAAGAGAGAGTATTTAGAGCCTTATTTTCCTCTTCTTTTGGTAGAGCAATTAAAAATTTGAGGTTGTCACTTTTGATGATGAGCGTTGATGACCCTGTCCTACTAATTCTCATGATTATGTTTCCAAAGAGAAAAAAAAAAGAAAAGAAAAACAGAACTTCTTCTTTTTCTGGGTAAGCTTGATTCTTTGTTTTAGTTTTCTTGGCCTTGTGATCTGTCTTTGATGAGATTGTTGGGCCACCAACGTTTTGAAATTAAGGTCAGAAGAGAAGATTTCTTCAGAAGGTTATATAGTTTGAAAGCTACGCATATTCTCCTTCTTTTTTATCTGTTTGGGAATGAATGCAACCTTACATGCTGCAGAGGTGCTCTAATTTTCAAACACATCGGTGAGGTTGAACAATTATTGGGTTTTCCATGCAAACTACTTGGTTTCCTCTGAACTCTTTTTTTTTTTTTTTTGAAAAATACCTTGAGTTGTTTTAAGTATTTACTCTGTGGTCAATTTTTATGCTGTCATAGAAGCTGGAATGTTGATCAATTATCAATTACTATTCAGGATCTCGTTTTCCTGTTTTAATAATGCTAGGTCAGCTGATTGATGGTAAGTCTTATCTATAGGTTCGTATCTGATATTGATAATTGCTTCATCTTTCTTTCACCCTTTCAACTCTATTTATAAATTGGTTAATTGACTGGCTAAAGCCCATTTATGCTATCTCCTCCTACAGGATGGACGCAAGATTACTGTTGGTGAATGTGCTCTATTTAAACCACCTCAGGATTCCCCACCTTTCATTGGTATAATTCGTTCGCTGACTACTGGTAAGGAGAACAAGTTGAAGTTAGGTGTTAATTGGCTTTACCGACCTGCTGAAGTAAAGCTTGGCAAAGGCATCCTGTTGGAAGCTGCGCCAAACGAGATATTTTATTCCTTTCACAAGGATGAGATTCCTGCTGCATCATTACTTCATCCGTGTAAAGTTACCTTCCTTCCCAAAGGTGTTGAACTTCCATCAGGAGTTTGCTCATTTGTCTGCAGGCGAGTTTATGACATTACAAACAAGTGCTTATGGTGGTTAACTGATCAAGATTATATTGATGTGAGTGTTAAATTCAATTACTTTTCTTTTATTGGTAATTGCATTCCTTTGATTGATTCTTTTTCCCCATCATAGGAACGGCAAGAAGAAGTAGATCAACTATTGTGTAAGACACGCTTAGAAATGCATGCAACTGTACAACCAGGTGGGCGCTCTCCAAAGCCAATCAACGGTCCGACAACAACATCACAGCTAAAATCAGCTCCTGATGGTGTACAGAATAGTACTTCCTCCTTCCATTCTCAAACTAAGGGAAAGAAAAGGGATCGAGTTGATCAGGGCTCTGAACCGGTTAAACGAGAACGTCCCACTAAAGTGGATGATGGTGATGCAGATAACAACAAACCAGAATGCTTTTGGAAATCTGAGATTGCCAAATTCACTGACAAAGGGGGTCTTGTAGATTCTGAAGCTGTTGAGAAATTAGTGCAACTTATGCAACCTGAGAAATGTGAGAAAAAGATAAACTTGATTGGCAGGTCAATACTGGCTGGTGTTGTAGCAGCAACAGATAAGATTGATTGCCTTAACCGGTTTGTGCAGATGAGGGGCTTACCTGTTTTTGATGAATGGTTGCAGGAGGTCCACAAAGGAAAGATTGGTAGTGGTAGTGGTCTTAAGGATAGCGATAAATCTATTGAAGATTTTTTGTTAGTTTTGCTCCGTGCACTTGATAAGCTGCCTGTAAATCTTCAGGCATTACAGATGTGTAACATTGGCAAGTCTGTGAATCACTTGCGGTCCCATAAAAACTTGGAAATTCAGAAGAAAGCAAGAAGTTTAGTTGACACATGGAAGAAAAGGGTTGAAGCTGAAATGGATGCACGATCTGGTTCCAACCAGACTGTCCCCTGGACTGCCAGATCACGTCTGCCTGAAGGCAACAGGCATTCAGGTCTATCCTCTGAAGTGATGAAAAGCTCTGGTGCACAACTTTCATCATCAAAACCTGCTTCCGCAAAGCCTGTCCAGGGAGAGATGGTGGCCAAATCTGTATCCACACCTCAGGGTTCTACAAAATCAGCAGCACTGCTGGCATCAGTGAGTAATAATCTTAAAGAGGGATCATCTAAAAACCTTGGTGTCAGTGGTGTAGCTGATCTTCCTCTAGCTTCGACGGATGAAAAAAGCAGCAGTTCCAGTCAGTCCCACAATAACAGTCAATCATGCTCTAGTGACCATGTAAAAACTGCAGGGTTTTCTGGGAAGGAAGATGCAAAGAGTTGTAGTGCTGTTTCAGTTAATGCCAATAAGATCATCAGTGGCTCTACATGTCATCGGAAATCAATCAACGGCATCCCAGGATCAACTATACATGGGGTCCAAAAGGAAACAGGATTAAGCAAAAATTCGTTGTTGCACAGAAATCCAGGCTCAGAAAAATTATCTCAGTCCACATTAACATCAGAGAAAGCAGTTGACACTCCCATAGCTGAGGGGAATAGTGCTAAATTAATTTTTAAAATCTCCAGCAGAGGTCGCAGTCCTGCTCAAAGTGCCAGTGGAGGTTCTTTTGAAGACCATATGGTCATGAACAGCAGAGCTTCTTCCCCTGTGCTTCCTGACAAGCATGATCTGTCTGATGGCAAGGAGAAAATAGATGCTTATAGAGCTACTATTACTTCGGATGTCAATACAGAGTCATGGCAAAGCAATGATTTCAAGGAGGTGCTTACCGGGTCTGATGAGGGGGATGGTTCTCCTGTTGCTGCTGTTGATGAGGAGCACTCTAGGAATGGTGATGATACTAGAAAACTAGCTGAAGTTGCTAAAGCTGCTTCCTCATCATCTGGAAATGAACATAAGTTGGCTAAATCACGTGATGCTTCTTTTAGTTCTATGAATGCATTGATCGAAAGCTGTGCTAAGTATGCTGAAGGAAATTCAACCATGTCAGCTGGTGATGATGTTGGAATGAATTTGCTTGCTAGTGTTGCTGCTGGGGAGGTTTCTAAGTCTGATATGGTTTCACCGATTGATTCTCCACAGAGAAATATTCCTCTTGTTGATAACTCTTGCACAGGTGGTGATTCAAGAGTTAAGTCATCTTCAGCTGATGACCATGGCCAGGACCAAACCGGGGTTGCTGAGGGTGTTGATGATGAACATGAGAAGCTAGCTATTGTGGTCAATACTTCAGTGGCTAGGAATTCACAGGGTAAATGTTCTGTTTCTCAAGAAAAGCCTATAGGGGACCTTGCTGGACATCCAAATGTTCACAGCAGTAATGTAGAAGAAACTGCAGAGGCTTGCCTAGAGAGTAATGTAAAATCAGAAGAAATGGTAATGACTACCTCGGTTGTACCTCCAGCATGCAATGTGGATAGTACATTAGGTTCTGGTGGCAAAGAGACATTTGAGGATGCAATAGGTGGTGAAATAAATGCAGATGGCACATCTGATATTAAAGAACATTCATCTGGTACTATTCGCTTTGAGTGCAAGGCCAGTGTTTCAGAAGTAGAAATGAAAAAAGATGCTGAAGGATCATTACCATCTGCATCTCTAGCTAATGATGGTGAAAAGAATGAAGAGTTAAACTCGGTTGTGAAGATTGAACAGAAACCAGCTGATGTGATGCATACTCAGTTTGCAAAAAGAACTGATGGGGATCCCAAGCCTCCTTGTTCTACTAAGGATGTGATTTCTGAAAGCATGGATGAGCTGAAGGATGAAAAAGCTAACGAGATAGATTGCAGGAGTCAGTCTGCCTTGAAGCAAAAAATCAAACAAGAAAGCTATGTAGGTTCAGCTGTTTCTGATGACAAGGTTGAGCTCTTGGTGAAGAATGCTGTAGGTAATCACTTTGAAGAGAGAGATAATGGAGGGCCAGCTTTTCAAAGGGTGCAGAGGGTGTTATCTGTACATTTGCAAGAACCAGAGCACCAAAGAAGATCTAGGGGATCGAAGATGACTGGCACAGAAGCTGATGAAGCTGAAGAGTGTACATCGACTGCTGCAGGGGGTTCAGATATGGAAGCAAAAGTTGAGTTTGACCTGAATCAAGGGTTCAACTCCGATGAAGGAAGATATGGAGACCCAAACAAATCGAGATCTTCGGGATGTTCTCCTGTTCAACAGTTAATTAGTCCTATGCCACTGACAGTTTCTTCCGTGTCTACCAGTGTTCCTGCTTCAATTACAGTGGCTGCAGCTGCAAAACGACCTTTCGTTCCACCAGTGGATTTACTGAAGAATAAGGGAGAGCTTGGTTGGAAGGGATCAGCCGCCACAAGTGCTTTTCGACCTGCTGGACCAAGAAAAGCTTTGGAGATGTCAGTAGGTCCAACCGTTGTTTCTGTACCTGATGCTACTGCTCCTAAACTATGTCGTCCTCTGTTGGACATTGACTTGAATGTTCCAGATGAAAGAATCTTGGAAGACTTGGCCTGTCGAAGCTTTGCTGAGGGTACAGGTGGTATCTCTGGCAGCAAAAAGAAATGTGATCTGGCACATGATGATTTAAAGGGTTCTGTGCCTAGTCGAAACTCTGGGGGATTTGATCTTGATCTGAACAAAGTGGATGAACCTACTGATGTTGGCATTCACTTGAGTAGCAATGGTTTTCAGCTGGCGGGCCAACTTCAACCCTCAAAAACTTCTTCAGGTGGACTTCGTATTTGTGATGGAAGTAACCTCATGGACTTTGATTTGAATGATGGGCCTCTTGTTGATGAAGTACTTGCAGAACCAACAACACTTGGGCAGCACACTAGGAACAGCCTGACATCCCAGTCATCAGTTTCTGGGATTCGGCTAAATAATAGAGACGTGGGCAACTTCTCTTCATGGTTTCCTCTAGGCAATCATTATCCAACTATGGCAATCCAGTCTATCTTACCTGATAGAGGGGAGCAGGCTTTTCAAATGGTGGCACCTGGTGGGCCTCAAAGAATGTTAGCTCCACCCCCAGATACTACTCCATTTAGAAGTGATCTCTATAGAGGACCAGTGTTGTCATCTTCTCCAGCACTACCTTTTCCATCTACACCATTCCAATATCCTGTCTTACCTTTTGGTAGCAGCTTCCCTCTGCCCTCAACTACATTTTCAGGTGGTTCGGCGACATATGTAGATTCATCAACTGGTGGGCAGCTTTGCTTTCCTAGTGTGCATTCTCAAATATTAGCACCTGCTGGTGTGGTCCCAACCCAATATTCAAGGCCTTGTGTTGTAAACCTCCCAGATAGCAACAGCAATGGTAGTTCTGACAGCAATAAGAAATGGGGGAGACAAGGCCTGGACCTCAATGCGGGGCCTCTTGGTCCAGATGTAGAAGGGAGAGATGAAACTGGGTCTCTTGCATCAAGGCAACTCTCTGTTGCCAATCCTCAGGCCTTTTTGGAGGAGCCATCAAGAATATACTCAGTGGCTGGTGGTGGGGTGTTGAAGAGGAAGGAGCCTGAGGGAGGATGGGAAGGGTATAAGCAGTCCTCATGGCAGTAGCCCAGGTTGTTGGTGAAACCTGTAAGCTCCGCATGTGTTCCACCTCCCTGTTGTTTTACTCTTCTTCAGTTTGAGCATTCCTAAATGCTTGGAGTTTTACATAAGTACTTTCTTGTGAAAAATAGTTTCCACAATTGATGTCTTATTTTGTTTTCCTTTCCAGCTTTCTTTGGTGGCTGTTGTCAACTTCCAGAGATAGTCTAACTTGCTCTCAGAGGATGGGTGGTAAGCGAGTTATTTGATGTTGTCCAGTCTCCGACCCCCTCCTTTTGCTGTATCAATTGTATTTTAGATCATGGGCCCTTGGGTTGTTGTTCCCTTGAATTTGTACTGGGTGGCTGCAGTTTACTTTCCCCTTTGTAGATATTTTAACCGCTGGAAAGCAATCTGTGTTGCTCAGGCATTGAGAAACTGGTGCCATACTGTTTCTTCACTGCATCAAAAATTTATACAGTTGGACTTAAAACCTTCTCTAGCCTATTCCAACTGTTCTGAGAATGCAAGTTGGACTGGTGAATTTTTTTTAGCTGAGGCATATGTGCTTCGTTATTGCTTTATCTTCTGTTTTTTTTCCCTGTTTCCTGTTTCTTCATTTTGATCAGATACATATAAGCAGAGGGGATGGTGGATTCTGCCTTTTTGTTTGTTTGAGCTTTCCTTTTGCTGGCAAATGGTTTGGTTGGTATGATTTGTCGCTGTATTGTAGGCTTCCTTAAGTTGTATGTATAAGCGCAGAGGGGATAGCTGATCCTTTTTCTTTTGTTTTGCTTTGTTTGTTCTGGCATGTGGATTGGTTGTTAGATTTATTACTGCTGTAGGTCACTTCAATTTATGCGATTTTGGACTTATCCACATTGGCTTAATGGCAGTTCTCTGTATTTGAAATATTTTGTCTGCCAGCATTGGAACATGTGAACATTCACCCCACAATGGTGTTTGCTGAATACTTGGCAGCGGTTAGTTTAGTATTGTAATTTTACTTCAATGACCATAACCCCTCTGATGCTAATACCTTCATATTGTTGCAGTTAATTCATTTTTAGTACCGTTTGCACGGAACTGTTGTGCAAGTCTGCAAAAAGAAATCGAGTTCATACTTTATTGACCAATGTTAACATGCATGGTAATAAGAACTTGACCTGAATATCACAGCATTTCTGCTGACATTTCTTGCTAGTATGTGTGAGAGTTCCTTTTTTTTTTCCCTGTTGTGCCAAAATTATTATTTGTTGTACTGTTCTTATGTACTTGAAAACATTTTTGAAGCAGCATCTTCGTTATTTGATGGTCAAATTTTAACAGATGTCATTATGTTTAATTAAAATTGATTGGTTGTTGCACTGTGTCAATTCAACGCTCCCTAACTGCAGTTTGTTAGCCTGTAGCTGAATGATGAATTATGTAGAGAGTTGGAATCTAGAATCTGAATTGTTACGTGAATGCTTGTACCAATTATCTTCACCAACCCACAACGTAAATAATAACTGATAGAATGAGCTTCTACCAACTGGAAAACAAAATAAAGATATTCAGAATGTCAACTGAGCCCAGGCTGTTTAGTGTTTACACCGAATGTATTTGCAATCAAAGCCTAAAATACATGATCCAGAAAACTTAAGGCGCTTTCTTTAATGTTCTAACAGGGTTGAGCATAAAGATGCAGCTTTTAACCAGACATACTTCACTCACTGATTTGATGACTAACTTCAACTTGCAGCACAAAAGATTTCACGTTGAGCAATACCAGGAGCGGTACTTATTGGAGATTTTGTTTGTTTCCTACTTGAAATTCTAAGAAAGATAGATCAACACTAGCCTTAAAGGAGTTTTGTTTTTGTTTTGAAAACATGGAAACAGATTCTGTATATGCTGTTGCCAGAGACAACCAACCTATTGTGCCTTTCAGCTGCATTGAGTATAACATGCAGCGCCAATTTGATTACGAAGTTCACCTAGCTGATTGTATGAAAGATGTTGCCCTTAGAACGACCACGTGAATGGTTCAAAAGAAAACCATTGCTGATATCTGATATAAACCAAACCAGTGATGTGGAAACAAATCTTGAACTCCACATTAATTCATATAGAGAGAGCTCCACAGAATCTACAGATAGAGTGCGGCTGTGGATATTGTAACTGGTCGGCGAGAACAAGATCATCTGTGAAAGAAGTAGGGAGTTCTGGGACTGATGTAGATGAGTTTTAAGTCACAATCCAGTAGTTCATATATAAGCCATGATATCCAGCAACGTTTTACCTCTAGTATTTAATATATGTTGGTTTAAGCCTTTGCAGTCAATTTTAGTTGTATATTTATTTGTATAAAATTTGTTTTATTTAATAAAAAAGGCATTTTTTATTTTTGTGTATTTTTAATTATTTAATTATTAATCATAAAGATAAAATCTCTGGAATAATTGTTTTGTAATTATAAATTATAATGTGATTATAATTATGAGATTGAAATTGCATTTTTGTATTATTCCTAAAATGTTCCTATTCATAGTTTCATCAAGATGGAGTATTGATGAAATGGTTAGACTAGTCATATTTGTTTTTTTCTTATGAAGAAAGTAATCGATCTCATAGATTAAAGTGTGAAGATATTTAAACAAACATGTAGATGCTTATTAGAGAATAAGTTCACTAAATTGACCCAATTATGAGAATCCTGAAGGGAATATTACTTGTGTTTCTGTAAATTATTTTATTATGATGGTTACATAATTAATCCTTATACTTGAAATTATAAAAGTTATCTCATGTAGGAATTACTATGTTTTGATGCTACTTATGTTCTATTCTTGGAGTAGTTCGGTAGTTATTGAATATAGTATGAACTATGTGAAGATAGTTGAGTAAATCAACAAAGAATTTATTATCCTAAAGTAATTAGGGAGAAAGTTTTGTTGTTCTTGATTAGTAATGATTTTGGGAATCTCTGGCCAGAGTAAATTAAAATTTGGAAAAATTGTTTTCAAATATTAATTACAAATCATTTACTAATTAGCAAGAACAAATATGATTAGATTATTTAGAATAGACACAAATTCCATACTCTAATTCCAATTGGAATATTAGATAACAAAATGATTAATTTATACAAGATAACCAAGCATAGACAGGTTAAGTCAAACCACTTTGACATTCCTAATATTTGGGTGGTCATGACATGTTGCTAGACGTCAATCA
>JANITW010000007.1:47633913-47644141 GCA_027564335.1 Erythroxylum williamsii
GACAAGAGATAGGCATTATGAATGGTGAAAATTAGTTATAAGTGAGGAGTCAAATGAGTTAAGATTTAAGAGTTTAACAAAGTCAATTTGGTAGCTGAATGGTTATGCTCAGGACATTCCAAGTTTGTACAGTGCAAACTTTAAGTCTTCCATAGGGGTAAATTTCGTGTTCTGACTTCAAGAGAAAAAATGTATTGATCTAGGCTAAATTTGACAAAGTTGTCTTCTAAAAAGTTGTAGCTTATCTTTCTAGCTTTCCAACGGTATATAGTATGAAATTTTTGAACATCTGAGTCAAAAGTTCTGATCTTTATAAGTGAAGATGCTCTGGAAAGTGAAATTAGTGGTTTAGAACTTTAGTTATGTGAGGAAGACCCTATAGAAACATCTTCTATGCATTGTTCATAAACTTCTTCTAGGTACTATTCACCTTACATCTTTTAATCCAATTTTGACCCTTTAGATGATAGAATTTATCTTCAAGGTCTTCATAAAAGTTGTAGATCTTAAAGTCCTCTTTCAAACCATCTAAGAATGACCTTGATCCGATATCTCTAGAGAAAGTTATGCTAATTGTTAAACATATTCTATGCACTATTTATAAACTTCTTCTAGGTACTGTTCATCTTACATCTTCTGTTCCAATTTTGACCCTATAGATGATAGAATCTATCTTCAAGGTCTTCATGAAATTGTAGATCTATAATACTCTTTCAACTAAGAATGACCTTGATCTGATACCTATAGAGAAAGTTATGTCAATCGTCCCAAAATAGGTTCAATATGATTGAGGACAGAGCCTTGTTTGATTCTTTGGGCCATAACATTTTTATCCAACTTCCAAACGAATTGATTCTTGGACCAATAGATTCCTCCTACCTCTCCATAAAATTTTATAGCTTTTGATACTGAATTGAAAAAGATTGATTGAATCAAATTAAGGGTATCGGATGGAAGACTATGAATTGGATATTTTACTGAACATATTTTGATATTTTGATGGCATCTTGATCTGTAGAGGTCCTAGTGAGATGATTTTTTGTTCTAAATAAACTAGAGACATGGAGCTTCAAATTATCTAAAGGAATAGAATTTTAATTCAGTCCCTAAAACTTTCAATTTCTGGATGGAAGTTAAGTACAGAATATTTGCTTCAGTATAAGAATAATTTGAAAATGGGGCCCGACACTTATGGTATAAGAGAATGAAGATGAACTGAGGATGACTTATAAGGGTTAATTGGAATAACCATGCATGGTAACAAACACAAGCATACGTTTTTATGACATCCGAGTTGGGCTCCAGAATCGGGGCCTAACAGTTAGAGGTTTACATAATTAAGTAATAGAATATCATTGGTTTCAAAGGAATAGAATCAAGGTAGCAAAAAGAATTTTTCATCAAAGTAAAAACAAAAGGGATAAAATTCATTGTGATCATTAGCATCAAAATGGACATAAAGGAGAACTACTTCAAATTGATAGGGTATCCTAAATGGTGCCAACAAAACACGAACAAGGTATAAGGGCAATAAAAACTTGAAGCAAAGTTGATTTCAATTGAAGAAGAAATGAAGCACCTTTTAATACTTGTGAACAGATTGAAGAGTAGGTTTTGTTGAATAATAAAATGCAAGAGATTATGAGAATATTGAAGGAAAAGGTAGTGATACATGCGCAAAATTTGGACAATAGAGATAGTGACATCTATTTAGCTAGTAAACTTAATCCCCTAGTATTTTTAATAAATGTAAATTGCATCGTATTTTAGGGCATAGTTTGATATGTGTTTAGTCGTTAATTAGATCACTTAGTATGTGTTTAGATTAAAATTGTGTCAGTTTGTGATTTGTTTGTGTTTTAAGTGTATTATAGGTTAGTATAAGTCTTTAAGCTTAACTATTATATTTTTGAGACACCTTGATGTGTTTGCTAGTATTTCAAAGCCAATATCGAAGAGCGAAAGAGTTTTAGAAGAAATCTGGGCCACAAAACAGACCACGATCATGGCAGATAAGCTATGACCATGACAGAAGCTCCAAATTTGGCCCACGATCGTGATTTACGTGCCACGATCGTTACAAAAGGCTCATATGTGAGCCACGATTGTGACTTATAGGGCCACGATCGTGGCGTACGTCAAACAGACGTGCAGACGCTGACGAACTTTATGTTTCAAGGGATTTTTTGGACTTTTCAAACTCCGGAAAAACCTTAAGGTTATCCAAACAGAAAAAACATAAAGAGGAGAAAAAAAGGAGCTTCTGGCTCGCCACTATTGAAACCCTAAAAGGAGAATATCGAGAGAGAGAAAGAAGAAAAAGGAAGAGGAAGAAGAGGAAGACGAAGCTGACTTGACGTGCTTCCTGAATTAGGAGGTTTTTTTTTTATGTTTTTGCCTTCCATCATCTATTCCAAGTTGTATTTCCTTTTCATTTCGATTTTATTTATGTATAAAATTGAATTGGATAGTATGATGATAGGATTTAGAATATTGATGATGTTTTAAACTCTCCTTCGAGATTTTATTTTTATTTAATGATAATTTAATCGATTTTCTTTATTAGATGAATGTCGTGATTTGATTGTATTCTTGCATAATTCAGTAATAAACTAAGAGGGTGAACTGAATAAAAAACAATTAAATTGAATTAATGAGAGTTAAGTGATTTAATAAAAGCCGTGAAAAATCATAATGCTAATTGTGCAGAGAGAGATCACGTGTGAGGTTCTTATAGTTTATTAAAGTGCTTAAGATCTAATTAGGGTTTTTGATAATTTGTTAATTGAGAGATTGCAATTCCATAATCTGATTAAGTTTTATAACTTAACTTTTAATAGTTATAACTCGAGAGAGAGTAATCAACCACCGATACCCATTAACACATAATCAGCTAGGTTAGCATTAATGATAAGTAAAATCCCCTTTCTCATAAATTGTTAAATTCCCTAGATTGATTTCTATTGTGATTGCATATTGTTCAATTGTTAATTCCTTTATGTTTGATTTCTAACTTAAGTGGTTGAATTCAATTCTCGTTATTACTTTCCGTTGCTTTGTTTATTTTGAGTTTTATATATTATTGGCCTTAGATTTTAGGATTAGATTAGTCCCCCTCCTTGTGGGATCGACACATCTTATATTACAGACCCGTGCATTTGCAGTAGTTGAGAGCTTATAAATTTTAAAACTCGAACGACAAGATCATATTTGTTATGCTAGCAATTTTATAATACATTTTTAGATTATAGACACAGGAGCCATCATTCACATGCACCTATATTTAATCATTTTCTACAAATTATATTTTCTTTTTAAGTCTTTGACAGATTTCTATCTTGATGATACCTTTAATATAGTTATACAAGCTATAAACATAAACCTTACATCAAAATTTCTATTCAAAGATGTTTTATTCTATTCATTACTTATTTTAGGATGTTGAGAATAAAAGAGTTTTGGCTATTGGGTACAAACTTTATACCACTAACATGATGTGTAATGACTCAAATCTAAGTCATCTAATACTATGCTAAAAGCATATAAAAGCTTTTTTTATTATTAATTGAACCAAATATAAGAAATTATCGTATACCCATTTCTACTAGTAAATAATATAACATATAGTATGTTTGCCAAAAATATAATTTTAGTCATTTAAATTCATTATTTTAATAAAATTTTTCATTTAATCATTAAACTTTAAAACTACTTCATTTCATGTCCTTTAAAGCTACTTCATTTCATGCTAGTCTAGCTTCTATATCGGTTACATTAAATCTCATTAAAAAACTGCTCATTTGTTTCACTGCCATTCACTTTACACCATCATACATGTAGTCCTAACTTTTCCATATTTGAAAACACTTCAATAACACCTATCTTTAGTATGAATTCATCATCAATTATACTTCAAATCCTAGCTTAAATCATCCATATAACAACCCATAAACTACTGTTGTCATGCATCCAAAATACAACAAAAGGTACCTCTTTCATTCATCATTTTCCAACACAATATCAACACCAATACCATATTCAATCTATCCCTAATCAATCATCATAATTTTTGCTTACACATGCCATAATAGATCAGTACTTCACTTACTTGTTCATCTCAAATGCCACCTCAATTTATCAAGCCTTCTTTGCCTCACATGTATGCAAGATCATCTCAGGAATAATGAGGGAGTAGGATGAGTTTTAACGGAGATAAGAAGAAGACAACATAATATAGCTATCTTTCTGAAGAAATTGACAAAGGTTTTCAGGTGGTAATGGACAAAATTTAGAGCAGAAAATCAAGATGTGAGAGAGGAGTGAGTTTTGGTAGTGAAAGGGAGAGGAAGGAGAGAGTTACAGCATAATACAATTAAGATGATTCTGGAAGTGTCTATATAGTATGGTGTAGGTGTAAGATGAGTTTAAGGACACTTGTCAAATGTCTAAGCTAGCTACATGTCCACTCTTTAGGCCACCAAATGTCATTTAGTTATTATGCCATTTGTCACTCAATTCTATAAGTCATATGTCACTCAAGTCTACTACTATATGTCACTCATTTTATAAGCTTAGTTATCCTAAATTTTCACATGTCAACTTGTCTTGTCACTAGAAAATTTTTTCTAGGCTAAATATACATATTAATTCATCAATGTCCCAATTGTAACAATTAACTCTAAATTATTAATTATAATCCATCAATTATTTTTATTGGTAAATCAAAATACAAGACATTAGAAATGCACAATCATATCATAGTTATTTTGAAACTATGCACAATCATATCATAGTTATTTTGAAACTATCATACCCCGGAACATATCAATTGAGTGCAATTTTTCTAAATCAAATATGTGTATATACTCATATTATGAATGTGAATGAAATCATAAAATCATATCCTAAATGCACTAAATTCATTCTAATATGATGTAATTCATGTGACTAAGTAATTTAACACTCTAACTCTCAGTAATTTTGAAAACCAACTATTACAATGGTAAGGTGAATTACTTTCTCTCGATTTATAATCATTAAACCCTAAATTATAAACTCTAATTGAAATATGAAATTTGCAATTTCTTAATTAACAAAAGACCCTCAACTCTAATTAGATTTTAAGCTCTCTAATAAATTACCGGGTCTCACACGGGATCTCTCTTTGCACAATAACTGATATGATTAATCACGTGGCCTATTAGATCACTTAACTCTCATTAATTCAATCCAACCATTTTTATCTGATTTACCTTCTTAGTTTATTATCAAAATATGTAACTATCACAGTTAATCACAATACCCAATCATAATAGCATACAAATAACTATATTAACAGTGAATCAAGGTAAAATCCCGAAGGAAAAGTTGGAACATTATCAACAATCACGATCCATCATCATCTTATACATTCATTGGACAGAAATAAAGATAGAAAGGAGAAAGAACTAGGATCGTATGACCCGTTCCTCTTTCCTTTTCTTCATCCTCTCTCTCTCTTCTTCTTCTCTCCCTTGAAGCTTTCCCCAAATGGTAGAAGTAGAGGCTCCCTTTTCAGGTCTCCTCTTTTTCTCTTTATAGTCTTTTCTAATTAGGGCAAATGTAGGGCTTTTCTAGTGCCTAAAGGTCCGAAAAATCCTGCGAAAACTCAAGTTGAGAAGGCCTGAATAGCCTTTTGTCACGATCGTGGCATATTGGCCACAATCGTAGCTCCTCCCTGATGTTTCTGTCACGATTGATGCAAACTGGCTACGATCGTGGCCCTCTGTTTTATTTTAGGCCTCCTTCGAAACTCCTCTGTTTTTCGATATGAACCCTGAAACATTAGCAAACTCATCATAGCACCTCAAATACATAATATTGAAGCTCGAAAGTATGTTCTAACCCATAAAGTACTTAAAACATAAATATTTAACTAACCAACACAATTCTAACCTAAACATGCACTAAACAATCAAATTAACAATTAAACACACACTAAACTACCCACTAAAAAATGATACAATATACAACTATGAGTCTTCAGGTACATCTTAAGCTTTGGGTGCAAGATATGCTATAACTTGTATTACTCATTTCTTCTTTTACCCGGATTCGATTTGCGCTTGCTGTTGTTGCAAAGTAGTAAATATTTGGTTTTATCCTCTGGTATTTTCTGTTTTAAACCATACGCAGTAGCTTTGAGTCTTGAATATTTAAGAATGAAAAATCACTACTAAGTTGTTCAAAGAGTTTAATCTTATGAGTGAAGCCTCTTAAACTGTTCTTTTGTAGGAGCTCTTAAACTTATGAGCAAGATGTAATTTGTTAGTATTTCATTCATGCCCTCTTAACATTACTAGAGACGAGCCTCTGCTTCATTTTTCCCTCTTATGCCGAAGCCTTTCTTGTTTTACTGTGGCATTAAAAAGTGAAGAAGTGTGATTTAATGCATAAATTTTCTTATAGCCAATTAGTAGTTAATCATTGCCAGATTTAAATGTGAAAATCAAGCTAATAACATGTGAAGTGAGTTCAATTTACTCATAATCGCTCTCTATACTAGACATACGGTGTAGAGAAAGCTAGTCATGTGATGAAGGTGGTTTTAAGTGGGACAGGAAGACAAGACAGTATAAAGGGTAGATTTTATGATTTAGTTTTTTAAATTTTAATCAAAGTTAATATTTAATTTGGCATGGTATTAATGGATTGAATGTCAACCACATGTCTAATGAGTTTATTGATATTACAATATGATTTTTATAAATAAATAAATAAAAATTAAAGTATTTGGTAATTACTTTTTCAAAATTTGGAATAGTAATGTAAAATTGAATAAAATTTAAGATTTTTTATTTTCTCTGGTAATTATATATGTGAATTTGCTAGTAATTCTTAGATTTCTTTTCTTATACTATTTGCACCTCTAAAATTAGAGAAAGCATGAAAAAAATTACGTTTCTATGTCAATTATTGTTATAATGTTTTTAAGTAATTATTAATACTTTTTTATATTTTCAGTAGTTACATATTATCTAAAAACAATTATATTTTTTTTCACGTTTTTCAAGAAAAGTGTTATGGAAGAAGTTGATAAAAAATTGCTATACAAAAATAAATATATAATACATTTTTGTTTTAATAATTAAATATTCATAAAAAAAATTTAAAAAATTATAACAGTTCTACCAATATTCACGTGATCAGAATTGAATGACTGACATATCATATATCAATGGGTTAACAATATTCTGACCATTATCTAATAGAACCTAAAAAAATTAAGTTTGAGGAGCCGAATCTTGTCATTTTATAAATGCTAGAATGCAATTACTAAAGTTTATTTAAACCTTATGCTAAGGTTAGGGTTTACATACATAACATGTCACGTGTTAGTCCAGGGACAGATCTAGAAATTTTTTTAAATGAAGCCAAAATTTTAATGGGGTAAAATTTTAATAAAAGTAAAATTTATTTTTTCATGAGATCAAAATTTAAAATAATAATTTTTTAATACCTCAACGTGGATCCGTCCATGCATGTCACGAGTTAATAGCATCGTCACTAATATCTAAGAGAAACTTAGAGTTGGAGATTCAACCTTTTGAATCAAGAGAAACTTAACAAAATTGCATTATGACCTATCTTAATCACATTTTACTAAAAATTTAATAGTTAAAGGATTAAAATAGAAAATATTAAATTGAATTAGAAGTGCTTTAAAGGATTAAAATAGAAAATATTAAATTGAATTAGAAGTGCTAGAGATATTATATATATTTACTGGTCCCCGTTACGTTTTCGTGGGTACACTCGCTGCTTGTCGAGACACGTGAATCTTTGTGACCGTGTTGCGTAACACTGGTTCAGATGTTAAGTGGCACTAAAAGTAGGCCCAAGGATCATTATCAGTAAGTGAAAGCCCAACTTGTTGACCCGAGTCTGGGTTCTGAGCCGACCGACTTGCTTAGTGTTGTACAAAGAGGAATGAAAATCTGCTGGTTGTGGTTCAAACTTGAAGATCGTTAATGGAGAAGATGGGTGCAGTGGAACCCACTTTGGAGCAATTCTTGGAGGAGAAGAAGCGGATCAGAAACCCTCTTGTTCCTGTTGGTAATTACTAAATTCCTTTTTAATTTCCTTCGACGATTATGGAATTTTGTTGCCGTTTAGTATTTAAAAGTGGAATCTTTTTATCAGAGATCGAGGGTTTGGTTATATGGGTGGGATTGAGAGAGGGTATTTCTTGTTAATAATCTGGGTTGGTGGGAATTTTTTTCTGATGGAAGTACATTATAGTGTAGCTTTCGGTCAATTTTAACTGACTGAGTGCGTTTTGATTTCATTCTGAAAATGGTTTTTTGTTTGACGAGAAATGGAACCTCTTTGGCATGGTTTTTCAGAATTTAAGGTCTCTGTGGTGATAACTCAGGTCATGGTTTCCCTTGAGATTTGGATAGGCTTGTTTGGAAACAAACTGCATGTGTTATTTCATGATAACTGCATGTTCTTGTTAAGGTTGTAATGGAACAATTGATGGTTTATGAGATACATGGGTGATTAGGAGGCCCAGGTTGATGTAATTGCGGTGTAAAGAAAAAGGTTATTCATATGCGGCACAAGCTTGCAGTGTTTCAGACATGTGAACAAAAGGGTTGATAATTTGTGTTAGGGTGTAGAAAATTGTCCAAAGATGTGATTGAGAAATAAGTGAAAATTTCAAAAAAGGAAAAGAAAAGTTGAAATAAGATGGGGAACCAAAAGAAGATTAAGCTTCTCAAATTTAGGCCTGTTAATAGTTGCTAGCTTATCATAAGTGGTAGCAATGACCGTGTTTTGATTAAATTATGGTGCAAATTGGCTTGGAGTTTATTAACAAGTTTTTGACGGAACCAAGAGAATCTGAAATTTGTATTGCAAAATTGAAGAAAATGTATACGCTGCTTACCCATAAGGTGATATAGGTCCAAGGGATTGAGATAAAAGTTTCCCGTATCTATGTGGTTATTGTGGTCAGATAACTATAGGTGCGTTCTTGCCACAAGACACTAACAGCAAAACCGTTGGATTTCACTGAAATATGAGAAGAAATGGTGAACTTGTGTTGCGAAAAGAACAGCCTATTATTGAGAAAAAGGTATTTTGACAAGAGTATATCTAGACATGAGGGCTTGCCACATGAATTTTCAGTTAGTTGGAAGGGGAGATCATTTTATACTCTTATGGCCCTTATCATTTGGGTTGTTGAGTGCATATATCTTTTCATGTTCTTAAACTTCCAGTCGTAGTTGCAACCTACAGCTCTCTATGAAGCTAATGGGAGATCAATGAATGGAATCTTGCAGGTGCTCTTATGACGGCAGGAGTGCTTACAGCTGGTTTAATCAGTTTCAAACGGGGTAATTCTCAGTTGGGTCAAACGCTAATGAGAGCTCGAGTTGTAGCACAGGGTGCCACTGTAGCTCTTATGGTTGGCACTGCCTTCTACTACGGAGATAATCCCTGGAAGAAGTCTAGTAGAACAGATACCGACTAAAAGAAGTTTTGTAATATTATCTTACTTGTCGAAGAACATGTTCCTCGACTGATAAAATTTGCCATGGTTGCGAAATTGTTCGTGTACTGTACTACCCATTCCAATTTACATTTGATTTGAATAAAAACAACGATGTAAGAGCTGTCGAAGTTGGCTTCTAACATAAGCGAATCAGTTTTTTAATGGTTCTTTGAAATGTGACTAAGGGATGTAAGAATTCTTGATCATCTAGAAGAGTTTTTGATGCTTCTCTTGGCTCTCAATTTCTTGAAGACAGGCTTAGAGGAGATTGTCTGTCTTCAAGAAATTGAGAGCCAAGAGAAGCATCAAAAACTCTTCTAGATTATCAATATATATATAAACAAATTATTGAAACAATTGACGAACTTCCTAATATTTTTATTAAAAAAATTTACTTAAAGAGTTTATGTAAAGTTGTTAAAAGGAAAAGTTGCAACCTAAGGTATGAATAATGAATCGAGCTCGATACCGGATTGAGTTTTGAAATAGAACTGTACTGGTATCGGTTAGTAGGATACCGTTTTGGATAATTTTTAAATTTATGAAATAGTCACTAAAATTTTTAAAATTTGCTAAATAATTTATTGGTATGTTGTACAGTTGTATTGTATATTTTACCAGTTTACTGTTTACATCAACCATGTTTTTAAAAATCTTAATAATAAATAATAATGACAATTAATATGAAAT
>JANITW010000007.1:47650715-47664033 GCA_027564335.1 Erythroxylum williamsii
ATACATACTGAATTTAAATAAGCTTATCTTTATTTAATTGCTGGGTTTGTATGTATATATATATATATATAATGGCAAAATAGTAATTACTACATAACGGGTAAACAGGTAAACGGGTAAACGGGTATGGGGAGTGGTATCCCCATACCCGCCCCGATACCTGGCGGGTATTTT
Organism: Erythroxylum williamsii; assembly: GCA_027564335.1. Classification (NCBI taxonomy): domain Eukaryota; kingdom Viridiplantae; phylum Streptophyta; class Magnoliopsida; order Malpighiales; family Erythroxylaceae; genus Erythroxylum; species Erythroxylum williamsii. The sequence continues at coordinate 47,650,890 of JANITW010000007.1, forward strand.
TGCTAACCCCCATACTCACCCCATGGGTAAAAATTTGCTCCCCATATCCGCCCTCGTTCGGGTAATTTCATCAGGTACCCATCGGGTTCAGGTACAATTGCCATCCCTAATAGTTAGACGGATTACAGTTTTATAAAACTTTCCCTTAAGTTTTACAGGAATCTTTTTGTCACATAAAACCCCTGACGCATCCCTTCATTTGATCCAACCAGATTTAATACGCTGAACTATATTGGCATCGATATTACCATCACTCTGAATAATAGATCCGAGATATTTAAAAGATGACTTTTATGATATGACGTTGACATTAACTGCTACCACCGTGTCATGCACCCGCTGGCTTCCAAAAAAGTTGCATTCTAAATATTCTGTCTTAGACCTGCTCATTCAAAATCCTTTCAATTTTAATGTCTCTTTCCAACATTCTAGATGAGAATGGACTCCTTCACGATCTCATCCACTAAGATAATATCATCAGTAAATAACATACACTAAGTAACCTATCTTTAGTAAGTTCATCTCAAACCGCTGCAAATAGAAAATTGCACTACCACGTTGCAAACATTAAGCTGCAACGCATGCGTTTGAAAATGTCGATATTCATTCACTCCCTCCCTATGTTATCTATCCTGGTTCATGGTCACTTCGTCGTCTCTCTATTTCCTTTACTTCTCTTGCTTTTCCAGTTTCTGTTCCTTTGTTGGGATCCCTCGATCTTTAAAGGATCGTTCGATTTTATCAAGATTTGATTGCCTATTGTCTTAAAACCAGGTTTTTGGTCTTAAAAAAGCAGACTTTTTTTTTCGGTTTATGTCTAGGGATAAAATTTTCTGTCCAATTTTATGGTGTCTTATTGTATCTTATAAAATCTCAGTCATTCATTTATACTGAACTCGCGCGGAACTCACATAAATAAATGATTGAAATTTATTGGACACAATAAGATACCATAAAACTGAACAGAGGATCTGGACTCTTCTATTTTATTTGATCTTTTATGAGCTTAACTCTTTTCACAATGGTTTCATGACGTTTTGGAATCTCAAGTTATTTTTTTCTTCATTATCTTGCTTTGGGTTATGTGATTATAAATTTGGCTATTAGGAGTTAAATCCTGCAAAATCTGTGCATGGGAAAGGTTACTTTTAATTTATCACCTTGACCAATGTGAGCTTGTATGAAGTTTGGAAGCATGTGCGTTCACAAGTACTTGGCTGTTTTGGAAGCTTCAACCTTGTGTTGTTAACTGCAACCTTTTACTTTATTTGCCCATTGAATGATATGGTTTACTGATGTGATTCTTACCGGCAGATTTGATCCTTGCTTGCTTCTAACTTTGAAGTTTCATTGTTTTCAAGGTCAAGATCTCACATTGCATGAATACATTTTTATCTATTTGCTAAAAAAGGAGGTACGGGTTTCTCTGCGTATATTTTACGTTCTGGTTTTTTAACATTAGGTTAGTGAACTTGGAAAGTCCGTCTCTTTTTTCTTCTTTCTTAGCGCTGAGAAATCAAAAGCACGTTCTTTGATTCTCTGTCGAGCAGATTTTGGTTCTTGTAGCTCTAAAATGTCTTCTCCAAGCAAGAGGAGGGAGATGGAATTTATGAAGTAAGTTCAATTCGTTATTACTTTCTGCATGTAGGAATTAGGATAACCCTTTCATTTGGTTGGCACGATTAACCGTGGATTTGGAATCATGGCCCAAACTTGATTATATAACTATTCTAAACTAAGTTTGATACTTATGTGAGAGCGGTGCAAATTCTTAATTTATGGACAAAAATATCTTCCTGCTAAATACACTTTGAGTTTCAGAAAGAATCATGAATGTTCAAATCTATCAAGAACATGGGGTAAATCATTGTTAAGGACAGCTGGACTCGAAGTGAAAAAAAAATTCTGTGGTTGGTTGCTTGTGGTTTGGACTCTCCACTGCACTTGTTCCGTTGGGTACTATAAGAATTGATTGATTATGACAGGATATATTTTGGTGATTGCCTCGTTGATTTTGTGGATCCTGTTTGCCAATTGCTTTCAATTGAGTTGTTTGGTTTTGTATTCCTTGTTCCAAAAAGTTGATCCCCAACTTCAAGGGCTCCCAGTCGCAGGCCCGATTATCGCTGGGGGATTGAATCACGGTTTAATCAGCATAGTAGTTTAGTACTATTCAGCATAGTAGTTTAGTACTCTCCTGTCCAGTCAATGAGTTTTATTTGCAGAAAAAACATTGTTTACCTAGAATTGGAACTGTTTTATGCTGAAGTTATTAAGGGTCCTCTTTGAGGTGATTCTTAGTTGGTGTCTTCATGCCGTCCAGGATGATGAGCGATTACAATGTGGACACAATAAACGATGGATTGAATGAATTTAATGTCAAATTTCATAGTCCTAAAGAAAGTACTGCTTCTTCCCTTGTGATGCCTTTTTCCTTCTCATTTGACATGTTTGATTTAATCTTTCCTTTATTTGGTGAATGTGGTTTGTATATGGTGCTGTGTTTTGTGCAATATGTTCCCCTTTCTCTCACTCTCTCTCTTGTTTTAGCGCGCGTCTGTGTATTCAGGTATGCACTCATGTGCACATGTTTGCAATTTGAATATTAAATGATATAACATGATAAGATTCGGTTTCCCATAGCTTGATGGTCTTTTGATTCCAGTATCACAGAGCAGCAATTGGTTTCCTTTTCTGACAGACTTTATGTTTAGAGCTTATCTACACGTTACTTTTAACAATTTTCCCATTTTTCATCTTTTGATAGAAAAAATTTATGAAATTTCACATGAAAATTTCCAACTCTTGGTTTGATGACTGCAATTCTTGTAGGTCTCTTTGAGGGCAGAGTTTGAAAAATCCATGTTGAGCTTCCTGATGCCTATCCATACAAGTCTCCCACCATTGGCTTTGCGAACAAGATGTTCCACCCAAATGTTGAACAGTAAGAAACTTAATTCTAACACCATATCTTTCCTTTTTTTCTCCTACTTGAAATCTTCTATGCAAAGCTAATTGGTCGTACGCAATCGATTCAGTTGGTTATATGAGAGATGGGTCAGTCAATTTTAGGAGTTGAAGTTTAGCGTGGGTTGATATGTTTATATTAGCATGCAGTTACTAATAATTGCATTCAACTTTTTTTTTTTCCTTTTTCAATGATACATCTAACACTTTCCTTTTTCTATCTTAATGACAGTTCTGGTTCTGTATGCTTGGACGATATGAACCAGTCATGGAGTCCAATGTTTGGTAAGTAACAAATTTTCTTGTGCTTAACAAGCTCTTAATGTCATTTAGTCTAATGGAAAAATGTTTACGTAGGGATTCTTTTTTGCATGGTTGTCTCTTTCCCCAATGGATTTCCCAAAACCCTAGGATTTCTCACATGTGTAGGGGTTATTCCCATTGCTGCAGATCATGTAAATGTTTTTGAAGTTTTCCTGCCACAGCTATTGCTTTATCCAAATCCTTCGGAACCTCTCAATGGTGATGCCTCATCATTGATGATAAAGGATCGACAAAAGTATGATCAAAAAGTGAAAGGTGATAGTATACAGATTAATTCGATGATTACTGGAGTGTATGTCATTGTGATCAGCAGGAGCATTAAGATAATGAGTTGTGTGAATTATTTTTGAAGCATACTTGTATAAGTTCTTGCAATTGATCATGGTTTACATGCATTGTGCGCATGTCTGGCGTGCAGAACCTCTGGGAACAATTGGAGTTCTTTAAGCAAAATGATAATGTAGTTTTGGGGCTGCGAACAGAAGAAGCATTAAAATCAAAATGACCACTCTTTGATATTATATCCAGGGACTTTTACTGAAGGTTCACTACTCAACTATTAGGGGTGTGTGGTTCTTATCTCTGACTAATTTAAACATGCCTTCATGCGCCATCACTTTGCTTTGAAACTTTCAGCCAACCAATCTTATTCTCAGATGAGCTTATTCTTCCCGTAGAAAATTGCTATGATCTGGAATCATTATCAATTTGTCCTGCCTTGACACTGCTTCTAGTCATGTCCTAAGAGTCCAAGATGTCCTATGATATTTAATCATATTAATCTGTATTTCCCTTACACTGCTTCACTGTATCCTACTAGAGACAGATTCTTGCAAGTTGTATTTATACTTAGGTTGCTAAAGGGGTTCGATATTGCTAAAAACTGATGGATTTATTTTCATGGTTGGTAAACAGAATACTGTGAGCAATATGCAAAAAGGGAGAATATTACCAAGTCCACTGTGGAAGAGAGGAGTGACGAGGATGAGGATGAGGATATCATGGAGGAAGAAAGTGGGCGCAGATCAAGTGACGATGATATTGCTGTACATGTAGATGCATGATGATGATGTACTGCTGGAGCTGTACCAATTCTACATCTAATGCATTTTCACCTGTGTGATCATGTTCTAGGTACACAATCACCGTGAATATGCTTGTACAATCTTCAGTTACAAAGGCTGTTGAGATTGGTGTAGTAAAGGCAATTGGTAACCAATTGTGAATGTGAAATGATACATATGTGTACCAAATTCATTGATAACATTAACAGAGAAAAGGGTGAATGTGATCATTTATGAACATTTCATTGCATTTGGCAACTAATATGTTTGCTTGTGATGCTTGGCTTGTAACTGCTGTTTTGCCGGCTTATTTCTTCCTACTTGTATTCCAAAGAGGCAGTAACTGGTACTAATAAATACAGTTCTTTTTGCATTAATATGATTTGCACTGACAAATATGTTCAAGCAAATTCGTTTTGCCAACTGCAGCCTAGTTTCTGTTTGTTATTACTCTATTATTTTGAATCTTTTAGCTTCCTTCTTACATTTGTGTAATATGTTAATAATATCATCAAAGAGGGACCTGGCATCAGTGATATTATACCAGGTCTCTGATGGAAAAAATTAGAGACGGCAGGTTTAGGAACAAAATTAAAACTTGGCCAGATTCAAATGTAATAATTTTATTCAATCAGACTAATTATAATAAATTATATTCGAGTTAAACTTTTTTTTTTTCATAAATTATATGATTTCATTGGCTCATCTATGCCAGTAAAATAAGCATGGTTTAAGTTGATGTCTGTTCTTTAACAAGCTTAGATTAACAATTGAACGAGGCAGTACTTTCCAACTTTGTTGCAGGACATAGCCTGTTTTGAAGGTTCATCTTATGGAATATTTCCCAGCAAATTGCACGTCAATTCTTCGTCTTAAAGAAAACGAGACGATTCCTACCCTTGTTCCTACAGAACTATAACGTTTATAGTTTTGTTTGGTATATGAATTATTGATGCTAGAGCCATCACCGTCCCGCAATCTCTGATTGTTAAGAAGCCAAATGTGAGTTGAAAGTTGAATCTACGAAAAGGTCAAGCTGCCGGCTGTCTAACCCGCCATTTTGTCTTTGGCATGCTTTTATTCGAAAAAATTAAAATACATTCAGCTCTGTCCAATCTTCTCAGTATTTAGCCAATTGGCACTAATAACTGGTAGAAGCAATAACATGAGGAATTTGTAAACTTCTCCTTGTTTTGCAATAACAAATCCAAGTCATTCAGGTCTGCGTACAAATTGGAAATAAGATTATAACTCCATTTTAAGAGAATTTGTATGTTCCCTTTGAACGATTGAACAAACTCTGCTTTTCTCGTGTTTATTCAGTGAAAATGGATCGAGCTCCAATCTGGGTGCTTCTCATTTCGATCCTTCTGATCTTTCCAGTGGCAAATTCAGAAGAGGAAAATGTGAAGCAGGGATTACTGAAGTTCATGGGCATACTTTCAGCAGGTAATCAACCAACCGATCCTAGTTGGGGTTGGAGCAATGCTTCAGACCCCTGTAATGGAACATGGAAGGGTCTGACCTGCAAATCACAACGTATCTCTAAGCTAGTTCTTGAAGAGTTGAATTTTACTGGACAGCTTGATGCCAGTTCTCTATGCATTTCCAGTTCTCTTACAGTTTTGAGCCTGAGAGGGAACGGAATTGTTGGGTTGTTATCTGAAGACATAGGGAACTGCAGAAGTCTAACCCGCTTATCCTTGAGTGGGAACCACTTTTCGGGTGGTATTCCTGTCTCTCTGTCAAGACTGGGTAACTTGAAGAAACTTGATATGTCCAACAATGAGTTCTCTGGTGAGATTCCCGATCTGTCTAGGATTTCTGGCCTCTTGATCTTCGTCGTCCAAAATAATCTGTTAAGTGGTCCAATACCAGACATGGATTTCGCTAATCTGCAGGAGTTCAACGTCTCCAACAACAATTTCACTGGTCCAATTCCTGATGTCAAAGGCAAGTTCCCTGCAGAAAGTTTTGTTGGTAATTTTGCATTATGTGGATCTCCTTTACCAAATGCATGTCCACCATCAGCTCCAGCATTAGCTTCACCACCTTTTTTACCATCAGAAGAGAGAAGAAAACTTTCATCGAAAAACCAAATTCTCATGTACTCAGGCTACATAATTCTTGCAGCAATCGTGTTACTACTGATTGCTTTGAAATTATTTAGAAAAATGAAGCATAGCGAAAGAAACATTGATGTTGGAAGAGACGCATCATCAGCTCAGAGTTACACCAAATCTAGTGATTTTTCAACAGAATCTAAGACTCCGGGGAGAAGATCAGAGTACTCAATTACATCTGCTGGAAGCAGAAGCGCTTCAGCATCACTTAAAGTTCTTTCAAGTCCTGCGGTGAGGGGCTTGAAATTTGAAGACTTGCTTCGAGCATCAGCCGAGTTGCTTGGTAGAGGAAAGCACGGAAGTGTCTTTAAGGTCAGGCTTGACAACGGGATGATCTTGGCAGTGAAGAGGATCAAGGATTTGAACATCTCAAGGGAAGAATTTACGCGTAGGATGCAAAGGATTGACCAAGTGAAGCATCCAGGAGTGTTGCCTGCTGTTGCATTTTATTGTTCAAATGAAGAGAAACTCCTGACATACGAATATCAGCAGAATGGCAGTCTCTTCAATCTGCTTCAGGGTAAGACCATTCCAACTGGCAATTCTCAGTTCACCTGACAATTGTAAATCCAATCTGTCACTACGACTGCTTGGAGTAACTCGAGTGAAAATTACAACTATAAACAGAACATTTCGTTTCCGTTTTCTGGAGCCCAATTTAACAAAATATCAAATTGTTTTCTATTTCAGGATCTGAAACTGGGCACGTATTTGACTGGGGGAGCAGGCTAAATATTGCTCAAAAAATTGCTGAAGCATTGACATTCATGCACGAGGAGCTTCAAAACGATGGAATTGCTCATGGAAACTTGAAATCCACGAACATTTTGTTCAACAAAAGGATGGAACCATCCATCAGCGAATATGGTCTCATGGTGGACGCAAGCCAAGGCCAGTCGTTTCTCTCTCCATCTGATAGGTTTAAGCAAGAATTCGTGAAAGGAGACCACGCATACAGCGCCTTCAAGGTCGATGTCTATAGCTTCGGGGTGATTCTTCTAGAGCTCCTAACAGGAAAGGCAGTGCAACACAATGGGTTCGATTTGGCAAACTGGGTACATACAGCGGTTAGAGAGGAATGGACGGTGGAAGTATTTGACAAGGCCTTGATCTCAGAAGGTGCAAGTGAAGAAAGGATGGTGAACTTATTACAGGTAGCATTGAAATGCATAAATCCATCCCCAAATGAGAGGCCAAACATAAGTCGCGTCGCAGTAATGATAAATACTCTAAAGGAAGAAGAAGAAGGATCCATGATTTCTGAACCATGATCTGCAATAAAAGCAAGGAACTTAATTTTTCCTTTATAGATCCAAATGTTCAATAGAATGCTCTCAATGAGTAAAAGAGTAATTTTGAAGGGGAAAAGAATTTTAGCATATCAATTATCGCATACTCTCTTATTTGATGATTAGGATTTAGGTCCAATGCTATATCTGATTTTCAATACATTAATTTACTAAAGCTTCACGAAAAAGAGAGAGTGTAGTGTTGTGTGTTTATCTTTTATTAAAAACATACGGTGTGTTGGACCCCTGGAAAATTTTTCTTTAAAAGTAAGCATGACTTAAATTAATTTTGGAGTTTTGATAGATTTAATTTTGGAACTATATTTATGTCAAGGTTAGTGGGATTTGTTAAATTGGTAAGTGAAAATTAAAGTGTTAATACAATAAGGAGGTTCAAGGGCATTCTGGGAGATCACTTAAGCATAGAAGAACATAAGTTTATAATTAAGGGTAAGATAGACTTTTTGGGCTTATTAAAGGTACAAATGGGGGGTAAGAATGTGTTGGTTGCTTACAAAGAGGAAAAAGACGTGAATTGAAGAGGGAGAAGAGAGAGAAAACAAAAGTAAAGGAGAAAGGAGAAAGGAGAAAGGTTTCGGAGAAAGAAAGAAAGAAGACAAATCAAACGCGATAAGGTAGATAAACCATCTTTCCTTCTTGATTTGTTAAAGGAAAGGATTAGTGTAGAGGATGGGGAAGTTTTTGTAGAAAGAAGATGGAGCGTGAGAACCCAATTGATTTTTTAGGGTTCCTAAACTAAGTCTGGGTTTTCTAACCCAAACGGGTTTTGGGTAGTTAGATTGAGTTCTTTATGTGTTTGGTTGAAATTTCTTTAATGTTGAGGTTTTTAAGTTTATTGGAAAGTTATTTTGAATGGAACATTGGTTATTGTAGGGAACCAAGGAAACCCTAACCAAAAGCAAAGAGAAAGGCAAGCTTAACTTAGTTTTTGCGAGCTATTTCGGTGGGTAATGTATTTATAATTTTTGTGTGATTGGAAAAATTCTTGTATATGTATATATATATACACATATGTTTGATATTGACTCGTTGTGAATGCTGGAAATGCATGATGAAATATGTCTGTTGTTGCATCTTGATAGAAGCCATGATATCCTGTGATGTATGAACAAAATGAAAGAAAAGGTTTTAAAGATATAAAAGCATTTTGATAAAAATAATTCTGAGCATGATTATATGCTTTTGTTTGGGCAAGAGTGAAACTATTTTGTCGTCACATGCACGTTGACAAAAGCTTTCTCCCGACTGTCCACTTGTGACATATGAGCTCCGAAATGGACTCATTCTGTTTATGGGGTAAACTTCGTTTTTCTCATTCTGTTTCATTGAACACTCGAGCCGTTTGTTGTGCATTGCATTTTGTTCGTTGAGTAAGAAGCATGTTGAGTGATATGTGTTATGAGCTGTATTTTGATGTGAATTAAATTTGCTTTAGAAAGGTTGAATTGCTGATTGCAAGTATATATACGTATACGTAGATATATATATATATATCTATGCATATGTTTGAAATTTGGGGCCAGTTGCCAATGACTATAAATATGTTAGCCACTGAGCTATGTTGCTCACCCCCATTATTCCCTTGTCAGGTGCAGAACGAGAAAGTTAGCAAATCCTTGCAAGGCATTGGAAGCTCCAAGTTATTAGAAGCTTTGCAACTAAGTTAGTCCATTCACCTTTGGATAGCTCCATAAGCATGCTAAATATTAAGCATCTTACATACATTGTAATTCTATTAAGCTTTCGTGTAATGTTAATATGTAAGTAAAGGTATGTATGACTTTATGGTTGAGTTGGTAAAAGTGTTAGAACTAAAGAGTTCCTCAAGTGTATGTGCATGTTCTTTGTAATTATTCATTTAAAAAATCTAAGTCTTTTTACGTGTAGAAATTGTGTGCCATCTTCGGGGCAAATAAGGGCTCAATTGAGGTAAAATTTGTTAAAGTTGTCCACCACAAGTTATAGCTTATCCTGCTAGCTTTCTAACGATTTATAATATGAAAATTTTTGGATTTCTAAGTGAAATGTAAGGGTCCTAGTAAAAGAAGAAGTATCTCCGTCTTTCACTTCTTCTTAGTTTTGCTTCTTCCGTAATGATGTCATCTTCTTCTGTGTTTTTGCTTCTTCTTAGTTTTTGCGTCTTCTTAATTTTTGTATCCTCTGAGTTTTGCTTCTTCTGTGATGACTTCATTCATTACGTCATCTTCTTCTGTGTTTTTGTTTCTTTTTAGTTTCCACTTCTTCCTAGTTTTCGTATCCTTTGGGTTTTACTTCTTCTATGATAATGTCATCTTTTTCTGTGTTTTTGCTTCTTCTTAGTTTCTGCTTCTTCTTAGTTTTCATATCTTTTGGGTTTTACTTCTTCTGTGATGACGTCATCTTCTTCTGTGTTTTGTATCGTTTGGGTTTTGTTGTTTTTGTCTTACCGTTCCTTTTGCCTTTTGTATCTTCTGTGTTTCATATCTTCTGCCTTTTGTTCCTTCTGTCTTTCTGTTCCTTCAGCCTTTTGTATCTTCCGTCTTTCATATCTTCTACCTTTTGTTCTTTCTGTCTTTTCGTTCCTTCTGCCTTTTGTTTCTTCTGTGTTTCATATCTTTTGCCTTTTGTTCCTTCTATCTTTCCGTTCCTTTTGGCTTTTGTATCTTCTGTGTTTCATATCTTCTGCCTTTTGTTCCTTCTGTCTTTCCGTTCCTTTTTCCTCTTGTATCTTCTGTGTTTCATATCTTCTACCTTTAGTTCCTTCTGCCTTTTCGTTCCTTTTGCCTTTTGTATCTTCTGTGTTTCATATCTTCTACCTTTTGTTCTTTCTGTCTTTTCATTCCTTTTGTCTTTTGCATCTTTTGTGTCTCATATCTTCTGCCTTTTGTTCCTTCTGTTTTTCCATTCCTTTTGCCTTTTGTATCTTTTGTCTTTCCGATCTTCTGCCTTTTGTTTCTTCTATCTTTCCGCGCCTTCTGTCTTTTGTATTCTTTCGTGTTGCTTCCAAATACTGGGCTCTGAAAATGGGGTCCAGCATTATTTGGTATCAGAGCTTAGGTTTTTCCCTAGGCTTAGAATGCATAGTAGGATGAAGTGTTATGATATGTGCGTGGTTACGGGTCATTTTGTAAATTGATTGAATTGCATTAAGTGACTTGCATGTCATGCATACATTTAGAAATTAAAACTAAAATGAATAGTAAGCTAATGATTAGTGTCTACATTGAAAGAGTAAGATGCCACCTCGTAGATGGACACGAGGAGTATTGCAAGGATCAATTGCACCTGACTCTCCACCAAAGGAGGAGAGTACTGATGAGTCTATAGCTCCAGGGAATGCTAAGGCTTTAGTAGGGCCAAATAGTTCGTTCGTTCGACCACAGATGCAGGAGTCGCCTGTTCCGCCAGAACAAGTGCCTCCTTTGGACCCGAGATTGTTTTAGGCATTCTCTTAGGCCTTTGTCTAGGTTATGGGTCAGATGCTACAATCTTCTGCTCCAACCGTAATTAAGAAGGGGAACCGATTCGATAAGCTGAGGAAGTATGGAGCAATGAACTTCTATGAAACCACTGATCCCGAGGCAGTTGAGACATGGTTGAGAAAGATCGAGAGAATACTGGATCAGATAGATTGTGAGGATGATGAGAAAGTTGTATATGCTGTTAGTCTGCTTCAGGGTGATGCTCTCCATTGATGAGAGAGTGTGCCGGGGAGTCAAATGAGATTGCTAGTGCTTGCATGGGAAGATTTCTTAGCAGTGTATAAAAAGAAGTACTTATATGAGGTCTATATTCAGCAGAAGCAGAGGGAATTTTTGAGTCTCATCCAGAGGAAGATGACAGTAAGTGAGTATGAGTGTCGGTTTACACAGTTATCTAGATATGCAGCAGAGATGATGCTGAGTGAGGCGGCTAAGTGCCGTCGGTTTGAATCAGGACTACACTTGGAAATAAGAGAGAAAGTGGTGGTGCATAACTTTTGTGATTTTCAACAGTTGGTTCAAGCGGTCTTGAGGGTTGAAAATATAGAAAACATAAGGAGAGTCGTGAGCAAAAAGAGAAAGGGGAAAGAACAGTTCAAGAGGGGAGGTGGTACTTTTATGCCTGAGAGGAGTGCCAGGACTCTCCCTGTCCAATCTGGGGAGAGGAACAATGGTGCAAGCAGGCCTCAACCGATGAGGACTTCTACTGTTTCTCATCAAGTCTCGACGGTGGGAGGCAGTAAAAGGGGAGAAAAGGACAAGTCATCCGTCCCTAAGGGTATGTTTGGATGTGGGTAGAGGGATGGAAGGGAATGGAATGGAATGACCCAAATGACTCAGGCCATTGTTTGGGAGTTTATTTTGAAACAAGATGGAATGGCAATTGATGGCTTTGGAAGCCATCCTTTGCCATCCAAATCTTAATATTTTGTGACCTCCCAAATTGGGGGGTCAAGGATGGAATGGCATGGCTTGCCTTCCAAACTTTAATTTAATGACAAAAGTACCCTTAAAAAATAAACGAAATTACAACCTCAGTCTAGCAAAAACCTACACAGTTGCATGTTACTACATCCATTGTGTTTTTCCTTCAACTGACTTCTTCCATTGACGAACTCCTCCACAGTTACTAGGATCATCTGTCTTCGTTCCATAGGTAAGCATCGACTATTCATCTGTCTTTGTTCCATTCACTTGACTATTGCTTTCGTTATAATTTTTTGTGATTCTATTTCCCGTCAATATCAACGAATGAGTTGGTGGAAAAAAGCTTGGTAGTCGGTGAATGAGTTAGGGTAGGCGTTAATTTCTTTTAAAATATTGCAAGAAGGACCAAACCAAGTTGAAGAGAAATAAAACCCAAAACTAGAACTGAACTTCGTAGTCGGTGAAGTAGCACAGTGAAATTACTCGAAAATTTTGACAATTTTTACTAAATTTGACAGCCTTTAGACTTGTTGTTTCTTCATCTGTTATTTTGCTGATCCTCTGCTTTAATTTATAAGTTGGATTTTAACATGAATAGGACCGATAAGGTTCTACTATGTTTCATAGAGATTTTAGAGTTTCTAAAATCCCTATGAAATCCTGAATTCCCCAATTATTTAAGATATATGCCAATCTGTTTTATGATCAAGAACACTCTTGTCATCTTGAAAGGCTTTAGCCATACAAATTGTTGAAAATACTATGTTTCTTTATTGTGAGGTTGAAAGCAATATCAAGCCTAAAGCAATATTTGTTATTTTTTGAAGTGATTTCGGCTATCTTTAATTTAAGTTTTGCACCTGCAATCTTATGTATTTTACTGATTAGACTATATTTTTTTGCACCTTGAAATAGATGGCAGATCAAAATATAATGCGCAAATACATCTTACTACGACATCTATTTAT
>JANITW010000007.1:47778555-47792814 GCA_027564335.1 Erythroxylum williamsii
TTTAAACTTGTTGAATAAGTTTATTAATTGAAATTTAAAAAATGAAAAATAAAAAAATATATAGCGGGTAACCCGCGAGTCTACCCATACCCGCTGGGTAGGGTATGGATTTTCAAAATCATTACCCGTTTCTATAAATTTACCAGCGAACCCGTACCCGTGTGACCAGTACCCGTGAGACCCGTACCCATACCTGGACCACCCGCCCGTTTGCCAGGTCTAGTTGGAATTAGAAATTGTTGGAAATTTTTAGGAATAGAAATAGAATTATAATTATTTTGTGATTGTTGGAATTGGAAATTATTAGAAATTATTAGGAATGAAAATAGAATTATAAATCTTTTGCGATTGTTGAAATTGAAAATTGTTGAAAATTGTTAGGAATAAAAATAGAATTATGAATGTTTTGTAATTGTTGGAATTGAAAATTGTTGAAAATTATTAGGAATGGAAATGAAATTATAAATGTTTTGTGATTGTTGGAATTGGAAATTGTTGAAAATTGTTAGGAATGGAAATGAAATTATGAATGTTTTGTGATTATTGGATTTGAAAATTGTTAAGAATGGAAATAGAATTATGAATATTTTGTGATTGTTGGAATTGGAAATTGTTAGAAATAGAAATAGCATTATGAATGTTTTGTGATTGTTAGAATTGGAAATTGTTGTAAATGAAAGGAAATGAAAATGATATTATGATTGTTTTGTAATTGTTGAAATTGCAAATTTTTGGAGTATTTTTTATGTTATTATATATGTTGAATGTTTTGAACTGTTAGCTTTTTTCTTATACAAAATGAGTTATATTATATAAAATGGATATACATATTGTCATTGTGTACTGAAATTATGTGTTATTTATCTTTATGTGTACAAATAAATGGAAGAAAGTTCAAATACTCCCAATCAACCCATTTCAGGAAGATACAGTGATCCAGCTTGGGCTCATGCTACCATTTGCTTGTTTTGTAACAAGCATTTGAAAGGTGGAGGAATCACCCGATTGAAAAAGCATTTAGCTGGGATTAAAGGAGATGTGGAATCGTGTAAAACAATAAGTCATGATGTGAAGTGGTAGATAAAAATATTACTTGATGAATATCAATTTGAAAGAGATAGAAGGGAAATATTGAATTTTGAAAATGGTAGTGGAAGTTCGTTTTCTAGTTTTCGTAGTGATTATGGAAATGTTGAAGGTGGAAGTAGTCATGGTAGTGGAGGTGGTAGTGGTACTAGTCATGTTCCATCTGAGGATCATGAAGAATCTAATGTGAGGAAGAGAAGAAGGCAGGCGACTAGTTTCTTTGCACCACGAACAACTCCTAGAACCCAATCTTCAATTCGTAGTGCAATGCAATCAAGAGATGTAGCTCACAATGTCAATATGGTAGTAGTTATATGGTGGTATGATACAGGTTCGTCGTTCAATACTTCTCATTCTTATTATTATTAATCTATGATAGATGCAATAGTCTCTTATGGTCCAGGATACAAAGGGTCATCGATTTATGACTTAAGAGGTAAATTTTTGAGTTGTACTGTTTCTGAAATTAGAAATTATTTGGCTTAAAGAAGAGTGAGTTGGGATACTTATGAATGTTTAATTATGTATGATGGTTGGACAAATAGGAGACAAGAGCCTTTTATAAATTTTTTGATTTATTCTTCAAATGGCTCTATGTTTTTGAAATATATTGATGCATCTGACCTTATTAGAAATACTGAGACTTTGTTTGGGATATTTGATGAAGTTGTAAATAAAGTAAGGCCGGATAATATTGTTCATTTTATTACTAACAATGATTTCGCTTATAAAGCGACAGAAAAAAGGTTATAAAATACCTATAATTCATATTTTGGACTCCTTGTGTTGCACGTTGCATTGACTTAATGCTGGAGAATATAGCCGATCCTAGGTATTTTCCTGTTATTGATGAGATTATGCAGAAGGATAAAAAGGTGACAAAATTTATTTATAATCATGTATGGGTTTTGAATTTGATGAGAAGATAATTTATCAATGGTAGGAATTTATATTGCCTTGCTGTGACAAGATTTGCAATAAATTTTTTATCATTTCAGTCTTTTGTTTCTTTCGATGAAGAAGGAGTTAAGGCAAATGTTTACAAGTGATAAGTGAGTTATATCTCAATATGCTAGGTCTAATGTTAGAGCGGAGGTTTGTAATATTATACTGCAAGATAGAGAATTTTGGTCGCAATGTCAATTTGTTATTTGAGTGTGTGAGTCTTTGGTGAGGGTGCTTTGCTTGGCTGATAGTGAAGAAAGCTAACAATGAGTTATATTTTTGATGTCATGGAGAGAGCGACATAAGCAATCAAGGCCAATATGAAAAATATGCCTTCTTTATACACACACCATATCTCTCAATCATTAATGAGAGAAGGGAAAGATAACTTTCTTCTCCATTATTTACAGTTGGGGCATTTTTAAATCCTAGTTTGTATTTTAGACTAAATCTTACAAAGCAAGCTAAAGTTAATAGAGGAAAACTTTTAACAATTACAACAATTGCTAGACTTGATGCGATGCAAGATCTTTTAAGCTCACAAATGGAGCTTTACAAGTTGTCTTATAGGGATTTTTGAATGTCGATTGCTATTCGACAAAGAGGAAAACTTTCTCCAAGTATTAGTTATTTCCTATTTCTTATTTGTTAAAAATTAATTATTACTTCATTTTATTTATAACACTACTTTTGTTATCTTATAACTTGTAGTTCGTTGGTGGAATCAATTCGGAAATGGTGTTCCAAAATTGAAAAGGTTTGCTATTCGGATTTTAAGTCAATGTGTTTGTGCAATAAGTTATAAACGAAACTAGAGTACATTTGAATTTATCCACTAAAAAAAAAGGAATAGATTGGAATATAAGAGATTGAATGACTTGGCTTTTATTCGTTACAATTTAAAGCTTTGGGAAGGGTATGTTATTTTCATTATTAATTTCGATATAATTTATTATAATTTTCTAATAATTAAATTTAATTATTTACTAAGAGTCTTAATATCACAAGTACTTCAATTGATCCAATTGCAATTGATAATATTGATCTTTTGGCGGATTGAATTTCTGAAGAACCCAATTTGGTTGATGTGAATGATTTAGATTTGAAAGATAATCTTGGATGGAAAAGCTTTGATATGTCATTTGGTGCATTAAATTTGAATGATAATGATGATGAAGCTCATCTCAATGATGAAGATTTTGTACCAAATGATTATTAGAGTCAGTGCAGTTCTTGCAAGTATCCTCCCATTGATGATTGAATTTTAGGTTTTTATTTTTCCTCATCTTTTAATTTTACCTGTATTTGATGTTTATGTTAAATTCTATATATTTAATATAATTGTAATGTTTTGTTTAAGGTTTAACTTCAATTTGATTGTTTCTTTGTCATCAACTCTTTATGTAAATTGTTTAATGATATTTATTATTCTTTTTATTGGATGTTTTGAATCTTTTGATGAATATTATTTATTAAAATGATGAAATTGTATCATTGTAATATTTTAAATACTTTCTATTGCTCTTAATTTTTTATTTAGATGATGATAATTGTCTTTGTTTATATTAATTGTAGTTATTATTTATATGTGAAATATTTAAAAATTATTATTATTTCATATAATGAGCATTATTATTTATTATTATAATTTTTAAAAACATAATTGATGTAAACAGTAGACTAGTAAAATATACAATACAATTATATAATATATTAATATACTATTTTACAAATTTTAAAAATTTTTAAAACTATTTCATAAATTTAAAAAATTATCTAAAATAGTATCTAGTACACTGGCCAATAATAATACAATACCGTACTAAGTACTCCTCATAAGGCATTTATAACATTCGTTTTTTGTGAGCTTAATGGTGTTAAAAACAGGGCATATCTCGCACACCAAATGCGAGACGAAATCGCTTCGTACCGTTTTTCGGCTATGGCCGGTTTGGTACGAAATCCAAAGCCTTGATCGGAGCATACCAAAAGTTTGGCCCCCGTTCCTCTCTCTCGCTCTGGTAAAAATTATGGAGAGAGCGACAGTGGCTGTCTCAAACATCCCAAAAACAGTCATAGCCGAAGACCTCCTACGTTATCTAGAATCCCAGCTTGGCCCTGAATCTGTCTTTGCCTTGGAAATTTTAACAGAGCACAAGAACTGGAAGTCTCGTGGCTTTGGTCGCGTTCAATTTACTTCTCTCGACTTCAAGCACGAAGCTCTGTCCTTGCATATCCAAGACAAGCTCATCTTCAAATCCCACAAGCTCAACATTTCAGAGACCTATGATGACATCATTCCATGGCCTGTCCAGCCGTATAACAGAGTGGAGAAGGGGGATTTGCATGTGGGTTTCATGAGAGAAGAACGTTGCATGTGTGTGTTGGAGAGCTGGGAGGGTGTGAGAGGTTTGGTGATGCCTGAGAGAAGGAGGGTGGATTTTTGGGTGTGGGTTAATGGGGAGTGTTATAGATTGGAGTTGACATTTGAGGATATTTTGGAGGCTTTTGGTTGCTGTTTAGGAGGTGATAAAATCAATGCACTTCTCTTAAAGGTATAGTGTGGTGGGAATTTGTTCTTTTATTTTGAGGTTATGATTGAAGGAATATGATTTAAGATGAGAAGAAGGAAAAGGACCAACTTTTTGGCCTAATGTTTTGGGTTGTTTGATTTTGCTTGGTAAATCATTGCTGAAATTATTTGTTTGCAGTGGTACATTGTTTTTGCATTTGCATTTTGATTACCGTCCCACACTTTGCCTTGGGACAGCCAACGGACCATTCTGATTCTGGGGTATTTTGTGTTACTGATCTATATTGGTGCAGGATGATTTACAAACTGTTCTTTTTTCATATGGTAAAAAAAAAAAAAAAGGCTGATGCCTTTATCAAATTTATGCCCCTATTTGGAACCTAATGGGATCACTGTTATTGCTTGATTTTACCATATGTTCCTCATGAAATGTTTGAGTTGAATACCAGAGAAGATTGTCAATAGAAAGGCTTGATTAATTCTAAAGGAAAGTTCTTGTTAGATTAGAATTTGTCACTTAATGAAACAAAATGCTCAGAACGAAAAATATTTCTCAAATTGCTGAAAATTATCTGTTATACTTACTGGTCAAGTTAAGTTTGCAGAATAGCATTTTCACGGCAACAACAACAGCTTGGGTTAAAAAAGCGATAAACTTCAGAAGATGAGACCTTGCTAATTGGCTTTCTATTTATTTACTCTTTAAAATTTCCACATTAACGTTCTAATGAATTCCTGTTTTTTGTGATTATGCTAGTTTCCTAATTTGATGGCCTAGATTCTTGTTTCTCAAACTCAAGCTTCTGAGTTTCCTGAAAAACAACTTTCTCCCTTTTGTATTTTCAGCTCAGGTATGGGCCAAAAATCTATAAAAAGGTTGGTGGACCGGATATAGATTTGAAGTTTAGGAATGATCGATATCATATCAGCAAGGAGAATTTTGACTATCTTTGGGTTCGCACGACAGACTTTTCAGCTGCGAAGTCTATTGGACAATCAACTTCATTTTGTTGGGAAATTGAAGAAGAATTTTTAAATGGAGATATTTTTACAAGCTTTCCCTATTATAAAGCAGATGTGAAAGACTTGATTTTAGAAGATGGAGAAGAATTTCATTCTCCATCTGAGATAGTTCCACTGATAAAATGTGCATCTAATGCTATTCTATCACATGACATTGTTTTCCTGTTAAACTCTCTTGTTCATACTCAAAAGATTAGTCTTGCTTCTATTGATTCTGATGTGATTAAGATCCTTAGTACTGTGGATGAAGACACTGCTATTATGATTCTACAGAAGTTGCAGAAGTCAAACTCAACTTGTTATGATGTTCTGTCCTTTGTGAAAATTCAGTTGCATGTTCCAGGGAGAAACCTTAAACGACCTTGCTTGTCGGTGAATAAAAGCTTAACTGATCATAATATAATGAGTTGTTATAGGGCTTTAATTACACCATCAAAGATATATTGTATGGGTCCAGAGCTTGAAACTTCTAATTATGTTGTAAAAAACTTTGCATCCTATGCGTCGGACTTTATGAGAGTCACCTTTGTTGAAGAAGATTGGAGTAAGCTTCCTGCAAATGCCATTTCTGCAAGTATTCGGCAAGGCATGTTTTCAAAACCATACACAACTGGAATATATCATAGAATATTGTCTATCCTTTGTGATGGGATTGTGATTGGAGCAAAAAGGTACGAGTTTCTGGCTTTCTCAGCTAGTCAGCTGAGATCCAATTCTGTTTGGATGTTTGCTTCTAATGAAAACCTGAGAGCAGAAGATGTCAGAGAATGGATGGGTTGCTTTAACAAGATTCGTATTGTGTCCAAATGTGCAGCAAGGATGGGCCAACTATTCAGTTCTTCTATCCAAACTTTTGTTGTTCCTGAGCAAGATGTTGAGATTATCCCCGATATTGAAGTTACTACTGATGACATTGATTATTGCTTCTCTGATGGTATAGGTAAAATTTCTCTTTCTTTTGCTAGGGAAGTTGCTGAAAAATGCAGATTGAGTGCCACTCCCTCAGCATTTCAAATTCGTTATGGTGGCTACAAAGGTGTTATTACAGTTGATTGTGAATCCTCTCACAAGTTATCTTTGCGTGGTAGTATGCTTAAATTTGAATCAGAAAACAGGATGCTTAATGTCACTAGCTGGAGTGAGTCATTGCCTTGCTATTTAAATCGAGAGATCATCTCCCTCTTGTCAACCTTAGGAGTGAAGGATGAAATATTTGAGGGTTTGCAAGATGATCAATTGCGCCTGTTGGCCAAAATGCTGACTGATAGAGAGGTAGCGTTAGACGTCTTGGAGGGTTTGTCCTATGCTGATTCTAAGAACATTCTTGTGATGATGTTGCATCAGGGTTATGAGCCCAATGTGGAACCTTATCTCTCAATGATGCTGCAAGCTTATCGTGAAAATTTCTTGATGGACTTACGGAGTAGATGCCGGATATTTGTGCCAAAGGGCCGTCTCCTGATTGGTTGCTTGGATGAAACTGGTATATTGGATTATGGCCAAGTTTATATCTGTGTGACCTTGACAAAAGCAGAGCTACAAAGCAGGGATCAGAGCTTTTTTCAGAAGGTGGATGAAACAACATCTGTAGTGGTGGGAAAAGTAGTTGTCACAAAGAATCCTTGTCTTCACCCTGGAGACATCAGAGTGCTGGACGCTGTCTATCAGGTGGAACTAGAGAAAAAGGGTTTGGTAGATTGCCTTATTTTCCCACAGAAAGGCAAAAGGTATTATTGCTGCTGAATTGATCTCGATTAATTCTTTTGGAATTTATCAAAACCTTCAGCTGTTTCCCCAAGGGTAAACTACTGGAATTGTTACCCCTTTACGCTGGTAACAATTTTGTATCCCCCTGTGATCTTTTTATGTTTATGTACAAGCATTTGATAATGATAATAGTTAATGTGATTGACTAGATATTAATTTGACCCATTATCTTTGGTTATCATATATAAATGCATCTATGCTCTTTGAAATAATGCTTTTTTGACATCCTTTGTTGTATAAAATATTGAACATCTTGGCGTCGTGTCATTAAAATAGTTGCTTTTCATGTTCCAAAAATTGACATTAGCTTTGGTTGTATGCATGGGTAGAAATAAATTGATGGAGAATAAGATTAACGTTAGTGCTAGTGTGTCGAAGTATTTATTTTCCATAGTAGGTAGTCTTACTCAATTTTATGCATTTGTCAGTTTTCTTAAAAGGAGCTGAGTTAATATAGGATTATTTATTTTAAACTTTCCTCATTTAGGTTAAGATAAATGCCATTGGAAAAAAAAAATATAGCTTAATTAATTTACCTTGCAAGATTAAGAGGTGAGGATCTTTATTGATGGACATGTCATTTTAAAAAGGTTTGTTAAAAGATAATTTTCACAGGCCCCATCCAAATGAATGCTCTGGTGGTGATCTTGATGGAGATCTTTATTTCATATGCTGGGACAAGGATCTTATCCCATGCCAAATTGAAACCCCAATGGATTACTTTGGCAGAAGACCTCGCATAATGGATCACAATGTAACACTAGAGGTAAACTAGAACTGACAGACCATATCTTAGTATAAAATATCAGTATCTCTTCTTAGCTATGAGTATCAGCTGCTTCTTTAATGAAATTGGCAGGAAATTCAGAAGTTTTTTGTTGATTATATGATAAATGATACTTTGGGTGCCATCTCTACTGCCCATTTGGTTCACGCTGACCGTGAACCTGAGAAAGCTCGTAGTAAAGAATGTTTGATGTTAGCAGATCTTCACTCTATGGCAGTTGATTTTGCAAAGACTGGAGCGCCAGCCGAGATGCCAAAGTATCTAAGACCGAAGGAATTTCCAGACTTCATGGAGAGACTAGACAAAAGGATGTACATATCCGATAGAGTACTAGGAAAACTTTATCGGGCTACTCTTGATTCCGCTTCACAACAAATATCTAACTTTGTTTCTTCAGAGAAGCTTGCTGACTCAGCTTATGACCATGATCTTGAAGTGGAGGGTTTTGAGGACTTCATTCAAATTGCATCAAATCACAGAGACGTGTATGTGGAGAAACTGAGGGCACTGATGAATTATTACGAAGCAAAGAGTGAGGATGAAATTCTTACTGGTAATCTTCGAAATCGGCCTATGTACTTGAAACGTGACAACCGGAGATATGGCGATGTGAAGGACCGAATTCTGGTTTCAGTGAAGAGTCTGCATAAAGAGGCCAGACGTTGGTTTGAAAGCAGCTGTGAACCAAAGGACCAACAGCGCATGGCTTCAGCATGGTATCATGTCACCTATCATCCAACTTATAGCCAGAAAAGCATGAATTACTTGAGCTTTCCGTGGATTCTAGGCGACATCCTGATGAACATAAAGTCTCTGAACAGCAGAAAAGATAGCAAATGAAAAAAGGCTCCGTTTATGTTTTGCATTCCCTTCCCTTTTTCTGTTCCCGATGACTTCCCTTATGCCTACTATTGATGGATGTGAATCATCAAGTAATGGTCAGTATTATTATATGCAATTGATTGGCATATGCAGATTGTTCGCAATTCAAAACTGACCTCATACTGTTTATCTTCATGATCAAACCAGTAGTATTAACATCTGTTATTTGCAGTTTTAATAGATCAAATAGTAGCATCAGTTCTAAGTGATTTAGGGTTTGTCATCTTTAAATTGGAAGATGTAAACATCCTCTGCAGGAAACGCATGAAGTTTTGAACAGTGGGAGGAGCAGAGCATCATGTTTGATTTTGTGGCTTACCCGTCCCTCTGGATAACTTTAATAAAAACCTCCATTATCTTCCCAAATCATTGCTTCATTACCCTTTATCACCTGGTGTAAGTGCTTTTTTGGTGGGTTTGTAATGGTGGAGCTTATCAGGAAGTGGAAGATGATCAAACCTGCCATGGACCAGAAAGATCTGGAAAATGCTGACGTTAGGCTTATGTTGAGGGTGTTAAGTGTTCTGGTCAATAAGGTTCTCACTCACACTCAAGAGAAGAGGTGGAAGATGATAGAAAATGAACTACATAAAAGCCTTGGAAATTAGAAACTATACTAATTGGTATGGGAGTTTACGTAGTGGATATAATATAAATAGCTGAGTGAAGATTCTGTTGGGATAAACTAAAATGACAATTCAATCTACTAAATATTTATCAAACCCAATAGATCTCTATCACCTTGCTTGTAATTCAACAAATAGAATAAGCCAACTATCTAACTGCTTAATCAAATGATTTGAAGAATATGCACTGAAGTCTCAGTTGACGACGGTGGCGTTGAATTAGATAAAGGCTAGTATTTACAAACAAGAAAAGAAATCAATTTTGTTATTTATACACAAACAAAATGGAAAAAGCCATACTATACCGAATGCAACTCTATCGCTAACTTTACACACTAACCTCAATTGTCCAAATATAAACAATCCGATTGAAAAAAAAACTTTTTATAAGCAAATATAGAAAGGAATACTGATATGGTTGATGCGATTAATTTGCGCCGTCGAGTCAGCATTCCACTGTCAACCTTATCAAGCGCATTTTAGCGTCCACAGCGCCTCGATTTCCCTTATCTTGCAGTTGTTTCACGCGCTTAGAGTTATTTGCTTGCTATCACGCGCGTCCATGGCCAAAGGCCGACCCGAACCGGAAACAGAAGCGTACCGAGAAGAAAAGTCGCGAAACCCCCCGTATTCATCGTCGTCGCCGAAAACGCTGTTCTGACCGTGGCCTTCGTCGAAATTGAGTGCGTAACTGAGAGGATCGTACTGGAACTTACCGTGCCTAGTGTAACCAACTCCTCTGCTCCGATTAAACCGCCGGATAAAGGTTTTCCACTTGGGGCCGGCGACGATCTCGGACCACTCTCGAATCCTCTTCAAAGCCGTAATACCCCTTGCCCACCACCACGGACGCTTTTCGGGCCGGAGTCTGGACGACGGTGACGAAGAGGAGGAAGACAACGATCGGATCCTCTCCCACCAGGCTAATCCGACAGTGGAGGAAGATCGGCGGGAACCGAAGCATGGGAAGCAGAAGCAACAGCGAGTGTTGGTAAGTAGAGAATTGGACGTGGTTTCTTGGGGAATCGAATCTTGCTCTCTTCGAGCCGTCTCTAGGTCTTCTATGCCCATACCAACCAAACACACACGCACACTCAACACTCCCTCTGTGAAACTCTCTCAAGAGTTTAGCTGTTAGAGAGAAGCTCTGTGTGCGTTCGTGTATATATGCTGCAAGTTGTAACTGAAAGCAACCGGAGACGGGGAAGTACCGGTGACCGAGAGCGGGACGAGGAGTAACTGTAAAGTGTTAATATGATGCGTGTTATATGTCAATTGCGCACGAGAAAAGTAGGTCAGTCTGCACTCTACAGTGTACAGTAATAGAGGAGAGCGGGTCCCGAAGAAAGGATCAGACGGCGGTGTGAAACTGTTAATTGTTTAATCAAAGCCTCTTTTTTTCGAGATAGTCCTAATTATAAAAAGACACTTTTAAGCTATTTATCTTTAAATTAATGTCTCTTCGAGTCAAGTAAGTCTCTTATAGGAGACAAAACTTTGACTCTAAATTTTAAATAGCTACATACATAAGATCGGTTCAAATTTTTGACTTCGTTTAAATCAAGTAAGCTTTTTATCAACTAATCTGCGCCTTGAGATTATTTAATTAAAGCCATTAACGTCATCATTAACGGACAATAATTCATCGAGCAAACTGATAATACGATCATTACTGTATTAAGCAAATCGGCATTACGTATCATAGAAAAAAAAGTTACCTCAACTTTTCTTGCTTACGTTCTCTGTTAGTGGAGATTCTGTTTTTCGTTTTAGAGACGGACATTTCTTAAAGTAGCTGACCTGTCCTAAGAATACAAGTGAAATCTCACACTAATCTAATCCATATTTGTGTTCATATCTACCCCTTGGAATTACGAAATAATTTTTAATATTAAAAGTTATGAGATAGATTCTGGAGGTTAGGTTTGAGATAGAATCCCGAGGTTAGATTCTTACCTTAGGTTAGTTGACGTTAAGACACTATGTGCTAAAGTTCATTATCATTAAGCCAAATTCATGCTTAATTTTGAGTTGTTAGCAGATAAATCAGACGAATTATGTAAGAAATAAGCAATGTTTTAAAAACTGCACCACGAACTGATCAAAGGAAAATTTTAAGACTTAATCGGTATTGAAACTTTATAAATGGGTATATTAGTAAATTTATAAATAGCTTAATTTAATTTATAAAATTAATTTAATAATTATTAAAAATATATAAATTTTAAATAAATTTTGATTTAATAATTAAAAATATATATAATAAATATTAGTTTATATATAAAGTAATAGATTTAAATTTTTATTTTAAAATAAAATATTTTATTAATAAATATTATATAAAAGATTAAAATAAATTTAAATAAAATAATTTATTTTTAAGTTTTATTTAATGTATAATTATTACTAGTGATAAAGATATTTATTTTATTTTAAAAATAAAAATTAAAAAATTACAATAAAAGTTGAACTAAATAAATAATTAAAAATTTTGAAAAAAGAAAGAGCAAGGAAGGGAAAAAAATTTTAAATTTTTTTTAAAAAATTTTGCTAATAAATTTTCATATTTTTCAAAACTTTATGTACCAACCAATATATGACCGATATTATAAATATCGTAAATATCGACCGGTTGACAAAACAAGCCAGTGTCGACTAATATTTACACCAAATACATAAACACCTATATTTCGTTATGCTCTTCGGCTGGTAAGGTATATACCACCTGACATCGGTCGGGAACGAAATTTAAAATCTTACAATGGTTTATTATGTCAAATGTAGAGATTGACAACGACAAGACAAGGGGTAGTAAATAGAACTAAAAATTATACTAGTTCGTATTTATTTTAGTTATCGAATTCAGTCAATGGTCCAGTTTTGAAATCATTGGTGAGAAGTTATTATATTTTTTTAATATTTTGTTTAATTCATACCCAAAAATAGTCCGCATTAATAAAAAAAATCTTTCATATCAAGTTACGTTATAATATCTTAAAAATCAAACTGAAAAATAAACCAGTAAAATAAAAAATTTAATATTTAAAAGGTTTAACTAATATTAAATCATCATAAAATTGATTAAATATTAAATAAAATTAAAAAATTTTAAAAAATAATTGAAAAAGATTATCCTTACCTGTAAAAAAATTTAAAGTTTAATTGAAAAAGGTTAAATAAAAATTAATAAGTTTATTTCGGCTTATAAAAACTAATTAGTTTATAAAAATTGATTGATTAATTAATAAACTAATTGGTTTTTAACAACAAAGATTATTAAACCAAATCGAATTGAAAATTTGAAAACTGAAATGAAAAATTAATTAGTTCAAGGTCTTTACTATTAAACCGGTCGAATCAGTTTGGTTTTTAAAAAATTGGTAATTTGGGATTTTGTTTTTTTTTGCTTTCAAAACATACATTTTCTTTAAAATGTGATTGAGTTGTATTAGCATATATGAAATAAGTGGTAAATAATTGAGGAAATACATAGGGGTGAGCATTCGGGCTAATCGGGCTAAATTTGCGTAATTCGGGTAAAGCTCGAATTACCCGAAATATTTTTGACCATGTTACCCGACCCGAACCCGAAATTGTAATTACCAGAAATTTTCAGCCCGAACCTAAAATGGAACTTACCCGGCCCGAACCCGAAATTGTAATTACCCAAACTAGTCCGGCCCGAACCCAATATTTTAATAACCCGAACTTACCCAGCCCGAAAATATTGAGTTACCCGAAATAATATAAAAAGAAAGAGTCCAAATATTACAATTGACTAGCATAATTTGATTGTTAATTTTACAAGAAAAAAACAGCCATGAAAAGTAGCCTGGTAAATTAAACCAGGAGCCAGGAGTGTTTGTTGCTGACTTGCTGCTGCCTGCTGATGGAGTCTGGTAAATCATGAAAGTCATCAAACTTCAGGTAATCCAGGCTCCAAAGAAATTTGTGACAATTCTACATTAGAAGAACATAAATCAGAGAATAAATCAATCATGCAAAAATATCACAATGTATAACAAATTGAAATATTAAATAATAAAGCTATAAAAAAGAAAATTACCATTTTCCAAACGTTCTAAGTCCTCCAAATCCTCCTCAATTTTGATCTCGTGACGAGTCACTGAAGCTCTAATCCAATCCTGTCCACATATAAGTGCTTGAACAATTTTAGGAGTCAATGAGCTCCTAAATGCATCAAGAACCCTCCCTCCTGTGCTAAAAGCACTCTCCGAAGACACGGTTGAGATAGGGATTGCTAGAACATCACGAGCCATGATAGCAAGTGTAGGAAACCTTGCTCCATTAATTTTCCACCATCCAAGTATATCAAAGTTTTCACAATCCGCTTCTGCCCCTTCACCCAAATACTTATCTAATTCCGATCGTGTATCCCAACCTCCCGTTGCACTCTTGAATTTCTTAAATTTGGATTCCATAGTCTCAAATGGTTCACTATCCTTATCTAAATTGCTTGAAGATTGCCCTCTCTCAAATGATCGGCTAGTTTCAGGTGACAACATGCATTTATACTCATTAAACATGGCAAACAAAGTATCTCTCACCTTATGACACATACGTGAAACATCCTCCCCATTATAAAGTTG
>JANITW010000007.1:47803867-47816173 GCA_027564335.1 Erythroxylum williamsii
ATCTTCCGCGGGCTTTTCTTTTAAATGTATAAATATCACGTTTCCCGCCACGCTCTCATGTCAGACGTTGGGCTCCGACAGCGGGGTCCAACAATTGACCATATATAACATGCATACTGTATTGATACTTGACATGTAGTATATAAAGAAAACAATGAATATGTGAGGAAACTAATCAAATAATTCAAAACCAAGCCTATATTGCTTTCTTCAAATCACAGTATTCACATAAAGTTCTTGTCATGCCTATTAAATAATTTTAAATTGAAAAAAGAATATAAATGAGAGAACTATTTAGTTTGTATTGAGCTACACACTAAGATTAAAACTTGTTTACATTGAAACTCCAAGACTATCTTTTTATTTTCTTATAAAACTCATTGATGTTAATGAAGATTCCTTCTCTGTATGTATCATTTCACATTTGAAATTGGTAGTGTCTTGATGAAAGTAAACTTATGTTCACACCTTCGTTTTTGGTTCCCCAATTTATACACAAGAACATATATTTTGATGACATCATTATTAGCATTTAGTGAGGCCTAAACTGGTAGACTAACTTGAACAACAATTATAGGGAACTACGACTTACATCCAACACCATGACAAGTATAGGGGAAGGCAACATACAATCATAAACAAACAAGCAGATTTAGGGGACCACATAAAACATAAAAGTCAGATAATAATAGACCTACCACGATGAAATGTCAACTTCTTGTTTAGATACTTGAAGAGCGTGTGAGTTGAGTTGCTTGGTGTGTTTGACAACAATAAGATATAGTTACGCTGCAATTGTCTAAGGAAGAACACAATTACAATAATAAGAAATAATAACAGATTTAAGTTCACAGATGAGGGATTGTGTGAAAATGAAGAAGATGGCAAATTAGGGATTGGAGCAGGGAAGAAGCATCTATTTTTTTTCAAAATGTTGTGTCAAGATCCTCTATATACGTTGCGTTTAAGGGAAAAGAGTTGGGTAAACAAAACACGGTGTTTCAATAGGAGACAATGTGTTTTGTTCTTTAAAGCTGAGGGAGGAGCATTGCGTTTAATAACAAAACACAACATCTCCTTGTCTTCGAAACAAAATGCAACATTTCACTTGGAGGTTGGACCCTCCTTAATTTAAAAATTCAATGTCAGCTTTTGGTGGGCCCCACATCCACAAAATTAAAAAAAGAACCATATCAAGAGATAACCGATTCTGCCCTAATACCATTAGTACTCAGGGTTTAATATGAATTTTTTTTCCAAATATTATGGTTTATTTTGAAAGTTTTATAAATATTATGGTTCAATTTGAACACTATAAAATGTCAAAAGCTATTTTGTACACCAGGGTAAATGTTAGGGGCTAATTAGCCCTTCGGCCAATTCATAATTGCCTCCTACTTGTTCATATCTTAACAACTGTCTGTGAGAGTGGCCTAAATAAATTCTAATGCTAAAAAGTTATTGAATTTTTCAAGCATTATAAGAATTTGTTTTACATTGCTGTGTTCTTTGTGTTAGCTGGTGCGAGTGCATTAAATTTTTTTATTATTATTGTTAACTTAAATTCATAACTTAATTTTGAATCATAATTAATAAAATTCGTTATTGTTAAATTACATTCATAACTTAATTTTGAGCCATTAACAATTAATTCATTTTAGCCGCGATCATCCAAAAACGTGCAACCGAGCGAAGTCCCAACATAAAAAGAAAGAATTTGATTGGAGGAGCAGCCGAGTTTTGTTTTGTGTCATCGTCTAATTCCCTAATACAACGGCAACTTTATGTTAGTTACCGAAAGCAAGATATGGTGCCCTTTACGTACCGGTCCTGCAATTGGACATTAGATAATGTGGTCATAATCGTTTAGAATGCTAAAAGTTGAAAAGCAAATAGCTTAAAATATTTCAATTGCTCAATAATAGATTTTTAAGGCTAAAAGGCAACTAACCTTTATGCACGAGCTTTTTAGTCAACATATCGATAAGAGTAAAAAGTTTTTGGTATACCATGACATCCTTCGTCAGATGTTTGGCAATGGTAGGAAGGTAGGATATCTCTATATACCTGAATTCATATACACCATAATTTTATCGATTCATAACAATAAAGAAACATTCTGGGTAAGTTTAAATATGTTTAAAATAAAAAACTCAACTTAGAAGCTTTAAGTGAGATCTCCACTTAACAAAAATGCAAACTAATCTTTTAAAATTGAACCGGTCAAAAGGAAAAATTTAAGGTTTAAAGGTTCAATTGGTATTAAATTGTTATAAAAATTAGTATATAATAAATAAGAAGTAAAAATTATAAGAGTAAATAAAAATAAAATATTTTATTGAAATAAAAAATACATCAATGTATATTATTATATTATTAGCAAATAATAATAAATATAAAACTTAAAATAACAATATAAATCAAAATTATATTTTTGAAGGATTGAATTATATTATAACGACTAAGAAATTAGTCTTATAATTAAAGAAAAAAGTATAATTTAAGATTATGATCCTAAAAAGGCCAGTTAAACTTGGTTCCAAATCTTAATTTCTAATGATTTAATTTAATTAATCAAAATGATATAATTTTGTGTGAGTAATGAATAAAATATTCATGTTGTCAATACTAATAATAAAACATATTCTTAATTATTTTGAAAAATAAAATATTAAGCTTCATC
The DNA here is from genome assembly GCA_027564335.1 of Erythroxylum williamsii. Classification (NCBI taxonomy): domain Eukaryota; kingdom Viridiplantae; phylum Streptophyta; class Magnoliopsida; order Malpighiales; family Erythroxylaceae; genus Erythroxylum; species Erythroxylum williamsii. The sequence continues at coordinate 47,806,551 of JANITW010000007.1, forward strand.
CCAAATTTTAATTTTTAATGATTCCGTTTAATTAATTAAAATAGTATAGTGTTTTTTGATTAATAAAATAAAATATTTATACAGTCACAAACTAAAAAAATTAAAATATTAAACTTTATTTCAAAATTTAATTTTTAATGATTTTATTTAATTAATCAGAATGACATAATTTTATTGAAATAAAAATTCATATTATCAAGAATAAAAAGAAAACATTATAAATTCTTATAAGTTATAAAACGCTACACGTATATGAACAAAATTCAAAAGACAAACTTGATTTATTCTAGACTATTCTTCTTTATTGCTTCTTCGTTCATCCTAAACCCACGTCATCTTCTTTCATCACTCTTTATTCTTTAATGTTTAATCTTTAATTCTTTATCCCGCATGCACCACACAGACACACACAACCCCCACTGTCCTCTTGTGCTTTACTTATTTTCTTTTCTTTTATTTTTTCCCTAATTTATTCTCACTTCAATTGTTGTATTTCTGTTAATTCCGAGATCTTTTTACTTCTAGGTATCACCTATTAGACAGGTAGCTGTGAAGAAACACATAAGATTCTTCATATTTCTACATAGAAAAGCTACAGATCAAGAGCACAGTCTGAAAAAGTCGCAGAAGAAAGGAGAAAGTATATGAAGCATACGAAGAAAGGTGACTTTTGAAAGTTTCCAAATGAAGACAAAAGAGTTAAATTAAAGCTTAGTCAAATGCATGTGAGGCCCACGTAGAATAGCCAGAAGCATAGCCAAAACGCATAGTACTGGAGAACAAAATGGAGGATACGCATGGACAAAAACGCATCACTTCATTGATATATTAAAGTCTAGTGCAAGTCAATTAAAGAATAAAATGCAAAGAGCTTTTAAGTAAGTCACGTGGACAAACATTAGTATATGTGTGGACCCAATCAAAGTCTTGTGAAAAAGAACAAGATCAAGGAGCCTTTTATTAAAGCATTGACTAGGTCCAAAATATAACCGAAGGTTTCAATCATCTTCAACACTATAAATAGCCAAGCCTCAACCTTCAGAAATACAGAACAAAATACCAGTTCAATCAAGTCTACAAAATTTGCATTTTTCTGTTTTCAAGTGAGGAAATAATTGAGAGTGCTAGAGTACATTACATTGGATACTAAAGAGTTTTAGAACTCTTGCAGGTGTGAATTGACACCCAATCTCTTGAATTTTTCCTTCCTTGATCTTAGTAAAATTCGGTGTGTGTGTGATTGATCCTTGGACGTAGATAACTGTGTGCTATCGAACCAAGTAAAAATTTGTGTCTTCTTTACTTTCTTGTCATTTCCATCTCTGTAAAATCAAAACCAAGCAAATTATCATCAGTATAGGAAAGTGTTACACAGAAATATATCAAAGATTTCTAACACTGTCTGTAAGGTCATCAATCTTTTTTTTAATTTAAAATTAAAAGTATAAAATAACGTCTTTTTTTAATTGAGTTCAGATTTAAATTGTCCAAGTCCAAATTCAATTAAAAACACTAGAGCGTGGAGACAATTGTCATCGTTAGATTAAGGAACACTTTCTTTCGTTAAGCTAAGATTTGATACCTTTTTAGTTTATAATTCATTTATTTCACTTGCTTGTTTATACACAAATATGTTTTTAGATGATTTTAGTGGTTTTAATCTATTTTTTGGTTTATAGACTTTTGATGTGGAGTTCATGTTGGTTTTGTCACAAGCTGTGATTTTTCGTGAAGGGGAAGAAATTGTACAAGACCAAAAACATTACTAGCCACCATGAAAATTGAGTAAAATGCATTTTTGTATGCATTTTTTCATTTTTAGCCAGCAGAGAGTTTAGTGAGACAGGCATAAACAGCACCTTTTTATTTTTAAAATATTTTAATTTTAATTATCTTAACAACACTTATATTTTGGCATGTGATTAATATTAATATTACAATAATATAAATAATTGTAGATTATTTTTATTAAAAAATTATCTATCTAATTGCTATTCTTTGTATAATTACGATTATTGTTATAAAATCAGACAAAAATAAAAATTGTCTTTAAAATATTTTTTTTACTAAATTCAAGTTAGGTTTTCTAAATTTGAATTTGAATTTTAATTTAATATAATAAACCAGATTAGAGTGAATTCAAACTAAAATACCAACTCTACTCATGGACTAACTTGTCAACTAAAGTAACGTTAGGAATCTTGATTTCAATCTGATGAATTTGACACGAAATGTAAACTTCCAAGGATTGAATATTAAGAAGGCAACCAAACTGCATGTTTTTGGAAGTCCTTTTCGACGACTTATGGACCAATTATCAAAGAAATACCTAATGCAACTTCGCTATTAGTCCATTTCTTAGCCTACTATCTTCCACGTTGGAAAAGGTTAAACTAATAATTTAAACTCTGATATATCAATTCTTTAAAAATTTTATAATCAATTGCTCCCTTACAGGGTATTCATATCTTTTTGGGAGCGAATTTCGGAACAATTAGTAAGGTTATTATGATCAAAAAATCACAAGTTCGAATTATGTCAACAGTTTCTTTGTAAAATGTTGTTTTGTAAAAAAAATGCTGCGTATATTGATGACCTTCTTCAACTTTCACAAAACGGGAGAACTAAATTAGTTTTATATAATTCTCGGTTATGATAGGACAAAATTTTCTTTATTGCGATTGTGTTTCTCTTATTTATTTTCCGTTTAATTATTAATTATTTTTATTCAACGCATATAATTTGCAAGTCATTATACAATATGTTTCGAGTTGGCCACCTAACAATAAAAGAATCATATATCTTGAAGATAGATAAAGGTCACCATCCTTAACGTAGGATTTAAGAACATAAGAAATGTCCATGTCACGAAGAATTATATTTTAAAGGGGTTTGTTTTCCCCACTTTTAACATGCATTTAGCACATTTTTAAAAACCAAGATCTTCTGTCCAATATTATAATGTCTTATTTTGTCTCATAAAATTTTAATTATTTATTTTGTGGGACTCATATGAGGTTCACGCGGAACCTATATAAGACCCACATAAACAAACGGCTGAGATTTATTGGACACAATAAAACACCGTAATATTACACAGGAGATCTAGATTCCACTCCTAGACTCGATGGATCTACTTGGCGTCACGTGCAAGTCTATAATACTCATACATCAGCTACATTAAGTAAGTATTTTTTTAAAAAAACTCTGAAAGTTGACAAATATGCAAAGGCGATTCTGCAAGAGAATCAATTACTTGCATTCTTTTAGAATTTTACACTTGCAAGCAACCGATTCATCCTTAAACAGATGCCCTACGCATTTTCAGGAAATATATGTCTCCCCTGCTATAGTAAGTGTTCAATTACGAGCAGAAGTTTCTAAGCCTGGCGTCTTGTATTGTATCCCTTAGTTCTTCTCTTTTTCTTCTGGGGAAGAAGAGAGAGCACATAGACATAGCTTTTGCATATATCACCTTCCTTACTAATACCCTCCATACATCGTCGTCTACCTTTTTAACTTGCTGCGTTTTTAATTTAAATTGCCTGCACCAACCGAAACAACAGTAATTAGGTACTTGCAAGGTAAGCTACAGTAACAGATGTTGGGCATTACATGCAAAGTGGAACTTCGCAAGAATCTGCAGGCTGGTTACAGATTGAAGAGTGAAGTCTAAGAAGCTGCCACATGCTCTTGCAACGATAACACCCTCCATTCACACGTTTTTCACACAAGGCAAAGTGTTTGACCAAAAGCTGAAGACCCTGGCACGTATGGAACTTGTTGCAAGGTCCCCTTCTCATGGAAGGCTCAGGACCATAAGGCCCAACACTTGTACACCCTTCTGTGCATATATGCTCTAAGCACTCCATTGCGTCGCTTAGCTCCATGTACAAGCTTTGCTCTGCTCTGTGCCTCCTTGTTCTCTTCTTCCTCTGCAAAATTTGCCCATTACACCAATATTTATTGATTGTTCATTTTAACGTTGTAACTATCAAGTTTTAGTGGTGGTTTTACCAATTCTGATTCGTCAATGAATTGGAGGATGTTGAGCTCGAACTGAGGGTCGTGTTCTTGCAAGAACTTCCAGCCTTGGGTCTTTTGGACAGACTTGAAACTGCTGGAAATCAACTTCATGCACTTGAGGTAAAGATCAGGTGCGTCGCATAGCGATGCCAACTTAAGCACATCCACCACGTTCTCAATCGTTAGCTGTTGACCAATGTACTTAACGCATCGATGCTTCAGCTGTGGGATCACGAACACGTGAGACAGCGCCAGTAGATGGATCCCAAACTTCTCCAACTCCTCGTCGGCGCACCTGCATCGTTCTGGGGTAAATTCGTCATTTAAAATAAACTTAACCAATCAAAACTGTTCCTGGTGTTTCGGAGAAATCCACAGCCGTTCGACCTTACACGACAGTAAACAACTGAGATCTACGAGCGAAGTGCTGGACAATTAAACTGACCTTGAAGAGTATAGGAATCGAACAAACGATGAAACGGAGTGGCAAGGGACGCCGGTAATAGCAATGATTATCTCGGAGCTCCGGTGCTTGTAAGGCCGATCGACGATACTTTCCAACACCGGTGACACTGACGCCTGCAATCAAATTATGACCATAATCATCACAAAACTTGAAAATGAAATTCAAGAACTGAGAGCTCCAAATGGGAGAATGCGTACCAGGACGCTACTGTGCGCGGGGAAGTGTTGGCCACCCGAAGTGAGGATGTGGACGTCGGGATCGGGAAGTTCACAGGAGACGGCGGTGGTCGTGGGTTTTCCCATTGGAGTTTTGTTGTGGGTTGTTTATTCGCTATCACAGCCGTGGAGAGGCAGCGGATCGTTGCTTGCTTTATAGGCAAGTCTTGGGTAAGGCCAGCTTTATATTTACCACGCGTTGTCAAAGGCGCTTATTTAAAGAACATAATTGAACAACATGAATAACATTTCAACATTTCGGTAGAAATGGTTCAGAAGTAAACAACTTAATTATTAACTATCTTTGATCATGTGCTTATTAACTTAACAAAATAGAATTTAATGTTATTTTATCATTTGATAGAAAAGTTTATAATATAATGGAATGGAATATGATAAAAAGGGAGAGTTTCACATTAAATATTATTACATCATAAACTGTAAAAATAAGTTACTTCTGATTTAGGAATATAAAATGATAAACAACATTTTATTATAATATATTATGAATCCTTCTTCCAAACAACATTTTATTATATTTTATTATTAACTTTTCTATCTCTCTCAAATATCAATTTTTTAATATTACATCAATTTATATTTCATTTCATTATAAATCGTTCAATTTTATTCCATTTAATTTCGTTCTAATTTATTAAAAATCTTACGTCCAACTAAATATAACAGAACATAATTAGAATTGGAACGAAATCCTATTAATTAGTAATTATAGTAATATTTTTATAAATTATCAAAATTATTAATTTTTATATTTCATATATTATGTATTTAACTAATTAAAATTTAATTATATATTCTCATAACTAAATGATTTCAAATTCAATAATTCTTTCAATGTCAAACTTTATTTCTCTTAAAACTATTTGATACCAAAATTCACTAAGTTAAATTTAATCCATTATTTTGAATTAAATCTTACTAATTTATTATGATTAATAGAATAAAAATTAAAGTAAATTAAATTCACTAATTATATGTAAAGATGACAACGGGTCAAGTAAGGTCTAGCTCATTGTTGATCTAGCCAACCAATCTTCTTAGCATGCGATTTGAACTTGATATAAAAATCAATGGGACTTTGCTCGTGTTGTCTGAAATCAAAGTTCAAAACTTGCTCAGTGCCTAAAGCCTCAAATTGTTCACAATCAACTCGACCCATGAATTTGTTACCCAATCTGTCCTAAACATTTTAGGGTGCGACCCGAGTCTAGCCGAAAGTTTGATCAAGTTTGCCTCATATCTTCTAAAGGCCTTAATCATTTGCAATCAACATGACCCATCAATGATCCCTCTCTAACTTCATCAACAAAGCTCTAGTTGCTAAAAGTCTCACCTAAAGATGGCAATAGGTTACGCCAAATTGGGCCCATCACTGGTTCAGTTGACTTTGACCTACTTATAGTGCAGTCTAAACTCAACTTGAAACATAACTAGGTTAGGTTCTAGATGCATGATGTAGCACCCCACTCTCACAGGACACATACCTGACATCTTGAAGGATATTTGAGTACGTACATTGTAGCTTTAAAATAACATCCATATATGTACATTATCAAAAACTACTCAGACTTTACATCTCTATATACAGAACACGCTATATACATGAGGAATTATACAAAAATTTTATCTATATCCTTCAGTCTCAGCTAACCGACCTTTGAGTCATTTTTTTAATCCAAAAGTACAAAAACTATACTTCTTCTAGAGTTTCTCTGTCACTAGTATCCTCTCTCAAACTTGAAATGCCAACATAGCAATTTTGATGAGTTTTGCGAACTCAGTAAGTTAATCATCTTCGATGGTTCACTCATATCATATAACACATCAACTCATACAATCACATTATTCACATTATTTCATTTATCATCATGTAGTATCATAAAACTCTTTTGTTCACAATTTTCACATTTCTCATTCAACACAATTCAACAATACATTTCAATCATTCAAAATGTACATATTAAATATATATGTAATTCTCATAAGACTCACTTCTAGTTGTTATTATTGTGATCGAGTACTTATAATTGTCCCATATCTATTATGGATACTAGGCTCATTAATAATTGTGCCTTATCCATTGGGGATATAGGGCTTATAATCTTTGGCTCTTAATTACTTTATGACCTTTAAGCTCTTTTTTAGTGGCTACTTTAGTCACGACAGCCCTTATCTATTCATGCATTCATGTAATGAAATGCATCACATGTATTCAGTCAATCAAATGTGCTCAATGTCACACATTCATATTCACTATCACTATCTCATTCACAATGGTCATTAGACCTTAGTCCGACATTCAACATATATGTTGAGAATCACTTATTTAGTCAAATTCACATTCAATGAGTACTTCCAATATGTTATTCATACATCAAACGCCTTAGACAGTCAATGTCTGGAATCAACACATTCACATTCACATTCACATAATAATTCAATACAGAATTTAAAACAAACAATTAATCAAATGAGACCATCTAGGTTACTCACAGTTTGCTCTAGATAGCTATTGTCTCGAAGTCCTGGCAATGTCTAGATGATATCGCTCTAATTTACACACATCACAACTTTGTACAGTTATATAAGTACTCATTTATGCACAAATGTGTATATGGATTATGTACAATGCATGCTCAATGACAATCCCGAGTATATCTCTTTTATGTTCATCTTATGATCATTCATACTTCAAAAGTCATATATGTCTAATTTGAACTTAGGTTTACAATTTAATAATACAAACTTATTACAAGTTCATCACTCAAACATGCACTACAGTTTATGGCTAAATACACTTGATTCTTATAACATCATCAATCAATCATTTACCAATCATTTCCTAATGACCATAAAATTTAGTGGAGAGGGAGGACAATGTGTGAGGAGTTTGTGGTTCAAATTTCAAGTCAATCGAAGGTCCGGAGAAGAAGTTATGGTCAAAAGAGTGAAGGGTGTTTAAAACTGTCAAAAATCATTACAACTTCACTTTCACGATGTGCTTGTGCATGATCGTTCACTTCCTGTTGCTTCCTCTCTGTCACGATCATGCTTGTGCGCAATCTTGCAGTACCTAATGCTTCCTCTCTGTCACGATCGTGCTTGTGCACCATCATGCGCTACCTAATATCTCCTCTCTATCACGATCGTGCTTATGCATGATTGTGTAACTCCCCAAAGATTTTCTCTCTATCACGATTGTGCACTACCTTGAGGATTCCTTTTTATCATGATTGTACTTGTGCACGATCGTGCACTACCTAATGATCAATATTCAAGCTTCATTTAGCTACTCTCCTAAACATATTTTCATATCAATTTGCATGGCCATTTTGACATAGAAAAAGAAAGATTTAGGCAAAACATTCTTCTAAACAATTGTTCCTATATGTCTTAAGTCTCTAATGACACTAAGTTCATACAATTTGGTTAAGTATTCTGCAATTTATACACAAAATACCAAGGTTTTAAAAACTGGACTAGATCATTCAATCCGACCGGAAAAGTTTGAACCGGTCAGTGGTTCGGTTCAATTTCACATAAAAATCTCTATGTATAAAAACCGGCCGGTTTAAACATTTTTTGGTCAGACTGGACAGTCCGGTCTTGTTAGATACTGTTTCCGGAGCCCAACTATGGAGTCATAAAACATGAGCAAACACATTTCTCCAACTTTATGATGGATTTTGGGAAACCTCAAACTGAAATTACAATTTGACTTCTGCAAAACCTTGTTCCCATTGTCTTAAACTTCTAATGACACCAAAATTATCCATTTTGATTCAGTAATCTAAAAGTTTGGGCCCAAACATTTTCAGACTATTATTAAACTGAAACAGTACACTATACCCAACTTCCATCCAGAAATTAAAAGTTTTAAGGACTAAATTAAAATTTGATTCCTTCAGATAATTTGTAGCTCTTTGTCTCTAGTTTAATTAAAAATAAGAATCATCTCATTTGAAGGTCGATGACGCAGTTATGGCTAAAAGAATCAAACAAAGTTTTGTTCTCAATCATATTGAACCTATTTTGGGAAGATTGGCATAACTTTCACTAAAGATAGCAGATTAAGGTCATCCTTGGATGGTTTGAAAGCGGACTTCTAAATCTATATTTTCATGAAGACTTGAAGATAGATTCTATCATCGAGAGGGTCAAAATTGAACCAGACAATAGGGTCAGACGAAACTAGACTAATGGCTTCAGTCTAAGACCTATTTTGAAACAATTAGCATAACTTTCTCTAAAGATATCAGATCAAGGTCATTCTTAGACAATTTGAAAGAGGACTTCTAGATCTACAATTTCATGAGATCTTAAAGATAGATTATGTCATTTAGAGGGTCAAAATTAGACCAGACGATGGGGTCATACGAAACTAGACAAAAGATCAAACAAAAGGCTTCAGTCTAAGACCTAATTTGGAACAATTAAAGTAACTTTCTCTAGAGATATCAGATCAAGGTCATTCTTAGATGATTTGAAAGAGGATTTCATGAAGACCTTGAAGACAGATTCCTTCATCTAGAGGGTCAAAACTGGACTAGACAATAAGGTCAGACGAAACCAAATGAAAGGTCAGACGAAAGCCTTTAGTCTAAGACCTATTTTGGAACAATTGGCATAGAGATATCGGATCAAGGTCATTCTTAAACGATTTGAAAGAGGACTTATAGGTCTACTGTTGGGACCCGATCCGAAAAACTGGATCCCAACCGAAAAACGAAGGAAACAAAGCGGATTCAAATCGAATAAATCGAATCACAACATGCGGAAGCAAATGCGAAACAAATACGAAGGTATCGAATCAAAACGAATCGAATCGAAACCAATTTCCGATACGTAACAAAACGGAGCCGACATCCGTGAACAAATATTTTAGGAATCACTGT
>JANITW010000007.1:47855659-47875017 GCA_027564335.1 Erythroxylum williamsii
AATCGCAATATACTTTATTTTAAATATTTTGTCATTATAATTAGGGTGTATAAATTAAAAATAATTATTTAAAATATTTTTAAAATTTGCTATAAAACAAAATTTTAACAAAATTTTATTTCTTAACATTTTTAACAAACCAACCACTATCAATGGTAATGGTACTCATTCCTTCATCTTAACCAACCATCATTATTATAATGATTATACCTACTTTCATTACTCACTATATTCATTTTCTTTCTCATTCCTATTTGTCTACGTGAACCAAGCACCCCTGAGTCATGCAACAGATGACCCTTGAAGTTGGATCCTGTCCTGATCGCATGATTTGGGCTGTGTCCAGGCAAAAATCAACGCTTGGAATTCGGAGCCGTGGTTGACTGTTACGCCTGGAGATGAACATGAACTAATTAGCTCGGTCTACCGCGGGTCAAACTTAACCTCGCATAATTCTCAAGCCAACGATGCCGGGTCCTGGACCGCACCTGATGTACGCGATGGCCTCTTCTCTGGCCTTCACCAGTCTAACCAACGGTCGGTTCAGCCCCCACCATACTTTCGTCTACACCGTTAACGCCTTCTTCGGTCCAGACATTGGCTCCTTCTCCGAGTGGCTCGGCTCCGTTCTTGGCTCCTCCGCTCAGTCTCTGGGCTCCGCATTAGCCGACTATGTCCACGACTCTCTTTACTATACTTTGATTCTGGGCCTTCCCCTCTGTGTCTTTTACTCATGGCTCTCCAAGCTTTTTCTTGAAAAGAAGATTCTTGATTCAGTTTCCGGGGTTTGTTTCAGATGCTGTCCCTTTCGTTTTTATTTAATTTGTTTGCTTTCGGTATATTATTCATTCCGGGTTTTAACGGGCAGGTTCCACTTTCAAGGAGGCAATGTTTGATGCTTTTGTCTGCGGGTTCTTTATCCCACTTCTTCCTGGATCATTTGTTTGAGGTCAGTTTCTGTATTTTGGTGGACAGAGTTACTAAATTTCCAATGCTACTTTATACGATGAATATGGTGATATTCTTTGGTTGGTTTCTTTTGTTAAGGGATATCATAATTGCCATATACGTGGTTTGAAGATTGTCCTAGTAAATTAGTGATGTATGTGGAATATCAATCTTTCTGAAGTAAATATAACAACTATGTTTTTTTATGTTTAAGAAATAAATTCCTGTCAAACTATGAACTTGTGAAATGGCTTGTCTGACTGGGATTTTTACAAGTTCATACAAATGATTTTGAAGCCTGGCTTGGCAACATTTGTGAAAGGAAGGAAAAGAACGGCAAGAATTGAAACGTATGTAGATGAACTTGTTGATCCAAAATATCTGGCACTGGAAATAGGAAGACAGATCGCAACGTGAAGGCGGATAGGGAGATACTATTGTGTAAGCTGACTAGTGGACTTAACTGTAAAGGATGCATTGTGCAAAGTTAGCTATAAACATCACAGAAATCCAGCTGATACGTTGATAGGACATTTAAGAGGTGTCTTGGCTTCTGAAATCATACTGCCAAAAAAGTAGGTCATCAATCATGCTAGTTTGAACAAATGTTTTCAAACATATGGATGCAACACTAGGTCAGTATTTGTATGTTTGAGCATGATCTGAACATAAACACGCATCCTATTCATGACTTGGAAGAAAGTGGTATACTTGTTAGGTTAAGTTCACACGGAAGTAACAAAAGGTTCAGTAATTGAAGCAGGAAATCATCTATAGCGTGAAATAAATTCTAATCTTAATCTTTGCAGTGATTTAAGTTTTCATGTTACATATTCATTTTGTGGAGTGGGTAAAAGTTGAAATTGAAAGCAAATTCTCGATAATTTATCAGCGAAGTGGCTGTGATTAATCTGCATGTGAAGTTGGATAGTAACAAAGAATGGGCAATAGATCCTTTTCAATGGATGCATTATTCTGGTAGTACCAAGAGGTGAAATCAGGCCTTTTATTGATTTGCTTTATTTGTGACTTGCTGATGAACATTATTTTTGAGAGCAAAGTTTCTCACACTTGTTAGAATGATTATGAAAACAATGAAAAGAATATCAAGATGCTTATGGTATCCAGATCCTCATGGCCCCATCACAGTTAGACAAGGCTGTGCATTTGAAATAACTTAGAAGAAAAAAGGGCAAATTCTTGTAAAATGCAACAACAAAGAGAAGGGTAGCATTGGAAATTGCGGAAAGTGTTGAAAATCATCTATGCTTGATACAGCAGAAGCATTGCCCAAATTCTTTATTTCTTCTGTTTTGCTTCAAAATCTTACACATTTTTGTAAGATCCACATTATTCAAAATGTTGACATTTTGTAGTCAGAAGTGTGAAACATGATGCAGTTATCTATTTCGTGTCTTTATTATTTTACTTATTTCTAGGTTTTGCTACCTTGTCAAATCTCATGTACGTAATTATCTACTCCGAAGATACAATATCATATTTTCTTTTCAAAGTAGTTTGTACCTTTGTATGATTAACACAATCTTGCCTTCAAAATGCACAGGAAAATGGACATTCATCTATGTATACTTGGATTCTGAGTACTGGTTGGTGGAGTAGTCGAGCACCAGTCAATCCAGATGCTGTTCTTGTGACTGGCTTTTTGTGCATTTGCTTAATTGGCGGATTTATTTACATTAACAGGTATGTTACATTCAGGTCTTTCCCCATTAGTGTAGTTTCATGCGTGCTCCAGTCCTTGAGATAATTATATTGCACAAATTGTTTTGGCATGCAGGGTGAAGCCTTTGAATTCCATAAGAAAGCAAACAAATCAATCACTAAAACTTATTATGGCAGTAGCATGCTCCTATTGCATGTGGTGTGCGAGTCAGATATACTGGGTAAATCCTCGTCGGCCTGCAGTTGGTGAAGAAGCTGATTTTGGAGTTATTTTATTTCTGTGTACGTTTTTCTTTCTACCTCATTGTTTGTGTATTATGTCCATGAACTCAAAGGAAGAGCAACTTCCCAATTAATAGAGCTAATGTATTAACTTTTTGCTGCAGAAAAAAGCACGTAATTTAACAGGTCTAGTTACTCGACGTGCATTTTTCCAGTTTTTAGTGTAAACTGTATATATGAAATGGAAGGATTTATGGCTTTGAATTGTCACTTTATGCTGGTCCGTACAGCCAGAAATATGTTAAACATTCCTTGGCACTAAGTGATTTTGTTGTTGAGCTTAGTTGCAGTATTAACATAACAACAGTTTTCAAATGGAAATGCATTCAACGAGAGGAACAGAAAAAGTCTCAGAAAACCTTGAAATGCATTTAGCAAACGTTCTAGAGAAAGAGAGACAGCCCTACTGTTACAATTGTTGTCAGTTCTGTCTGCATAATCGGGGTGACACCTTTACTTGGCCAAACCTGGCAGGCAAAAAGCAGCGGTGTGCACCTAATGAAAATGGCAAAACCATCAAGTTCAATAGACAAGTTAAAACCTTCATTAACATTACATGAGATGTGAACACTGTTCAAAGCCATAGCCTGGCACAGAAATAATCACCTCGGAGTTGTAAAACTTGGGAGGTCCATTGTCTACACCATAATTCTCAGGGTTCAGTGGGTTTATCGGGTGCTTGAAATCAACAGGCTGGCCCTCCATTGCACAAAGCATGTACCCACACATCCCACTGTGGAATTAAATGCAAGATTGCACAGGAGCATTAATTAATTAGTTCACTACTCGACTTTGAAAACAACCATAGTTTAAATACCTGGGATATGCAGGAACGGTGCACCAAGCATAGTTGACAGATCCTCCAAAGATTTTCCGGCAACTTGCTACGGTGTCAGAGACAGAAAACTCATCCTTCCATAAGCTGTCAGCTGGACATGCCATAACCCCTCCAGGACGAAGAGCTCTTGCCACTGATTCTAGGAAACTTTTGTCTGCTAGTTCCTCTGCGAGTGTACCTGGAATGAGATTATAGAGCTTTACTATCAAATCACCAGTGTTCTTGGCATTGTAGCATGAACAAGAATACCTTCTTCCAACTAAAATAATTTAGGGATCATTAACCTAAAACATGCAATTTAACTTCGAAAAACATGAAATGTGTATACCCATCTGTTGGAATGCATCAATTATGATTGCATCATAAGTGCCTTGAGCAACCGATTTCAAGAATTCAATTCCTGCATATATAATAAAAACGTGTTTTTTTTCACTTAAACGTATAAGAAAATAAGTATACAGTAACAAAAAATTCAAGATTTCTATACCATCCCCTATATAAGTTGTTACTCGAGGATCCGTAAGTCCAATTGCTATGCGAGGAAAAAACTCTTTGTAGACCTGAAATCAACACTCACTCGTTTGTGATTTATTAATTATGCAATGTTCACCCTTTAAACATAGATTTCAAGGGGAATAAGAAAAGAAAACTCACATTTATAACCATCTCGTCAAGTTCGCACAAGTGAATCTGCTCCACAGAAGAATGGCGAGACACCTCTTTCAAAATGCCACCATCTCCCCCTCCAAGAAGTAGCACCTGAAAATTTAGGGGAGAGAGTTCACGATAGATTATTTTTATTATGGTTAAAAAAAGTTAAGTCCAAACCTAAAATTATAATTTAATTAAAATTTATAATTATTTTGCAGGAATTTAAAAATGAAAATCACTTAAAAATAATTAGAAAAAAATCTTTTTGATTCTTGAGCTTGATTTGAAATTATTAAATTCATATATAGTGTAAGCAGAAATTAGTTTAATGATAAATATTTTTAAAAAATTCTAATTACTTAAATAAAATTTGAAGTTTTGACTTTTGTAAATTAGTTCTCAATATTAACATCTGTTTACCTAATAGCCTATTCACATATGTTCTTAAGAGCAAAAGAATAGTATAAGCTTACTTTCTTTGGATTTGGAATTGAACAAAGTGGGAGGTGAGTGAGCATCTCTTGGTAAGCAAACTCATCTTTCTCTGTAATTTGAAGAACGTTGTTTAGTACAACAACTTTGCCATGCGCCGACGACTGCAATCACATATCATATAATTGCACGTTACCATTGACATCGATTAAAATCAAATCGATCCTTTCCCAATTCTTATTCGTCTCATTTTACTAATTCCAAAACTGTACCTCAAACACAACAATGTCATGATACTTGGAATTTCCCTGAAACAGAACCTTCTCAACCTTCATTAGACGTGCCTCCCCTGGGAAAAAAAAAAAAACGTCGACATGTATGTTACATGGCTTGTTGGTGTTACAACACAACCACGCTCCTCGTATGGTACAATCAGAAGTTGGAATGCTTTCATGTTGGAAAAGATATAAATGTTAAAGAGGATGTTTCTATGCACTATGCACGCTTGATGAAAACTTTATATATGTTAAGGAAAGACATAACATGTACGTGCCTGGCCAATCTTGCTCAGCATCTGCATACCAACCCGGAACAGTAAAGGGCAAAGTATAGTTATGAATTTCCACGTTCTCTTTGTTATCGTCAACAAGTGGAGATTGGTCACCACTGATTATTTGACTGCCAACATTCCCACCGGCCATGGTTGTTGTATTTCGAATTTTGAAATGTGTTCTTGAGGGTAGAGAAGAGCCTTTCAGCTGTGTTATAAATAGGGCAATGTAAAGATTTAGGCCAGGAGGCAAAGCAAGCTGTTTGTAGTTATTCAAAGCTTGTTTAATGTTTTGTGAAAACAAGTTGAAGATTTCTCATGATAAGGTCAAATTTAATGCTCTTTAGTGTTTTCCTCCTTTTTAGAAAAATGGGTAGGCTTTCTTTCTTTCTCCCATGTTGAATTTAATGCTTATAATGTAAAAAGGATTGGGTTTGGATTTACTTTAATGCTTATCTTTACCTTTAAAATTAGCATAATATATACTCCCTCCTATCCACAATAAGTGTCGTTTTAGAGAGATACACACTTATTAAGAAAGCTAGTAAAATGTTTGATATACCCTTATTAATTGCATGTTGAATTGCCTTGAAAATGTAATTTGTATAATTAGGATGTGAGAGAAATTAAAGGGTAATTTTGGAAATAAAATTATAAACATGCATGAAAAATCGAGAACGACACTTATTTTGAATAATTAAAATCCCTTTAAAATGGCATTTATTTTGGATAGGAGGGAGTATCTTTTAATGTCTTATCAACATAGTTTAACATAGCTTTGAATAGGTAATTTGATGGAGAAAACCTAATTTTGATCCTCAACTTTATATTAGATGAGCATTAATTTTTATTAAATTAATCTCAACCTTTTAAAATTTTTTATTTGTATTTAAACTTTAACAACCAGTTGAATTTAAATTTCACGTGTTATTTATGTAATAATTATTTTTTATAAAGTTACTTTAATATCTCTTGTTTAATTCATAAAAATAAGAAAAGAAAACATGAATTTTGTATGAAAAACAAAAACAAAACAAAACAAATTGGTGCATTAAGGACAATAAGGAGGTGTTTGGCAAACAACTTATTAATTGTTTTTTAGCTTATTGAATAAAAGTTAGCTTTTTGATTATCTTAAAAAACTATTAATGTATTTGGTAAACAACTTATTGGTGAGCTTATTTAACCCTAATAAGTTTATTTTTAAAAACTTCATAAGAGGAGCTTTTAGAGTTAGTTGTTTGTCTAATGATAATATTGTCCTTCACTTTACTCTTTACTTTTGGTTTATGTGTTTTCAAAGTTTACTTTTTTTTATCATACAATTATGTCATGAAGTTTGGAAGAATATAATAAAGGGTTAATTAAGTTTTTAATCTTTATTTACTTTTATAATATTATTTTACATTTAAAAATACCATAATATTAAGTTTTTGAACATAAAGAGTCACATCAAATTAATATTTTTAGTATATAACTACCACATATCATATCTGTGTTAGACTATAATTATAAATATTTTAATTTATTAAATAATAAAATTCATACATATTATATGAAAAAATAATAATATGTAGCTCACTGCATCATTTATATTAATAAATAATTTAACGTTGGATTAGTATTATTATTGTTGTTGTTGTTTTGTTAAAGTTATCAACTTAATTTTTGTAAAATTAAATATCTAAATTAAATATCTAAAGTCTACATTCATATAAGAATATTCGATAAAATTCTAAGACATAATATTCATGCCCTCATAAGTCAATTTACGCATCAACAGCTAATACTAAACAACTAATTTTATCAAACGTCTTTAATAAACAGTTGACATTATCTACTGGTCAAATCAACTCATATAATCAGCTATTAGCTAATCGTTGATAGAATCAGTTAACAGCTAATACAATCCACTGTTGTCAAACATGGCCTAATTCTTATGCTCTTAGTGCCTCTTTCCCTGTCCAAAATAGTATTTGGATCATAGACTCAAGTGCTACCGACGACATGCTTTTCTCATATTAGCCTTTTACCTCATACAAACCTTTGTCCTAGCAACAAAAAAATCAAAATTGCAGATGGAACTTATACTACTATTGCAGGTCAGGGAACCATTTTCCTTGGTTTCACAATTATGTTAAAAGATGTCCTACATGTTCCTAAATTAGCTGTCAATCTTTTGTCCATAAAACAAATTACATATGACTTGAATTGCAAAGCGATTTTCTATCTCACATTGTACTTTGAAGGATCTGGTCTCGAGGAAGACGAATGGGCTCGCTAAGGAAAGGAATGGTTTCTGCATCCTTGATACTAAGGAAGACAAAAACTGCTCCCTTTCAAAGTCTTATCTGTCTAGCTATTCTATCAAAAAAGAAGACACTTGGCTCCACCATAATCGTCTTGGTCATCCAGAATTGAATTTTCTCAAAACTAGGTTCCCATTGTTATTCAAAAATGTTGAAATGAGTAGTTTGCATTATGATGTGATTGAACTTGCTAAATACGAGCGCGTTTCTTATCCATTTAGTAATACTAGAAGCATGGTTCCTTTTTCACTAATCCACTATGATATATGACGTCCTTCTAGAATTCTAAACACTACAGGGGCAAGGTCGTTTGTTATCTTTATAGGTGATTGTATAAGAGTAACCTAGGTATATTTAATGAAAACAAATCTGAAGTTGGGGAAATTTTTCCAAATGATGAAAAATCAATTTGGAGTAAGAATCAAAAACTTACAAGTTTCCTATGCCATCGTTAAAATGTATCTAAGAAGATCTCTAATACCAATTGTTACCAACAAATATTTGACGGTTTACTTTAGTGATAAGAAGGTGGATAATAAGTTGAGGAAAAAGATGAAAGGAAGAAAAAGCAACAAAGAAAGGAGAATCAAAGAAAATAAGATAGAGATGACATTGTGGAACAACTTCATAACTAATTACTTTCCAAAGTAGAAATTTATATTCCAACATAGTCAGTTACAATGGTAACTTGAAAATTTGGATAATGAGCTCCCTAATATATTGAATACAATAATTAGCCCACAACATAGCTACTATGATGACTTCTAGTTGCCATAACAATTATTTAAAGTTTCCTTGTTACATATATAAACTTAAGAACTTATTTTTCAAGTTGGAAATTGTTCTCTCCAAGAGTGATTCATAGTTACTTAGGAATGATTCCTAAACCTTTAGAAATGAGTTCTAAGAATTCTTTAATAGGAATTCTTTATGCATAACCCTTGTAGCTCCTTTAAAACCATCTCAAAACTACCGACTAAAAAAATTACACAATCCATTAACGAATTCACACTTTTGTTCATGATCCATATTAGCATAAATGATGACTAAGAGAGCACAAAACCTTATCATATAATCATCACCAATAATGACAGAGAAGGGGGATGGGGTACATACAAGATGAATGTTTGCTGGATGATTAAATGTTTCTTTTGATGTTGACTGATTTCCTGAATCAGATGTAGCAAGTAGATTGTCAGTACTTGAAGCAGAACTTTCCCCTTCAGAATGAATCCGTTCTGTTACAAAATCATCTCCAGCAACCAAAGACAGAGAATCTAATTCTTTACTTGGTAGGGCATCAGGTGCATCTGTCTCTAACAAAATTCTATCAAGAGATACCTGAAATTCTTTTGTCATTAGAATATTGAATTCAGAAAAATATAGGAATAGAGATGCTGATGCTAACAGCGAACTAACCGCCTTTAGCATTTGCTTTGCCTTTTGCTCTTTGATAGACATAAGAAAACCAGAAAATGAAAAGTAAGCGCCAAGTTTGGTGAATTCAGGAACCATATCGGGTGAACCTAGATACGAATGGAGAATAACACCAGCTGGGAAAGGTCCTCTGTTTCTGAAGTTTACACATATGTATATTAAAGACAGTGACAAAGATTAGAAGGTATAAGAATATAGTGCATACCAAAGCTTATGTTGAACAACATGTGATGAAGCATAAGCTAGCTGAAACATCAAGCAGCCATTGAATTTGCTTTAAAGGAGAGTTGAGAAAATGATTAATATCCAAACTATACAGTTGAAAGATGTTCACCATGTTCTACAATAACCTAGAGGCCAAGTTAGGATTTCAACTATGAAATGCATCATCTCAACTTTTAGTTGAAATTAAAACTTCAAAAAGAGTAAACCTATCTCTTTCTCTTTCTAACTTTAAAGGTCCAATAGAAAAGCTATTCAAGAACCACCGGATTTCTTTTGAGGCGAGATTGACAATGACTTTCATCTAACTTGAGTATGAAGATGTTTTTTGGGATACTTCAAAGCAACTCAGAAGTAAAGTTAGGGCTAAATACAAGATTCCCCTGAACTTTACTCGAATTTCAAATGCACCCCTAACCTATCAATTAGAACTTCACAAGCTTAAATGTTATTAAAAGTTTCAATCTAACCCTTTTCATGATTATTACAGTAAAATGTCCAGCAGTACCATCAGAAAAGATGAACTAGGCAACTGTTAACACATATTATAGCGCAGGATACATCATTCTAGGCAATGCTATTGTACATTTCAAATGCAGGGTGGTACAATTTCTTTTAAAGTCTAAAGTCTATGTATAAGGTATGAAATTAAGAGATGACAGAATGCATTAGAAATCAGAATCAGGTCTTGGGGATGCCTCTTTGGAAAGAAAATACTAAAAACATTTCTATTTATCCATTCGTAAATAACTCAAGGTAATAATCTTATGTGAAATAGAAATAAGAATGTGTCCCTACTTCATTATCTCAAGAAGATAACCGAAAGCACGAACACAGTGAACAGAGGCTGGTCGATTCAACTCTTTTGCAAGTTCAAGTTGTTTTCGGAATATTTCAACCTACAAAGGAAACTTCATGCATCAGGAAAACTCCAAGAGAAGTATTTACAAATGAAATGAAAACTTGAAATGATTTTAAATGAAGTGAAAGAAGTTGCAACCAGAAGTTGTGGCAATAAGTAATGGTATCTATTAGATTACAGCAAGATGCTTTTGAACATGACATATTAAAAGGATAACTACTCCGATAAGTTGCACGCAGCTATAGTGTCAAAATCATTAGGATTATGAAAATAAAAGGAAAGGCATGGTACATGCTTTAAGAAAACTTAAGCTAGATCGTAATTACATGAGAACCTTGATGATTCAAAAGAGTAAACTAAACTATTTATGTGGTATGCTATTGAGGTAGGACAGATAGAAGATATCTCAGTTAACCAATAAAACTCATGCAAATGCAAAAAAAATGAGGTGCTGAAAATTTTTAGGTTTGAAGGAGTTCAAATTTTGGGTTTGAAGTATCAGGTTAAGGTAAGTAATGAAAACACAATGATAGACAGTTGTGAGACGCCATGAATTATGAACCTAACAAGCACTCTTAAGAGAAAACATCAAAGTTTCCAATTTCAGAACTCAATACTCTAGATTAATTTAGCATTACCCATTGAAATGTTGAATACATATATATAACAAAAAATTTAGGAACTCTTAACTTTAACAATACAGGAATTCCATCTAAGATGTTCATAATAGAACTAGAGCCTACTCTGACAAAGATTCTTTATTCTAAATAGATTTATCCTAAACAAATTAGGACAATAAAAATAGCTTATTTTTAACTGCTATATAATAAAGAAAACCTAGTATAAAGAAAATTTAGACAATGGCATAATTGCTCATTGTTTTGGACACTTTTATTGGAAAGAAATACAGCCGCAAACAAGAGCAGTGTATGAAGCCATAGTTAAATGATTTTAGCATTCATGTTTCTTAGCTAAACTTTAGGAGTTCTATTTTAATGTTTTTTTATTAATTAGGAAGTAACATCATTATTTCGTATTTAAATATGAACCTTTTGATAGGAAGTTTTCCTAAATAAGGATTCTTAACCTTTTGTAGTTGGGATCCTAATCCATTTAAAGGGGAGGATCATGGTCAAAAAGATCATCAATATTTTCACTCAAAAAAGGCGTAGAGGAGAGTTGGTGATCACTTACAAATCACCATTGAAGCTTTCAAAATAGGTCCTCGAAGAACAAGGAAAGCAATGGATATCAAGAAGACTTTCCTACTAACAACCTATAATGATATCTTAATTGTGGTCCCTTAACACTCATCTTCTTAGAGAATAATGTCATCGTGGAAGAGAAATCAATGTGCCCATTCATCTTTATAATTATGTTAAAAGTTGAATAATTATATTGAGTATTTCTTAAATAGGTTAAAAGGAAATATATATCAGGATGGTAATGTGCCAGGCCATGTCCAAGCATGCCTATGCCGATCATTGCGTCAAGCCCGAGCCTGGCCAGGCCAGGCCTCTAAATGAATGTCTTTCATTCCCAACATGCTAACAAAGTCTTCAAAGGTTGTACTGGACTTTTGTCAAAACACCAACTATTTGGTCCTTTGATCTTGCATCCCAACCTTCCCATCTCTTTTAACAAATCCATCACCTATCTTTGTTGTGAAATGAATGTCTTGGCTTGAATGTGCAACCCCAATTCCTAGAAAATAGTTCAACTTGCCAAGCTGCTTAATATCAAATTCTATTTTTTTTTTTTCAACACCACCATCTTTTCTTCATCATTTCTGGTGACTACAATGTCATCTACATACACCAATAGCACTGTTACTCCCCTTGTCTTTAAGTGATTAATAAACAAGATATGGTCTCCATGGCTTTGCTTAAACTTGAACCTTATCATAGCCTTCATGAATCTTCCAAACCAAGCTCTTGGTGACGATTTTAGTCCATAAAGGGCCTTCTCTAATTTGCACACCATCCCCTTTTGAGATTCAAAGTTGGTGGAACTTTCACGGATATTTCTTCTTCCAATTTTCCACAAAGGAAGGTATTTTTAACATCATATTGTTGTAGGTTCCGACCAAAGTTGGCAGCTACTGAAAATAAAATCCTAACAGAATTCATTTTTGCTAATGATGCAAATGTTTCTAGGTAATCTATGTTTGTAGGTTCGGGTATAACCTTTAGCAATCAACATAGCCTTGTATCTTTCAACAGTCCTATTAGATTTGTACTTCATTGTCAATACCCACCTACATCCAACCAATTTTTTATCCTTGGGCAATTCTAACAACTCTCAAGTTTTATTTTTTTCTAGTGCATCCATCTCACTTTCATGGAACTTCTCCTCTCATCTCCTATTGTCTTTATCAGATTTTTTGGAATGCGAATGGTAAGGTTAGGTGTTTTTCAGACACGTTTTGATATGTCATGAACACATATAATGGGTGTTGTGTGCATATTCTAGTACCTTTCCTAAGGCAATGGGTAGGCCTTAAATCAATGGGTCCAATTTGTGGGTCAAGGTTAGGATCATTATCAATTTGTCGATCGGGTTCGGATAAGCTCGTAGTAGGTTCAATTGATTATAAATCTGTTTGGAATGCTGAAATAGTAGCTTGTGCAGTTGGTTCTAGAATTGTATGGAATGCTGCAACAATAGCTTGTGTGGGGTTTAGACATGCTTTGGGAGAGAAATACGTCTCTTCCTAGTATAAACCAACAATTCCTGAGGGACCTTGTTTTTCTTCTCTTAGTGCTTCCTTAACTTCTTTAGGTTCAACAGACTCATTTGGGAAATGTGATTAAGATTTTGTTTGAGTGGAAAAATCAGGAAAAAATAAATACGTTGTCCTATCTTCATCCAAATTCTCCCTCTAAGGATAAGGTTGAGTAAAGAAAGGTGTTGTTTCACCAAAAGTAATATCAACGGACACAAATGTTTGTGAGTTTAGGGGGTGGAAACATTTGTATCCCTTTTTGGGTAGAAGAGTAGCCAACAAAAACATATTTCTGAACACAAGGAACAAGTTTCCCTCTATTTTTAGAGTGAACATGAACATAGGCTATACTTCCAAAAATTGTAGGAACAACATTACTAGAGAAGCTTAGATTAGAATAGAATTGCTTAAGAAGTGATTGAAAAATAAGAACTCTAGTTGGCAACCTATTATATAGTAGGCATAACCCCCCACAAAAAGTTTTGGCGAACATTTTTATGAAAAAGGAGTGCCCTTCTAATGCTCAACAAATGACCATTTGATGTCGGACAAATAGAAGAAGTATCAACCAATAGCTAAAAACCACAAAATTGGGAAACATGGCTGATATTAAGCTATGGAATATCAAGTTTCAGGTATAGATTTTAGCTTCGAATACTAATATTTCATATTAGGTACAGCTGGGATTTTAGGGTTTCTTGTTGGAAATGTTAAACTAGGATTTTAGAATTTAATATGGCTGGAATTTTAGGTTAGGTTTGCTAGAATTTAGTGAGAAACATGAACAATGAAGAATATGAAACTAGGAATTACTCCTAGGGTATATAAGTTATAGGATAGTAAATTTCTTGATATTTCAAAGATTTTGGGATCTTTGGAAATTGTTTCCTAGCCTAAAAGATTGTGGGATCCTAGGAGATTGTTTCCTATTTTTCTCCTCCACTAAATGCATATTACCATGTAACTCAAAATCAATTATAAAAAAGACATTATTTTAATCCTCCATTTTCTCTCAATTAATATTGTATTTAGACAATTGTATTCATTAGGCACTTAACTCTAGGAACTAATCTAGGTTGTATATGGTTATATAAACAATCCTTTCAGAATTAGTAGAAATATAGTTTAGAGAAGTTCGAAAACAACCTCTCTATTAGGTAAGGGTAAGGTTGCGTACCTCTCTACTAGGTACAGGTAAGATTACGTACTATCAGACTTATCCAGACCCCGCGACTCAGCGGAACTTCAACTGGGTGTTGATGATAATGATGATAGTTTAGAGAAGTATTTTCTATCATAATGCTCTCTCCATTGTCCTTTTCCTTCCATTAACTTTTATCAAATCTGAAATCTTTGGGTAAAACAAAATGGACAAAATTTGAGTTCAACCCAAAAACACCTTTCCTTCCAATAAATTCGATGACCATAATAGCAACATACGCAATAGTAGAGCTGGAGGCTAGTGAATAGACTATAGACGCAAATCACCATGACCATAGCCATAAATTCTAATCTTTAAGCAACAATAAGAAAGATAATACTTAAAAGAGATAAGTATCAAACATAATTATCTCAAAATATCTTTTCAACAAATCACCCCATCTTCATAACATATAAAGTCACTAGCATTAAGTTTTAATATCAAAAAATGAAAAGATAGCTCAAAGCCAATTCACCAAGAAACCCAATTAGTCCATGATTTTCAGGGAAGTTAAGGATTTTGAAATTCATCTAACATGCTAAGGTGTAGTCATTAAATATAATCAAGAGTTCACTTTCCATGTTTCATGATCTTGTACCTACTTATGTATCAATAATTGAGGAACGTCAAAAAAACAAAAGAACACCGTTGGATGAGAGGTGATGGTAGCACGGATTCTCGTCAGGTTTAAATTTTGTGTCTTTTCAAGTTTAAAATATAATTTTGTGTTGAAGATACTTCATTAAGTTCATGCTTTTGGTATAATAACCCAATTTTTTAAACCAACATACCTTAATCATGTGGTTTTTGCTCTCCAAATTTAAAAGGGATTAAATGATGATTTCTTCAAATTAATGCTAATACTATATCAAATACATATGAGGGATCCTATAAAGCATTCTAAACATAGTCTAAGCATCAACGTCTCATTTCACAACTTCCCATCAAAAATGTGGACAAAATAGTTTGAATCTAATCAAATGGGTAGGATTATTGAAGGCCATTCTTGCTTTTAGTGACTGAACAATTGATTTTAGTATTTTTATACTAAGCTCCTTCACAGCAACCTACAGTTTAAAGGAGGTTACAGCTAATTGCAATGTGGATGAATTCTAATCATAATCACCTCCTTCCATGTATTCTTTTTTTTAAAATAAAGGTTCCTTCCATTTATTCTCTTTTAGGTGGATTCTCTTAACATAGCAAATTGTAAATAGTTTGTCCTTTAGGTGCATACAAGACAAGATATAGCTCCAAATATCGTCCAAAGAGTACAAAAGAATGGATACAAGGCTATTATAGTTACGATTGATAGTCCAAGACTTGGTTGAAGAGAGTCGGACATTAAGAACAAGTGAATATGTACATAAGATCTTATACCTCCTAAATATTACTAATACTTCCAATGCCCCTGAGTGTGTGAATATAAACATATATGTCAGTGTAAAAAAAATCTTTTTACTATTTCAATAGCATTAAGTTTTGTTTTGAGAGCAATTGCTTTAAAAGTGTAAATTGAAAATACATATATCTATAATAAATTTTTTAATAAATGCACTACCTTAACAAAAATCGTTCCTTTTAATTTATTCACACATCAATTTAATCACTAAATAATTATAAATTTTATTATTTTATATAAACTTTACTTCTATATGATTTCTTATCAAATCTGGAGGGATTTTGTATTTATTATATACATAATACTTTTTAATGTACAAAATTATATGATTTAGTCTTTTAAGAAAATTTAAAGCAATAAAATTATCATCACTATTTTAATAGACTTTGAAAATTAAAAGGTATTCAACTAATAATTTTGTAAATAAATTTTATTTTAAAAATATTAATCATAAATTAAAAAAATTATGTCATTCTAACTACATCAATATTAATCATAAATTTATCGATTTTAATGATAAAATTAAGTAACTAATATTATTGTTTAATATTATCTCTTTTCATTTTTTTAGTTTACTGATAATCATAGTAATTCTCAATTTAGTACATTTTATCATTAATATATATTAACTTTTAATTTTTAAAATTAAAAGTTTTAACATCTATAATTTTCTCCCCACTAACATTCCTAGCTTGCCCCTAAGGAATAGGATTACCAAAAGCTGCCAAACAAAAAATATATAGTTAATACAAATAACAAAACTAACTTCGCCTAAATGGAGTTTAAGAACATGACCTAGTCTGCTCCAAATTTGGTGATTATTGAAGCATAATCTTAGGATCCCATTTGAAGAGTAGACCAAACAACAACTAGATAAGTCTCATAAAATCGATCTAATCGTGATGCTAGATGTCTTCTTCAATGCATTAAAAGAAGAAATGAAGCAAATGTTCTAGTTGCATTTTCGGAATGACAAAAGCCACTCGAAATTTAATAGTATGAAGCCACTCATTGAAGAAATGCTTTGCAACCTTTAGAAAAAAAATAGCCAAACCTGTTCTGTGAAGTCAATCGTTTTTCCATGAGAACCCTTGTCTAAACCAATCTGAAAGGTTGACAACCACATCTTTTGTCAGATCTATGGACCAGCATTCGAAACTTCACCGATAGCAATCAGAAAATTCTTTCATGCAAACATTCATACTAATCTAGATGAAACGCCAGGTAGATGAGCAGCAGGGATGTAAAATCAGTTATGTCAAAGCCTGAAACTGGACAACGAAGTTCAACAAGACTAATAACTAGGTGCCAGACTTTAACCTCTCCAACTGCAGCAGAGGGAGTGGCCTCAAAATATTCTTTGAGTGTAACAAACCAGTTAGGACTCCTCTCTGTAATAAACCTGTCAACAAAAGGAGAACCCAATAGACCAATTGAAACAAACAAGAAACAATCGACCTCAAAAATCACCAAAACACAGTAAAAAGTTGGAAACGCCAAAATGGAAAAAGAGTAGTACGTGAATTCACTTACCATGGGTGTAGACCAAAGCAGGGGATAACAGAAGGGTAGCACTCACCCATCTCCTTAACCAAACGCCAATCTTTCTAAACTTGAAGACAAGCAACAAGGATTAGGAAAGGTGAATATCTAGAATTAATTATTAACAGAGAAAAGAAAAGTAGATGGGAGCCGGAGCAAGTACCTCGGAGACTCCATTAACAGCGAAACGGAGAACGCCAGTTTCAAGGGCGGTGGCAATGAGGTGAGGAGCCTTGCTGAGGATTCTTGGGTCTTGGAGGTGACAGTGCGCATCGAAGAGCTTCATGTCACGGTTAATTGTTTAAAAATTACAGCACTCGTACGTAAATTTATACACAATGCCAGAAAGGGGGAGAGCGAGAGAGAACAAATAGGAAATGAATTCAAGATTACCCTACGTTTGGTTAGTGTCCATAGCCTTGCAGACAATGGACAAAGACGCAAAAGTCCTATCCCATATCATGTTTAGTTACTATCTGATGATAGTTTTTGTCTTATCCTAAAAAGACATGGACACAAAATTTTGTCCGATCGTTTTCTGTGGTACAGAAAACACTGTCCAACGGATAGATTTTGTAAAAGACGCGTCTACCCTGATTCTAAACTTCTGAAACCTAAAACGCAGGGGCCGCTGCTCTTCGTCTTCACTAGTCTTCGTCTACACACGGTAAGCTTTTTTGTTGTTTCTTTTTCAGATGCTTGTCTCCTCTTCCCGAATCTTTTCTGGACACCTTCTAACGCATATGTGGGTGTTTCGTTTCCGTCTGTTTAAGCCAGATTTGGAATCTCTCGAAGGAGATCCGGTCTTCGCCAACCCCGACTGCTACCATCGTCCGAGAATATTAGGTTAGACTTCATTTTGAAACTCTTCATTGTTCTTTTTCATTGGTTTGGGTGATGGTATGAAGTCTGATTTCGTGCTTCATTGGTTGAGAATGCACTGATTATAATGCCCTGCGTCATTCTTCATTGTTAGTTATTTATACCAAATTACGAAATCATGCTCTTGATTTTGATTAACTTCCCAATCAATTCCAAATTCCAGTACCAGTTGGTGCTTTATTACATTTGAAATACCATTTGTTTAATCTATGTTGATTCAAAAGGAGATGTGAGGAACTTCTTCATTTAGCTAGTAAACTGATAAACAACGAAGGAGATGTTATAGCTTGTTTAACATATGTTTAAGTTGATAAGGACAGGGAATCCTTGAAGAAGGAATAAATCATATGTTTAAGTTGTGAATGAAACCAGATCTGTGATTATATTGATTTACATTGGTTTGAACAACAAAACTGTAACAAGTTTGACTTGACAATTGGATTCCAAAGCTTAAATACTGTGTTTGTGTCAAGTCTGTAGTGGCTTAAAAGATGCATATATTTCTCTATGCTAATTGTAATGTATAGCAAGATTCAAGAAGTACCTATAGAAGGCAAATGTTCATAGGTAAATAGGTTGTTTTAAGTAATTGAATTTTATAATTAATATGCATCTGTTGTTGCTAAATATTAGTTTGTTAAGACTAAAATTCTGATGCGAAATGATGTGAGTTTTGCACCAATTATGATGTCATTCATGTTTGAATAATGCTCCTTTTAGCTTCAGTCCTAACAAAGCCCCTGGCTTGATGGCTTTAATGTAAATTATTAAACAATGGTACCTTCTCTCTGAACTCAACAATTTTTACTTATATTTGTATTATCCCTTATATCCTAACCCTTCATCTCTAGCTAATTATTGATATATCTTATATTATAATGTCATATACAATGTTATCTCTGAACTCTTCACTGCCATACTCAAACATAACTCTATGGTTTAATCAATCCTTACTAAGTTGCCTTAGGGAGATCAATAGGTGATAATGTCCTAATAGCTTAAGATTTATTTAAGAACTATCAAATATATTATGAAATTAAAAGTTATTCACTTAGGTAGATTTCATAAAAGACTTGACTCTATTAGTTAGAATTTTCTAAACTCTGTTGAAGGTTTAGGGATTTTATTCCAAGTTTATTAAATGAACCTCCTAATGCATCACAACTATGTCTTACTCTATACTCATTCATGGATAACTTACTCATCAATTTAAGGTAGCTAAACGCTTCAAGAAAGGGGATCCTCTATCCTTGTATTTTGTTGTTTTAAGGTATAGAAAGGGATGTTTGATTACTTTGGAGAAAATGAGATACTATAACAGAGTTGAAAATGTCAAGCTTACCTTCTGATAGATTGGAAATGTCAGATTCAGTGCTGTAACAATGGAGATTT
>JANITW010000007.1:47877642-47887901 GCA_027564335.1 Erythroxylum williamsii
TATTTTCATTATTTTACAAGTCAGTTGTAATTAATTACTCATTTACTTTTTATGTATATTTAATTGCAAAAAGATACGAAAAAGGGTTCATTGTTGCATTAATTCTTAATATGTCAACTGATCATTGAATATAAAAAATATTTGGTAAAAAATTAAAAGATAAAAATAGGAAAAAAAAAAACGAAAGACCTTTTTCTTGTCTTCTTGAAACCCTACAACTTCCCATTGTTTCTTTTTAATTACTTTATCATTTTGCATTGTCTTCTTCCTACTCGTCAAAAGTTTCCAAAAACTTCAAATTCTTTTTTCTTTCAAATTTATGATCCATCAAAAGTTTCAAATTTTTAATTTTTTTGAAGACTTTTGCATTATGTTCTCTTTGTCGGTGGTGGCCTCACACTTAAAAGAATGTTTAGTTCTTTTTTTAAGAATTTATGATCCTTTTATTTGTTTATTTTCTTTCCCTTTTGTGCTCTTTCACTCTGCCTTATTTGTTGAAGACACTTTAAATATGCAGACTTTGTCATCGTCAAGGAAAGGTTTCTAGGAAGATGAAGAAATCCCTCCTCCACTTGAGTAGCAGATGTTCAAACTAGTTGCGCAACTTCAAGCTACTCAATGGATCCAACAACACACCTTAAGGAAATTGAAGCTCTGAGTTTTTGTAGTATTTTTGTATAGTGAGTATATTTGTATAATCTGATTCCTCTCAACTGTAAAGAGTGTAGGCTTTTATTATGATTGTAGTGTTTGGACTTTGGATGGAACAAAATTACAGAACCAATGTCTGTATATTTTGCTTAACACTCAAATTTCGATAGGTAAGCTAAGAGAAAACAAAAGACAAGCATTTTTCAAGTATGAAAGTTTTCTTGATTGATTATTGAAGAAGGAAAACATTGAGCTTTTTATATTAAGCTCTTACATGAACTTTTGAACATCTAAAAATCAAAGGCTAAGAATTGAGAACTTGTAATCCAAGAGACAAGAGTGATACACGTCTCATAGTCTTTTGGTCAGCTAGAAAACAAAACATGCTAAAACAGGCACTGCCATACATTAAATGCTACTGATTTCTAACTATATGAAGAAAAACAAAATTTGATTTGCAAGACCACTTGTTTTCTTGAGGTACAAATTAATCAAGCTTTCAATCATGCCTTCTAGAACAGTTAGAAGTTGTGCTATGACAGCTTTAGTCCATGCTCCAATTCTACTTTAGGAAAAACTTCTTCAGGTTCTATTGATTCCAACAGGTTGCATCAATTTTTCTGCAGACATCTTCAGCTTCTTCACCAACTTCCTTCTTTGATCTTCAATCTTCAGAATTTTACTTTTTGGAGGCATAGTTTTTTGAATTATTCCCAAAATTAGTAGCTCAATTTTCCTGAGATGTCTAAGAGGCTTCAGCTTAGTCATCACCCTTCAATTCTTCTTCAATTTTATTGCCATTGTAAGGTCCTCAGCAAGTTTTAGCATAGCTGGTTTTACAAAAAAATTCAATTCATCAGCTCCTCCTTTGTTTTGTAAAACTTGCACACCTATCATATTTCTTAAAGATTCAAACCTCCATTTCGGTAATGCTTTGGTGAACAAATCTGCTAGTTGAAAGCTTAATCTGTAGAAGGCCATCTTAATTTCCTTTTCTTCAATCAATTCTTTAACATAATGATATTTCACCTTCATTTGCTTAGTTCTCATGTGATCAGATGGATTTTCAGCCATTGAGATTGTTGCACCAGAGTCATAATAGATGATCACACATTTCTCCCTCAATTCATTTACATCCATCACAATTTTCTTCAACCATTGAGCTTACTTGGTAGCCATGTTCACTGCCACGTATTTAGCTTTAGCTGAGGATTGTGCAACACTTCTTTGCTTTTTTGAGCTCCAAGCAAAAATTCCTGATCCTAGATTGCAACAATAACCACTTCTACTCTTACTTTCATGGCTTTCGGCGTAGCTAGCATCACTGAACACATGTAGTTCCACCTTTTCTCCTCTTCCATACCAGATTCCATAATCAATTGTATGTTTAACATATATAATTATTCTTCTAGCATAAACAGCATGTTGCCTTGAAGGTAATTGATTAAAACTAGCCATAATGTTCATAGCACACACAATATCAGGCCTTGAAGCACTTAAATACATTAATGATCTAATCATACTCCTATAGTAAGTTGCATTAAATCCCTCACCTGATCTCGTAGGTTCCATCTTCAATTGATGTTCCATAGGAGTCCCCATTTCACTGCTTTCTTTCAATCCAAACTTCTCAATAAACTTTTTAGCATACTTCCTCTGATGTACGAAAATTTCATTTCTTATTTGATCTATCTCCAATCCCAAAAAGAAGCTTATTTCTTCCAAGTCTATCATCTGAAACTGTGATTTCATCAACTCCTTGAATTCTTCTATTAGCTTGTCTTGTGTTCCAATTATCAGCAGATCATCAACGTATAATGAGCAAATTATCTTATCCTCACCTTTGATTTTTACATACAAGGTTGCTTCACTCTTGCTTCTTGAGAATCCATTTTGCATTAAATAGTTGTTGATCCTTGAATACCAATCACTTGGAACTTGTTTCAGTCCATACAAGGCCTTCACAAATTTATACACTTTCTGCTCTTGTCCATTCACCACATAGCCTTCGAGTTGCTTTAAGTAGACCTCTTCATCTAGCATTCCATTCAAGAATGCACTCTTCACATCCATTTGGTGAACTCTCCACCCATTATTTGCAGCTAGAGCTAACAATAATCTGACTGTATCCATCCTTGCGACTAGTGCATATGTCTCAGTATAATCCACTCCATACTCTTATTTGTAACCCCTCACAATTAGTCTAGCTTTATACTTGTTGATTGTTCCATCAGGATTCATTTTTTTCTTATAAATCCACTTGGAATCAACCACCTTAGTTTCTAGATTTGGCAAATCCACCAGCACCCAAATCCCATTCTCTTCAATAGCTTTTATCTCTTTATTCATTGAGCTTTGCCACACTCCTTATTTGATAGCTTGTTTGTATGTCATTGGTTCAGATTCTGCAGGCAAAGCACACTCTATAATTGGTAGAGCTTCATCTATCTCATCTCTATCAGCTGCATTATACCTGAAATCAAATAAAGGTTTAGTTTCATTGTATATGGAGGCTAAGTCTCTTGTCTTGTGAGCACTGTCATAGCTTGATGTTTCCACATCATTTTCAGATCTTAGAGAAGGCTCCTCCTGAACTCCATCACCACCAGAATCATTGGAGATTTGTGGATCCGACTGAGTTATCTCCTCCTGAATTGTTGTCATTATCTGCATCCTCTGCCATTGTTTGATCAGCATTCACATCATTTAATGGCAATTCAAACTCCATTCTTCCAAAACTCCTACCAGTTGGCTCTTCCCATTTCCTTCCCTCATTCTCATCAAACTTCACATCTCTTGATACCAACATCTTCTTTGTTTCAGGACTATAAATTCTATAGCCCTTAGATTCAGCACTATAACTCATCATCACCCCCTTCATTATCTTTTCATCTAGTTTTGTCCTTTTTGTTTCAGGAATGTGCATGTATGATACACATCCAAACACCCTTAAATGACTCACCCTCGGTTTAACTCCAAACCATACTTCAAATGGTGTTCTCTCCTTCAAAGCTCGAGTTTTCATTCTGTTTTGTAGATATACAACAGTAAAGCAAGCCTTAGGCCAAAATCTTCTAGGCACTTGCATTCCAAACATCATAGCTTTTTCCATTTCCACAATTGTTCTGTTTTTCCTTTCTGATACTCCATTTTGTTGTGGAGTATAAGCAATAAAATATTGATGAAAAATTTCTTCCCTTTCAAAGTAATTTTTCAGCTCGTTCGATACATATTCTCCTCCTCTATCACTTCTCACACATCTCACTTTTCTTCCACATTGACTTTTAGCTTCTGCCCTCCACACTTTAAATATGTCAAACACTTGATCTTTACTCTTCATGAAATAGATCCATGAATATCTTGAAACATCATCAATAAATTCAACATAGTATCTACTTCCTCCAGCTGATGATGCATCCATTAGTCCACAAACATCCGTGTGCACCAATTGCAACTTTTCTGTGGCCCTCCAATCACTTGTTGGAAAAGGTAAAACATGACTCTTTCCCTTTGCACATGGTTCACACATATTCTTTAGCTTACTACTCAATTGAGGCAATCCCATTACCAATTCATTTTTCTGCATTTCAATGATATAGTCAAAATTTGCATGACCATAACTTTTGTGCCATAATTGTGTCAACTCAGTCACTGGAATTGCTGCAAAGGCTCCATCAACATCTGTCATTCGTAGCTTAAAAACCTCATTCACCATTGTTACCTTGTGAACTAACTCTCCTTGTGCATTGAAGATTCTGCACATGTTGTCTTCTAAATACACCTTGTAATTCTTCTCTAAGAGCTGTCCTACACTGATCAAGTTTTGATCTAACTCAGGAATGTAATACACTTTGTCAAGTTTGGTACTTCCTGCTTTGGTAATCAACTCCACATTTTCCTTCCAAGTGACTGGTATTGTTTCTCCATTACCAATCTTCACAACACTATTCAAATCAGTACTTGCTTCAACAAAAGCCTCCTTTTTCTTTGTCATGTCATTGGAATATCCACTATTTACCAACCAATCTCCTCCTTTTTGATCATTTGTCTCAGCTACACAAAGCTTAACAGTTGATGCATGATTTTTGGATTGATGACAAGTCTCCACTACAAAGACACTTTCCTAAGTGATTGACTTTTTGGATGGTTTTGCTGTTTGTGAAGTTCCTGATTGAATATTGAGTTAGGCTAAAGATTGAGCTGGGAGTTTGGACAAATTTCTGAAGAAGGTTAAGTTGAAGTATGATCAACAGAACAAGTGTTTTGGGACAATTGGTTTGATGCTTGAGTTTGCATAGGTTGGTAATGTGTCTGGTGTGAGTAATTAGGCTGTGACATATAGGATTGACTCATTTGAGGTTGAATAGGTTGATGATGAGTCATTTAAGACTGTGGTGTATGAGGCTGTAGTGGATAAAGCTATGGAATTTGTAATTTTTCAGAGGTGGTAACATAGTTAGCTTGATACATTTGGGGGTCAGGAAGGTTTTGAAAAGGCTTGGTCTGAGTTGGCAATAGATTAGAGGAAGTATTTTGTCTTAGGAAGGGATGTATTGTTGGGTGTTTTCCATAGATAGGGCTTTGAGGATTCTATTGTTCTGACATCCACCTCTCATAGCATACTCTTTTTGAGTGTCCCCTCTTCCTATAATGAATACAATCTGCATTTTCATTCCAAAAACACTCCTCAGCAGTATGATTTGTTTTTCCACAGAATCTGCAATTTGGAAACATGCCCTATCTTGTTGTGCTTGCTCCACCTTGAAAGTTTGGGTAGGAAATTTGTGGAGAATATTGAGTTTGAGGACAAATTTGAGGTTGTTGGTATTGCATTTGGTGTTTATAAGAGTGATGTTGTGGATATGTCAATGTCTGGAATTGATTTTGATTGTTTTGTGGGTGGCTGGCAGATGGTGGATTTGTGATTGCATCAAACTTGGTTCAGAAAGGTTCGGGCTCAGATTTCTTGCTTGGGTTTGGAAGGGTGGATTTTCTGGGACTTTCAGTGCAAATTCCTCACCTTCTCTTCTCACCCCATGCCTCTCTTCATACATTTCCAAAACATTAAAAACTTGGTCCAATGTAACAGAATCAGGGTCATTACTGAATTGTCATTCAACAAGAGCTATGCTAGCTTCGAATCTTAAGGGCAATCCCCTTAAAAATTTATTAACTAACCTTTCTGAACTTGTGTTTTCAGCTAATTCCTTCAGTTGTTGTACCAATCCCATAAATCTTGATTTTGCAGCAGCTACATTTTCTTCATTTTTCATTGAAAAATTTTTAAAGCTTCTCATAACAGTTTGTTTCTTCAGTCTCAACGATTGGGCAGACCCTTCATGTTCTAGCTTTAATGTATCCCACAACTCCTTTGAGCTCTTGCATTCAACATGTCTCACCAAAATGGTTTCACTCACCACTGATCTCAGAAAAATGAGTGCTTTAAAGTCTTTATCTCTATCCTGACTTAGCCTCATCATTTGTGGTTCTGTTAGGTCTGCTATTCCTCTATATTCAGCTACTCCTTCATTCACTACATCCCAGCATTTACAGATCTTCAGGCTATCTTCAACTCTAAGCGACCATGCCTTGTAGTTCTCACCTGTCAATACGGGTATGTTTGCCTGAATGCTCTACAGACTCATTGCTGGAGTGCTCGTCCCTGCCAAGTTTTAATTCAGTCTAGGTTAGATGAACCTTGGAGCTCTGATACCACTCCAGAAAGATGAAGAAATCCCTCCTCCACTTGAGCAATAGATGTTTAAACTAGCTGTGCAACTTCAAGCTACTCGATGGATCCAGCAATACACCTTAAGGAAACTGAAGCTCTGAGTTTTTGTATTATTTCTGTATAGTGATTATATTGGTATAATCTGATTCCTCTCAACTGTAAATAGTGTAGGCTTTTATTATGATTGTAGTGTTTGGATTTTGGATGGAACAAAATTACAGAACCAATGTCTGTATATTTTACTTAACACTCAAATTTTGATATGTAAGCTAAGAGAAAACAGAAGACAAGCATTTTTCAAGTATGAAAGTTTTCTTGATTGATTACTGAAGAAGGAAAACATTGAGCCTTTTATATTCAACTCTTACATGAAATTTTGAACGTTTGAAAATCAAAGGCTAAGAATTGAGAACTTGTAATCCAAGAGACAAGAGTGATAGAAGTCTCATAGTCTTTTGGTTAGCTAGAAAACAAAACATGCTAAAACAGGCACTGCCATACATTAAATGCTACTGATTTCTAACTATATGAAGAAAAACAGAATCTGATTTGCAGGCTTTCACTTGTTTGCTTGAGGTACAAATTAATCAGGCTTTCACTCACTCCTTCCAGACCAGTTAGGAGTTGTGTTATGACAACTTTACTCCATGCTCCAATTCTGCTTCAGGAAAAACTTCTTAAGGTTTTATGAATTCCAGTAGGTTGCATCAATGCAGATATCTTCAGCTTCTTCACCAACTTCCTTTTTTAATCTTCAATCTTCATAATTTTATTTTTTGGAGGCATAGTTTTCTGAATTATTCCCAAAATCAGTAGCTCAGGTTTCCTGAGATGTCTAAGAGACTTCAGCTTGGTCATCACCCTTCTTATCTTCTTAAATTTGATTGCCATTGCAAGGTCCTCATGAAGTTTTAGCATAGCTGGTTTTACAAAACAATTCAATTCAACGAGGTTGTTGACATTGTAATTGCTACCATTATCATCTTCAAATCAAATGCAAGTGTTGAAAAAGAACAAAGACTGTGGCAGAAGGGATCATTACAATAATTCAACCAACCATCATCTTTGTAAAGAAAAGAAAAGTGGCAATCAATTATATGCATAGGCTAACTAGGAGCTCAATGTATTACGAAAATTCTAATGAGTTTTGTCAAGGGAAAGCTTGTTAGTATAATGGTTTAATGACAAGATTAAGAAAATTTCTTATTTATGCTTTCAATAAATGTGTAGGTTAAACTTTGGTGGTTCGTGAAATTTATGCTTGAATAAAATATTTTAAAATTTTGAGGTAAAACATGAAAGTTTTAATAATCTAAAGGTACTTGAAATAAAAGTTGAAGAAATAAAATGGTTTTTTTCCTAGTTTGATTGGCCAATCTATATTATTACTCATAAAAAGCTTGTAATTACAGTATTTTTAATGAAATGATAAATATGCTTTAAAACTAAAATTTACATACTTGACTTAGATGTTTAAAAGGATAAACCAATTATTAACCATTATGGTAATTAAACATTATTCTTTATAAGTGTTATGTCAAGTTCTAGATAGTTTGGTCCTTTTGTTGTCATTAATGTATTTCTTTATGGTTAAGTGGAAATAAAAAATTTAGATAGTATGAAGGTTTTTAAAGGGAAGGGACATAAATTGAAACCATTTTATGAGGAGAAGATAGTTTCAAGTGTGATAGATATTGATTTGATACTTTCAATACGTAAAAGTTTAAGAAGAAAAAACCTTGTTAAGTATGCCAATGTTGAATAATTGCATTTTTTGTGAGGCAACACCTAATGATAATTTTTATTAATTATATTTTAATTGTATATAGTTTTCATTTGTTTGTCTTTGAATAGTTAGTTTATTGGTTTAAGGGAGATTGGGTGTTAAAATTCCATAATACTAAAATTTATAAGGCAAGATAGAGTCTTACATAATTTAACTCTCAGAATTAAAGACCTAAAATTCTAAATTACTAAAATTCATAAGGCATGATTATGCCTTATATAACTCAAGTTAAGGTAGCAATCATTCGAAATTCCAAAATACTAAAACTTATAAGGCGGTATTATGCCTTATAAGATTTAACTTTCTAGAATGGAACCTTTAAAATTATATAATACTAACATTCATAAGGGGCAATCTGTTTGATTTTAAAGAAAATTATAATTTTTAAATAAATAAAAAATGAAAAATAAAATTTCATTAAAATAAAAATGCTAAAATAAACAATAGATAGAAATAATTTTTAAATAAAATAATTTATCAAATAAAATTAATTAATTAAAATTTAAATTAAAAAACCTAATATATTTTGTTTTGTTTCCTTTTCAGCTCTTACGCCACACACCAGCTCCATATAATAGGCACCACATTACACTTAACATCCCAGTTATAGCATACCTGATGCACCACATGCGACCAACACAGCAAATAGCCTCACACCTAATAACACCAACATCTATAACAAAATTATTACAAATGCACCAGACGCATCATAGGCTCAACCATCGCACTGAACCACTCTAGCACACCCAGTCATGCCACACCAATGCAGTCACACCAAGTTGCTCCAACACACCTAGTAAACCCAGTTATAGATTGTTGTAATTAGGGTCGTTCCTAATATTTTATAGGCCAAAGATAAATTAAAAAATAAGTCTCTAATAAATCGACAAAATACAAATATGTCAACATTCAAAGCATATTTTTATTATTAAATTTTAATATCCATACATAAGTGACTTAAGTCATAAGTCTGCATTGTTGGAACCCCACCCTGGTGAGACACGTGTCCGATGTCCTACATGACGTTTGGACGCGCAACCCACGAGGGAGGGATTCCTCACCATGAACTCCATATACCTGCACAAAAACTCAATCTCCAATCTTCTACAACACAATCCAATCCAAATATATATATCCAAACACAATTCAAATGGCAGCAACCTCACTCCTAACATCTACTCATTTTCAAACCATAAAGTAACACAATCCCGTTATTTCTTTTTGTCGTTCTCAACCATACAACAATACATTCTTAGAAAACATACATAAGATACATTTAAAATCCAAAACTCTTACATTTACATGGAAACAAGTTAATAAAAAGCTTTAGAGGGCATTTCCGCCCGAATACATCTAAGTATCAAAAGACCAAAAATACAAAGAACAAAGATGCTATCTAAAGCCTTGTTTTCTCAAATATAACTTCAAAAGCAAAAAGCATCGGAGTAATGCCTCAATCTCGATATGGTAACTCGGTTTCTCGCTCGTCACCTGTGGAGGAGAAATGGGGGGTGAGCTCGACAGCTCTGTGGGTAATAGCTTAATAATCAAGCAATAAGCAAAAGCATTCTTTATTCATTCATTTTCAAAGCAAAACACACATTGATAAAAACATTTCCAATATTATCAAAACTCTTCACAAAATTGATCACATCAAACTCTCACACATAGCACATAAGCACAAAGAAAGTGGTTCAGGTGGATCTGAAACGGAACGTACTCCACATTTCTGCGAAGCGGTCATGTGTAGCCGTGAACTTATGGGAGTCCGTGAGGAGCTCCAATGCCACTAGCGGGCAGGCAGGAGAAGCCTATATTTAGACAGGTGCACCTATCTCTTAAGGGACCATCACAAACCCAAAGAAAGCATGCATATCATATAATTCACACATAATCGCCCAAAATGGCATTTCTTTCGAAATCATATAGTTGATTCTTTTTCACTTGACAAAACAAGGTAATAAACATTTTCATAAGGCATTTACATCCAAAAGACACATACTACAAGTTTAAGCCATTTCAAGAGTGATAAAAACAACATTGGTAATTCATTGGAAAGCAAT
The DNA here is from genome assembly GCA_027564335.1 of Erythroxylum williamsii. Classification (NCBI taxonomy): domain Eukaryota; kingdom Viridiplantae; phylum Streptophyta; class Magnoliopsida; order Malpighiales; family Erythroxylaceae; genus Erythroxylum; species Erythroxylum williamsii. The sequence goes on from JANITW010000007.1 coordinate 47,887,874, forward strand.
CAATAGCATTTATTATAAAAACTTTAAC
>JANITW010000007.1:47951307-47966435 GCA_027564335.1 Erythroxylum williamsii
AAAATGGATTTCCGCTAAAGTGATCTCCATACCGATCAAACAGAGCTCTCTTGAAAGTCTCCCAGTCCAGTTCGGGCATCGACGCAAGGAGGACCTTAAACCAATGTCACGTCATTCCCTCCATATAAATCTGTGCCAGCTGAATGCGAAGCTCCGATGGAGTTCCCTGGACAGTGAAGTACAGTTCGGCTCGAGAGGCCCATCCTATCGGGTCGTCACCTTGGAATGGAGGGAGCTCTACCCGCTTGGCGCGGAGTTGGTGTTCCTCCGACAGCATGGAGGTGACACCACTGCCTTCCGTCACCGTGGGTACCGACTTCCCACGTTCTACCGAACTAGATCCCGCCTCTGGTGTTTGGTGAGCAGCTTGACGTTGGAATCCCTCTCTTAACTCGGCGTGCATCACCGCTAATGCTCTTGAGAGATCATCAACTCCCTTGTGTAAGCTACCCAGTTGAACCGTGTGATTCAACAACTTCGTCTCTACTGCCGTCATACGAGCATCCATTGCTTCCCATTTTTGTTGCGCCATTCTCGTTTGCATACACCGGGCCTCTCAATGAAACCACCAATGTTATGCAATGGATGAGAATAAGGTATATTATTGATAGTATAGCTATAGCCTCGTTGTATATTCTTCGAGGACTAAGCTTCAGCCACTAATGGCCCTCTCAGTATTAGCTGAGTACAATGCAAGATTTTCCAGACAGACCCCTGCACTACCCTCTCTTCCCCTTAACATAGTTTCCTCTCTCTCTTCTAACTAACTCCCCTAACCGAATCCTAACCCCCCTCACTCACAATTTCCTCTCTCCTAGCATTCCTTCTGGAATACGTGAGCAAGGGTTTAGGGCCCATGTGCTGCTCCTGCCTCCTATTCCTCCTAGAGTAAATTAACATGGGCTTATGACCCAAAGAGCTATCAATTCCACCCTCTGCAAGATTTGCCTTGTCCTCAAGGTAGAAGGAAGGACACTGTTGCTGTAGATGTGCAGCAGCTGTCCAGGAAGCTTCCTCAACTGGCTTCCCCTTCCACAATACTAACCATTCGACCATTGGTGCATGATTTTTCTGGACCGTACGCTCAGCAAGGATGGCTTCGGGAGCAGTAGGCTCGATGGAGTCAACCTCAAGTCCAGCAGGGAGAACAGGCTCGGGTACATGAGCTCCTATAACCTTTTTAAGTTGAGAAATGTGAAATACCGGATGAACTCAGGAAGTATCCGGCAGGGCTAGCTTATAGGCAACATTTCCCACCCGAGTTAGCACTTGAAAGGGCCCATAGAAACGGGCTGAAAGCTTAGGATAAATTCGACGTGCTACTGAAGTTTGCCTGTGGGGTCTAAGCTTGACATAGACCCAATCTCCCACTGCCAACTGAACATCTCGCCGCTTAGTATCTGCTGCAGACTTCATGACTTGTTGAGCTCTAGCAAGATGGAATTTAAGCTGCCTTAGAGCTTCATCTCGATCAATCAGCACCCCATTCACAGCATCAACCATAGATTCCCCCATGAGGAAATGAGGAATGGTAGGAGGAGGTCGACCGTACACTACCTCAAACGGGGTTGTAGAAGTGGCGGAGTGAAAAGAGGTGTTGTACCAAAATTCGGCCCATGAAAGCCAAGTATGCCATTGCTTGGGCTATTCAGATACAAAACAGCGAAGGTAGGTCTCAAGGCAACGATTCACCACCTCGGTTTGTCCATCCGTTTCCGGATGGTAAGAGGTACTCATTCTTAGAACCGTGCCTTGTAACTTCCAAAGCTCCTTCCAAAAGCCACTAACAAAGATGGGATCACGATCACTTACAATGCTCTTCGGAATTCCATGGAGTCTAACAATTTCCTTGATAAAGCAATCCGCTACAACCTTGGCAGTGAAAGGGTGCTTGAGCGGAACAAAATGCGCATACCTCGATAGCCTATCCACTACCACCATAATGCCCTCAAACCCTTGGCTCTTTGGCAACCCTGTTATGAAATCCATTGAAAGGTCTTCCCAAACAGAATTAGGAATGGGAAGGGGTTGGAGTAACCCCGCTGGAGCAAGGGTTAAATATTTGTGGCGTTGGCAAACCTCACACTCCTTCACAAATTGTAGAATCTGCTTGCGCATGCCAGCCCAGTATAAGCACCCAGCTATCCGTTTATAAGTCTTGGTAAACCCGGAGTGTCCGCCAATGGGAGAAGAATGGAATTCTCGCAAAAATTCTAGGATAAGGGAGGAGTTTCGGGGCAAGACCAACTTACTGCCCTTGAACAACAACCCACCAGACAAATGATATTCTCCTACGGCTGTTGGATGAGATTGGAGATCCTGCAGAATTTCAACTAGCTGAGGATCCTTCTGATATTCCTCCTGCAGTATAACAGAATCAGCCCACTGAGGGGAAGAAGCAAGATGATAAAGTTCTGGTTCTCCATTCACCCGTGACAAGGCATCTGCTGCCTTGTTATCTGGCCCTGGCTTATAAAACACTTTAAATTGGTAGCCCATCAGCTTGGACAGCCAATGATATTGGTCAGGAGTATTTAACCTTTGCTACAAAAGGTGCTTCAAAGTCTTGTGGTCGGTATAAACCTTGAAAGATCTCCCCAAAAGATAGTGTCTCCAATGTTGTATGGCTAGCACCAATGCCATGATCTCCTTCTCATACACGGATTTGGCCTTGGCAATGGTAGAAAGAGCCTTGCTAAATAAGCAATAGGCTTATGATCTTGCATGAGGACCGCCCCCAACCCAAAACCTCAGGCATCACACTCAACAATAAATTCCTTGGAGAAATCCGGAAGAGTAAGAACCGGAAAAGAAGTTAGACACTTCTTCAGCTGGTCAAAGGCTTCTTGAGTGGTGGAAGTCCAAGAAAAATTGTCCTTCTTGGTCAATTCAGTAAGGGGCTGAGCCAACTTCCCATAATCTTTGATAAACTTACGATAATACCCCGTAAGACCAAGAAACCCTCTCACTCCGGTGACATTCTTAGGTATCGGCCAATCTTTAACACATTGAATCTTGGTAGGATCCATTGCTACACCCTCAGCTAAGATAACATGCCCCAAATACTCGATGGACTGTTGACCAAATACACATTTCCCCTAATTTGCAAAGAAATGGTGTTCGGTTAACAGTTGCAAAGCTTGCTCTAAATGTGTGAGATGTTGCTGCCAACTACCACTATAGACCAAAATATCATCGAAGAATACAAGCACACTCTTCCTTAAAAGTGGCCTAAAAACCGAGTTCATAGTCGATTGAAAGGTGGACGGGGCATTCATTAGTCCAAAGGGCATAACCAAGTATTCATAATGCCCCTCATGGGTCCGAAACGCTGTTTTATGAACATCATCGGCTTTAATACGGATTTGGTGGAAACCAGACTTCAAGTCAATCTTAGAGAAGAACTTGGAACCATGTAATTCATCAATTAACTCATTGATGGTGGGAATGGGAAATTTATCAGGAATGGTTACCTTGTTTAAAGCGCGATAGTCCACGCACATCCTCCAAGAATGGTCCTTCTTCTTAACTAGGATTACTGGGCTGGAAAAAGGACTGGTGCTATGTCTGATTGCACCTGAAGAAAGTAATTCTCGGACTTGTTTCTCAATCTCATCCTTATGGTGGTAGGCATACCTATAAGGACGGACACTCACTGGATTGGACCCGTTACATAGAGTAATAGCATGATCATTCCCCCTCAAAGGAGGAAGACCCTTAGGCTCCTGAAACACTAGTCGATGGACTTGTAGCACTAAAGTTAATTCTCGCATTTGGCTTGGAGTCAGGCGAGTTCTATTTTCAGAATCAAGCAGATTAACCTCAGCCTCCTGCTGGTCATTGTGAATCTCCATTGCTACAGACTAAAGAACCTTTTGTAGGGCAGAAGTGGGTTGAGACTGTTTACAGCCCTGTCCCCTCAAGGTAACAACCTCCTTCCCATTCTCAAACCCCCCAACTTAGTGTCTTCTGTTTGAAATCTGCCCTAACTTCCCCTAGGGTCTCCAACCATTCTGCACCCAAGACCGAATCAATTCCACCCAACTGGAGAATATACGCATCAAGCGGTAACTCCACATTCTCTACTTGCACTACAAGTCCCTTACATCGCCCTTGTGAGAAACATTTTGTTCCATTACCCAACTTAACACCGTAGGACTCGGTGGGAGTTACATTCAGTCCTAAAGTAGCTACCAAGTCTGCGGAAAGATAATTGTGGCTAGCTCCACTATCAATGAGAAGCAAGATTGGGACTCCCGACAGCTTGCCCTTGATTTTAGGTGTTTTAGACTGAACAATTTCCCCATATTCAGCCACTTGACACACCATTTCCCAAGCTTCTCCCAACTCGGCCTCATTTCCTTCCCCATTCCCCGACGGTGACCCCTCTTCTTCTTCGTTTTCCTCCAGAATCAGTAGGCGAAGGTGTTTATCGGGGCAAATGTGTCTGGGGCCGAAGTGCTGGCCACACTTGAAGCACAGACCTTTAGCCTACGGTCCAGCAATTCTTGGTAAGAAAGGTTTCGGGCGCCCCTTGGACGTCCGCCAGCAGCTCTGTCTACCCCATGACGCCGACCAGCGTCCTCCTCTCTGTTCCCCCCTGAAATGCATCTCTGCCGGTTTGCGCATGGACTTGCCCATGGGATCGAACTGGTCCGGGTCGTGCATCGACCCAGGTGCGACCTCCTACTGTCGGGTTTGGAGGCCCGACCCGTGGAGCACCCGTGGGTCTCCAGCCCACGGACGACGTATATTGCATCGAAGGATTGAGCTTTCGCTCCACTGCTTGTGCTGCTGCGATCAACCGATATCGAGAGGAGGGGTCCAACGCCAAAACCTCCAATCGTATGTCCTCTCGCAATCCTCCAAGGAAGAATCCCGTGTACTGATCTTCTGGAAGAGGAGGAATATGAGCTGCCAACATCTCAAACCTTTCTATATACTCGTCCACCGTTCCCTGTTGTGTCAACGTCTTCAGCTGAGAAAATGGATTCCCGCTAAAGTGATCTCCATACTGATCAAACAGAGCTCTCTTGAAAGTCTCCCAGTCCAGTTCGAGCATCGAAGCAAGAAGGACCTTAAACCAATGCCACGTCATTCCCTCTATACAAATCTGTGCCAGCTGAATGCGTAGCTCCGGTGGAGTTCCCTGGACGGTGAAGTATAGTTCAGCTCGAGAGACCCATCCTATCGGGTCGTCACCATGGAATGGAGGGAGCTCTATCCTTTTTGCGTGGAGTTGGTGTTCCTCCGTCAGCATGGAGGTGACACCACTGCCTTCCAACACCGTGGGTACCAACTTCCCACGTTCCACCGAACTAGATCCCGCCTCTGGTGTTTGGTGAGCAGCTTGACATTGGAATCCCTCTCGTATTTCGGCGTGGATCGCCGCTAATGCTCTTGAGAGGTCGTCAACACCCTTGTGTAAGCTACCCAGTTGAACCGTGTGATCCATCAACTTCGTCTCTACTGCTGTCATACAAGCATCCATCGCTTCCCATTTTTGTTGTGCCATTCTCGTTTGCATACACCGGGTCTCTCAATGAAAGCACCAATGATACGCAATGGATAAGAAATAAGGAATATTATTGATAGTATAACTTAGCCTCGCAGTATATTCTACAAGGACTAGCTTCATCCACTAATGGCCCTCTCAGCATTCAGCCGAGTACAATGCAAGAAAATATCAGATATCCCTTTCACTACCTTCTCCTCCCCTTTACATAGTTCTCTCTCTCTCTTCTAACTAACTCCCCTAACCGATTCCTCTCTCCTAGTGTTCCTTCTGGAATACGTGAGCAAGGGTTTAGGGCCCTTGCTCTGCTCATGTCTCCTATTCCTCCTAGAGTAAGTTAACATGGGCTTATGACCCAAAGGGCTATCAATTCCACCCTCTGCAAAATTTGCCTTGTCCTCAAGGCAGAATGAAGGGTATTGTTGCTGCAGATGTGCAGCAGCAGTCCAGGAGGCTTCCTCAATGGGCTTCCCCTTCCACAATACTAACCATTCGACAGTAGGCTCATGGTGTTTCTAGACAGTACGCTCAGCAAGTATGGCTTCAGGAGCAGTAGGCTCGATGGAATCAACCTCAAGTCCAGCAGGAAGAACAGGCTCAGGTACATGGTCTCCCACCATCTTCTTAAGCTGAGAAATGTGAAAAACCGGATGAACTCAGGAAGTATCTGGAAGGGCCAACTTATAGGCAACATTTCCTACTCGAGTTAGCACTTGAAAGGGTCCATAGAAACGGGCTGAAAGCTTAGGATAAATGCGACGTGCTACTGAAGTTTGTCTGTAAGGTCTAAGCTTGACATAGACCCAATCCCCCACTGCCAACTGAACATCTCGCCTCTTAGTATCTGCTGCAGATTTCATAACTTGCTGAGCTCTAGCAAGATGGAATTTAAGCTTCCTTAGAGCCTCATCTCTATCAAGCAGCACCCCATTCACAGCATCAATCATAGATTCTCTAATGAGGAAATGAGGAATAGTAGGAGGAGGTCGACCGTACACTACCTCAAACGGGGTTGTAGAAGTGGCGGAGTGGAAAGAGGTGTTGTACCAAAATTCAACCCACGAGAGCCAAGTATGCCATTTCTTTGGCTGTTTAGACACAAAACAACGAAGGTAGGTCTCAAGACATTGATTCACTACCTCGGTTTGTCCATCCGTTTCCGGATGATAAGAGGTACTCATTCGGAGAATTGTGCCTTGTAACTTCCAAAGCTCCTTCCAAAAACTACTAACAAAGATGGGATCGCGATCACTTACAATGCTCTTCGGAATGCCGTGGAGTCTTACTATTTCCTTGACAAAGTGATCCGCTACAACCTTGGCAGTAAATGGGTGCTTGAGCAGAATAAAATGCGCGTACTTTGATAACCTGTCCACTACCACCATAATTACCTCAAATCCTTGGCTCTTTGGCAACCCTGTTATGAAGTCCATTGAAATGCCTTCCCAAACTGAATTGGGAATGGGAAGGGGTTGGAGTAACCCTGCTGGAGCAAGGGTTAGATATTTGTGGTGTTGGCAGACCGCACATTCCTTCACAAATTGAAGAATCTGCTTGTGCATACCAGCCCAATATAAGCATCCAGCTATCCGTTTGTAGGTCTTGAGAAACCCGGAGTGACCTCCAATAGGAGTAGAAAGGAATTCTTGCAAAAATTCCGGAAAAAGGGAGGAGTTTCGGGACAAGACCAACTTTCTACCCTTAAACAGCAATCCTCCAGACAAATGATACTCACCTGCGGCTGTGGGGTTAGTTTGGAGATCCTGCAGAACTCCAACCAGCTGAGGATCCTTCATATACTCCTCCTGCAATTTAACAGAATCAGCCCACTGAGGAGAAGAAGTAAGATGGTAAAATTCTGGTTCTTCATTCACACGTGACAAGGCATCTGCTGCCTTGTTATCTGGCCCCGGCTTATAAAACACTTCGAATTGATAGCCCATCAGCTTGGACAGCCAGGGATATTGGTCAGGAGTATTTAACCTCTGCTGCAAGAGGTGCTTCAAAGTCTTGTGGTCGGTATAAACCTTGAAAGATCTTCCCAAAAGGTAATGCCTCCAATGTTGTATGGCTAGCACCAATGCCATGATCTCCTTCTCATACACGGATTTGGCCTTGGCAGTGGCAGAAAGAGCCTTGCTAAAATAAGCAATAGGCTTATTATCTTGCATGAGGATAGCCCCCAATCCAAAACCTGAGGCATCACACTCAACAATAAATTCCTTGGAGAAATCCGGGAGAGTAAGGACCGGGAAAGAAGTTAGACACTTCTTCAGCTGTTCAAAGGCTTCTTGAGTTATAGGAGTCCAAGAAAAATTGTCCTTCTTGGTCAGTTCAGTAAGGGGCTGAACCAACTTTCCATAATCCTTGATAAACTTTCGATAATACCCTGTAAGACCAAGGAACCCTCTTACCCCGGTAACATTCTTAGGTATTGACCAAGCTTTAACACATTGAATCTTGGTAGGATCCATCGCTACACCCTCAGCTGAAATAACATGCCCCAAATACTCGATTGACTATTGTCCAAATACACATTTCTTCCGATTTGCAAAGAAGTGGTGTTCCGTTAACAGTTGCAATGCTTGCTCCAAATGTATGAGATGTTGCTGCCAACTGCCACTATAAATCAAAATATCATCAAAGAATACAAACACACTCTTCCTTAAAAGTGGCCTAAAAACCAAATTCATAGTCGATTGAAAAGTGGATGGAGCAGTCATAAGTCCAAAGGGCATAACCAAGTATTCATAATCGCCCTCATGGGTCCGAAAAGCTGTTTTATGAACATCTTCGATTTTAATGCGGATTTGGTGGAAACCAGACTGCAAGTCAATCGTAGAGAAAAACTTGGAACCATGTAACTCATCAATAAGCTCATTGATAGTGGGAATGGAAAATTTATCAGGAACGGTTACCTTGTTTAGAGCGCGATAATCTACGCATATCCTCCAAGTATGGTCCTTCTTCTTAACTAGGATTACTGGACTGGAACAAGGACTGGTACTATGTCTGATTGCACCTAAAGAAAGTAATTCTCGGACTTGTTTCTCAATCTCATCCTTATGGTGGTAGGCATACCTATAAGGACGGACACTCACTGGATTGGACCCGTTACAAAGTGTAATAGCATGATCATGCCCCTTCGAAGGAGGGAGACCCTTCAGTTCCTGAAACACTAGTCGATGGACTTGTAACACTGAAGTTAATTCCTGCATTTGGCTTGGAGTCAAAGGAGTTCTATTTTCGGAATCAAGCAGATTAACCTCAACCTCCCGCTGGTCATTATGAACCTCCATTGCAACAGACTGAAGTATTTCTTGCAGGGTAGAAGTTGGTTGGGACTGCTTACAGGTCCCCTCAAAGTAACAACCTCCTTCTCGTTTTCAAACCCCCAGCTCAACGTTTTCTGCTTGAAATCTGCCCTAACTTCACCTAGGGTCTCCAACCATTCTGCACCTAAGATCAAATCAATTCCACCCAACTGGAGAATATATGCATCAAGCGGTAACTCCACATTCCCTACCTACACTACAATTCCCTTACATCGCCCTTGTGAGAAACATTTTGTTCCATTACCCAACTTAACTCCATAGGATTCGGTTGGAGTTACATTCAGACCTAAGGTAGCCACCAAGTCTACTTAAAGATAATTATGGCTAGCTCAGCTATCAATGAGAAGCAAGATTGGGACTCCCGACAGCTTGCCCTCAATTTTAAGGGTTTTAGACTGAACAATTTCCCCCTATTCAGCCACTTGACATACCATTTCCCAAGCTTCTCCCAACTCGGCCTCATTTCCTTCACCATTTCCAGACGGTGACCCCTCCTCTTCTTCATTTTCCTCCAAAACCAGCAGGCGTAGGTGTTTATTGGGACATATGTGCCTGGGGCCGAAATGTTGGCCACACTTGAAACATAGGCCTTTAGCCCTACGGTCTAGCAACTCTTGCTAATAAAGGTTTCGGGTTCCCCTTGGGCGCCCTTCAGCAGTCCTGTCCACCCCATGTCGCCGACCAGCGTCCTCCTCCCTGTTGCCCCCCTGATCTGCGTCCCTTCCGGCTTGCGCATGGGGTCAAACCGGTCCAGTTGGTGCACCAGCTCAAGTGCGACCTCCAACTGTCGGGTTTGGAGGCCCGAGTCGTGGAACACCCACGGGTCTCCAGCCCATAGTCGACGTATATTGCGTCGAGGGGTTGAGTTTTCGCTCCACTACTCGTGTTGCTGCGATCAACCGATAACGAGAGGAGGTGTCCAACGCTAGAACCTCCAGTCGTATGTCCTCTCGCAATCCCCCAAGGAAAAATCCCATGTACTGATCTTCGGGAAGAGGAGGAATCTGAGCTGCCAACATCTCAAACCTTTCTACATACTCGTCCATCGTCCCCTGTTGTGTCAACGTCTTCAGCTGAGAAAATGGATTCCTGCTAAAGTGATCTCCATATCGATCAAACAGAGCTCTCTTGAAAGTCTCCCAGTCCAGTTCGGGCATCGACGCAAGGAGGACCTTAAACCAATGCCACATCATTCCCTCCATACATATCTGTGCCAACTAAACGCGAAGCTCGGGTGGAGTTCCCTGGACGGTGAAGTACAGTTCGGCTCGAGAGACCCATCCTATCGGGTCGTCACCTTGGAATGGAGGGAGCTCTATCCTCTTTGCGCGGAGTTGGTGTTCCTCCGTCAGCATGGAAGTGACACCACTGCCTCCTGCTGCCGTGGGTACCGACTTCCCACGTTCCACCGAACTAGATCCCACCTCTGGTGTTTGGTGGGCAACTTGACGTTGGAATCCCTCTCGTAGCTCGGCGTGTATCGCCACTAATGCTCTTGAAAGGTCGTCAACACCCTTGTGTAAGCTACCCAATTGAACCATATGATCCAACAACTTCGTCTACACTGCCGTCATACGAGCATCCATTGCTTCCCACTTTTGTTGCGCCATTCTCGTTTGCATACACCAGGCCTCTCAATTAAAGCACCAATGATAAGCAAATGGATGATAATAAGGTATGTTTATTGATAGTATAGCTATAGCCTCGTAGTATATTCCACAAGCACTAAGCTACCAGCCACTAATGGCCCCTCTGAGCATTCAGCCGAATATAATGCAAGTTTTCAGATAGTCCTTGCACTACCCTCTCCCCCCTTTACATAGTCCCCTCTCTCTCCTCTAACTAACTCCCCCAACCGATTACTCCCCCTCACTCACAATTTCCTCTCTCCTAGTATTCCTTCTGAAATACGTGAGCAAGGGTTTAGGGCCCATGTTCTGCTCCTGCCTCCTACTCCTCCTAGAGTAAGTTAATATGGGCTTATGACCCAAAGGGCTATCAATTACATATGCTTCTGGTGATCCAATAGAATTATGGCTCAATGCTTTGCTTTGCCTGGAAAAATATGCACCATGGTGCTGTGTTACTCATTAATTAGAATTAAAGGCCATGAAGAACCAAAACATATCTTTGTAACAATTCCACCAGGATTTACTTCCCTGGAAGATAAAGGGATGCTGTGTTTCAAAGTTAACTTGCCCACATTGAGATGTATACGTTGAAATTAAATCAAAAGTCCTATATTCTACAATAAGCTCTGCAATTACACGACAGTTAAAGGCTTTTGAGCCATTTTTTATCCAATACAATTAGGCATGGATCTTCCATGGATTTATTGTTACAAAAACCTCGGACTTTGTTCAGGACTAGGGACAGGCACTAGTTGCAAATCCAACTCTTCTATTAGCAACTGTTGCTGTGTCTTTCCAAAGATGGAAAAAACAGGACCATCACCGTTAGTGACAAATAAATCTAACATGCATTTGTGAATCAAAAACTGCAAGACAACATAAAAATATTCATCATGTGCATTGAAAATATTATAAATGATCAAGGTCAGAATAAACAACATCAAAGCAACAAATCCAGAAAAGTTGAGTCTTCATTTAGTTGCTAGTCAATCATCAACTGAGATACATATATCAAAAACAAATTGCAAAACCGGCAACAATGACTATCAATTCTATCCACACAATATGTGACCAAAATATAGGAGAGGGACAAGAGACTAGACATACTAAACTCTAGTATCCAAAAGACACCAAGTCATCAACATACTCCTAATATATACAAGTAATGCCCTCACCTCATCAGGCCCACAAACAAGAAAAATATAACTTTCATACAATTTTGAACCTTCCACTCCCAACTCCACCAAATGATTATATAGTTCCTCTTCTAGAATCGGAAGTGGTTTAACCAATAGTGAAGTGGAATTTATAATGGCTTCAGCAACTGTGTTAAGTCCATCTTTGATGACATCTCCATCGTCATCAGAGGATGCCCTGTTTTTCCTTTTCCTAAATGTACCAAGTTTGCATTTTGAGACTGAGATGGAATTCTCATTGGAGATTCAATACGATCACCATCCATCATTACATTGTCTCCGAAACTTAACTCATTGCAAAACAGCAGAGCATTTCGTGGAGGATTCCTTGAATATTCTTTTAAGTGATATCATTTCCCTCTATACGGTGTAATAAATCCACTTTTCAATACGAATCCAGCATCAAGAAGATCTTATTTTCCTATGATGAATACAACTATATCAAAATGTAATTTATGACATTTATTAATTAATAAGATTTAAGCCCTATTTTTACCTTGGGGAATTTTAAGAGAGTACTAATCGGATGCTGTTCCTTCCCACCCAGCCAATACATATGTGAATTTCATATCAAAAGAACAAGCACATAACACATTTTGTGTTGGATAATCCTTTCTCCTATGAAACATAGGAGCATCTTGAGCATGTACTTTGAAACAGATATGTGTACCATCAATTGCATCAACACAATCATGACATTGAACTATATTATTATGAAACATTGTGCGTATTTAATATAATTATACTAAGTTAAGAAAAGAAAATCACCTTTAAAAAGTGGGTAGAATCTACTACTGTTCAATATTTCTGATGGGCTTTCTAACCCGTCAACTTGTCTTAGAAAGATGTCTTTTAGCTCTATAACTGCTTTCAAAATGCTATGAAAATGACAACTTACAGTTGCCCCATATCGACTCCAAAAGAATGCAATCTCCCAATTGGTAACGTTAGGCTCTAATATGTATAGAAACTTCACTACTTGTTCTTCAACAATTGCATTCACAGTGGGTCGAAGCACACTTTTTCCAACTATAAATCACATAATTCAACAAATGGTTTAGGCTGCATTCTAATTATATTTCTCCCATTGAAATGAAATAAAATTCTTTGCATGATACTCTCCCTTGATTGTGATCTCTCTAAGGGTGTAAGCATTTGAAGTTTGTCTTTCGCAAGTCTCTTTCGTAACACCCACCAATATACCATAAGATAAGCAACATGAACAAGCGCTAATTGATGTATACGAATCAATTTTCTAATTTGATTATTCACTTAATTACCTTCACCACTTATGTCTAAAAACAAAATTATGAGTAGTTTTTAGATTGAGAAAATCAAAATAAAACAAATATGACATAGATATGTCCAGTTATATATGTATGATGTTATAAAAATAACAACAAGCAACATTAAAGGGAAGCTTAATCTGAATCATTCGCGCACTAAAATGTCAGGGAAAGTTATTACAAAGCAAAACAAAGAAGACAGTGAGATGGATTGAAAAACACCCCAAATATAGACATTACACAGCATATAAAATGAGTGAGATACAGATAATAGAAATGGAGATAGGGTAAGCACAGACAACAGAGTGAAAGAAATGCTGATCAATACCACGTTAACATAAAGAAGTTAAAATGTCCTTTTAACTTCTTTATTTTTGTAATCTTTTCTTCACTGTTAATTCCTAGCCGACAAAGTCAACCCTCATTCCTCGACAATTTTTTATAAATTACAATGGTAAAAATGAACCACGACAAAGAAAAGGGTTGTTTTCAAGATTAATATAGTATATCAGTTCCTTGTTATTCCAATGTAGTTTTTTTAACCCCCAGTATTAAAAATGTAAATTATGATGCTAAAAATGAACCATGACAGAGAAAAAAGCTGCTGTCAAGATCTTCAGAGTATATTATACCCTCGTTATTCCAATATAATCTCAAGATAAAACCAAGAAAAGTATAATCAACATAAATTTGCTATGTTTTATACCCAACGTTTGATTGAAAGATGTTAATTGAAAATTGATTAGAGAAATCTCAAATCTATCAATTTGCATATAATGTAATAATTACTAATTGTACATACCATTAAGGTATCATTTAGCTTATTTTATTTTAGAAGTACTGTTATGGTTGCATATTTTATGTTGACAGATTGCTACACCAAGAAGTTTGGGGAACAAATCATTGTTTCTCCTAGTTGAAAAGATAATTAGCATGAGCTGCATAGGAAACAACCTAAAGAGGGATTACGGTTAAAGGGAATAATGAAAAAGTAGAAACATTTTGAGACATTTTCGTTTTTTCTATCAACAACATTGGTAATGAATTTCACCAGATTTTATTTAACAGGTAGCAAGTTTTACCTTATCATAAACAAAACCTGCTGCACCAAGAATAAGATTGCCGAATAATGAGGAAATTGCAAACTTTAGTAATGCTGATACGTATTCAAACGAGATGTTGAAAATGCAGAGCAGACGTAAAAATATGAACAGAACAGAAAGAATAATATGAACAGAACACCAAAGACGTAAAATAGAGAGCAGTAAACTTCACCAAACTTCATAGCATATATTATATATACATTTAAAGCATCGCACAGTTTATAGGAATGAAGGGATCGAAAAATCGAAGAAGCTGCTGCGGTTTTCCTCTGACCAAAGTTCCAAACTTTATCAAAGACTACTAATAACACAACATGTAAAATCTGATGGTTGACGTGCCTATTACCTGATCGACGACGACGCTCCTCCACTACTGGTCGGCGACAGTGCTCTTCCCTACTACAATGACTGTTGTACGCCCAACACAATTTGTGTATTTTCTTGCTTGTTATCAGGGAGGGAAGGGTAGGGTATAATTGGTATTGTGAAAAAAAAAAAGTAGTATATATTTATAATTTTTATATTTATCCCTAAATTCTCCAAATAAGATAATTTTCTTTTTTATTATTTAGAATGGAACGAGATGTAATATGAAACCCTCCTCTTCTAACTCATCTCATTCCGTTCCATTGCAAGCCTTCTTCTTAATTGATATAATAATATTACATTCTATTCCATTTCATGAATAAACTCCCATCTAAACATAGCCTTAGGGGCCGTTTAGTTGCACTTTTATTTTTCTGTTGTTTTTTATTTTTGGTTTCTATTTTTTCCTAAAAAACGAAAACATATTTGGTTAAGATTTGTAATATAAAAACTGAAAACAAAAAATTGTTTGGTTGAGATTTCTAATAAAAACTATAAACAAAACCATGTTTAGTTTTATTATCATGTTTCTATTCTTTTGTAATTATAATATTATGTGTAATAATTATAATATAATACATTATATTTTTAAATTAATTAATTATCATTATTGCTAAAATTAAATATATGCAAATCAAATATTATTAAAAAATTACACATTAATTGTATATAATAAAATTACATAAATTAGAAATT
>JANITW010000007.1:47980275-48002510 GCA_027564335.1 Erythroxylum williamsii
AATTATAATAATAAAAAGATAATCATAATAATCATAATAATAATAGAAATAATAAGATAATAATAATAGTCATAACAATAATAATAATAATAATAAACATAATAAAAAAATAATAATCAGAATAAGAATAAGAATAAGAATAAAAAATAATAATAAAAAGATAATAATTTAAGAAATAATAAGATAATAATAATAATAATAATAATAATAATAATAATAATAATAATAAAATAAAAAGATAATAATAATAGAAATAATAAGAAATAGAACGAACTTAATGCAAATGGCCATTTAATCACCAGGGCTTGCTGGCCAGCCTCGCGAGGGCGTGCCCTTGCCCTCGCGAGGCTTCTGTTTATTATTATTATAATATATTATTTATTTAAATAATAAATAATATTTAATAATATTATAAATTATTAACTAACATTATTTAATAAACTATTAGAATAATTATAATATATTTATTACTATAATTATAATAAGATGATGATAATAATAATAATAATAATAATAATAATAATAATTATTATTATTATTATCTAATTCTTGTTCTTCCTTTTCTTATTCTTATTATTATTATTATTGTTGTTGTTATTGTTGTTGTTATGATTATAATGATGATTATTATGACTATTAAAATAATTTAATTGTTATAACAAAAATTGAGAAGTAGTTTCAAGAATGAACTAATTAAATAACTAATTAACTATAATTATATCTTTTGCAGATTAATTATCGAACTTATTAATTTTTTAATTATTAAATGTCTTAATAATAATAATGTTAATTTTTATTTAATTTTTATTATTATTATTCGTACATTTACTAATAATAGAAATAATAATAATAACAATAATAATAAATAATAGCAATAAGATAAAATATTAATAATAAAAATAAAAATAAAAAGATAATAATAATAGAAATAAAACATAATAATAATAATAATAATAATAAATGGATAATAATAATAACATTAATAATAATAATAATAATAAGATAAAAAAGATTATAATAATAGAATTAATAAGATTATAATAATAATAAAATAGAAAAAGATAATAATAATAATCCTTATAATTATAATAAGGAATAATAATAATAATAACAATTATTATTATTACAATAATAAGATAAGATTTACGTATAAATAAGATTTAAGTACAAAATTCATAAAACATGTAAATTCATAAAACATGTACATGTATATGAAGATCAATGAACGTTTCATAAATAATAGTCCTGTACAAGCCTTGTTTTATAATAGTCCTGTAGACGTCGATCTCAACATAGGCGGCTTGGCTTTATTAATTTCAACGCTTCATCTCCTCTGGCTTGGAAATCATGCGTGCGTGGTTTGAATTTTAAAGAAAAAACGATGTCGTATGGGTCATTAGACAGAGTTGGACAGGATAAATTAGACAGGTGATCTGTGCCCAAACCAACGAAGATGGCGGGGTATGATATGATCCATATCCGTACATTTGGCATGTTATAAGACGAGGCCTCTCATGTTTCTTGCAAGATGAAGTACTTAGTGTTTACATTGGAAATACATCTTTTCAATGCGTTAAGTACACGTGTTAACGACTAATCTATGATGTGCCTTATATATATTGACTCGTAGCCTCTGCTTAGCTCAGCTCTTACCATATTCCTTGGATCTTTTCTTGTTTTGAATTTCTTTTGTTTCATTATCTATAATATTATAGCTATTGCTTCCACCCACACTACTGGATAGATGCAAATGGTTGTGGGAATCAGTCACATACTATATAGATACAAAGTTTAAGAACAGACAAAACAGTTTGATATAGAAGAAACGAAACGAGGTGCTTTCTTTCTTATGCCAACTTTGTCCTGAAAAAGGAGTAAGGTCTCTTGTGTCTGTCATCTCGTCTTGTTTCTATCTTAAAACTGACGCTGAAGATAGAGAAGTCAAGGGATCGTCAGGGAGCTTAGCCTTATGGCTGCTCGCAGGATATCTTCACTGCTCTCTCGTTCTCTTTCTGCTTCTGTTCTTCTTTCTCCAGGTCACTAATCTATTCTTCTTCTTGTTCATCAGATAATTACTCTCTTTCTGTTTACAGTTGATGTTGGTGATTATGATGTTTTGATTGCTTAGTCTGTTAGAAGCTGGTGATGATATGTGCGAATATGAATAGAGAAAAGAGGCTAGGCTCATTCTAGTCGAAAACGATATGGGAAATACTTCCTGTTAAGTGTTGTTTTTTGCTTTACTTTTTCCAAGTGGGTTTGCAGTTTCTTAGGAGTATCTTACAAAAACATGCTCGGGATCTTTCCAAATCCTCTTTGTGTTGTTGGTTTTAGTCCCGACCCTTTAATTGCTTTTGGGAAAGCTGGTGGAGAAAGGGTAGAAAGTCTTCTGGGTTTCGTACCTTGTTTTCACACTCAGGAACATATCGAACCAACACCACCTTGTTCTTCTCTTTTTCTCAAGAATTAGATAATTCGCTCATTCGGCCGACCAACATCTGAATTGAAACATTTTCAGGATAGAATTTCTTAGCCTAAGGTACATAAGTTCGGCCTTGTGTTATACAGTTGACTCCCTTTTTTTGCCTACTACGTACCAAACTACTGACTTCCGTGTTGCCCTGTTCTTTTTTACTTGTCGGATGTTGGCATGCCAAGTTCTCCCACACTTGTGATAATGAGGATCGTTTTCCTTGAAATATGATTTACAGCAAGAAATATTAGCAGGGGAAAAGCCATTCACAAGTTTAGCACCGCTGCAGCTGTTGAGAACGTGATTATCCCAGAAGTTCAAATAAACTACACGCAGCATCTAATCAATGGGAAATGGGTAGATTCAGCATCAGGTAATATCTTACCTATTTTTACATTGTCAATTGTGGTGTCAACACTGGTCAGTGTTTGCAAGAGCACTTGGAGTTCTGGTGTGACTTGGACTTTCTGTTGGTTGCAGGGAAAACATTTCCAGCTTACGACCCTCGTACCGAACAAGTAATTGCTCATGTAGCAGAAGGTGATGCTGAAGATATCAATCGTGCAGTAGCTGCAGCCCGAAAAGCATTTGACGAAGGACCATGGCCCAAGATGACCCCTTATGTGTGAACTTTATTCAGTCTTTCTCTGTTTCTTTTATTTCAGTTATCCTTTCTTATCTTCTAGATGATTTACATGTTTTGGCTCCATGTTTCAGGAAAGGTCGATGATACTGCTGCGTTTTGCTGATCTTGTTGAGAAACACAACGATGAACTTGCAGCTTTAGAATCATGGAACAATGGAAAGCCTTATGAGCAGGCTGCTAAAGCTGAAATTCCGACATTGGCACGCCTATTTCGCTACTACGCTGGTAAATTTCGGGAAAAGCTTGCAGTCTAAATTGGTTGTATCATATTTTATGTGGAATCAATCCTTTTCTTTACATTAAATTATCAGGTTGGGCGGATAAAATACATGGACTAACACTTCCAGCAGACAGTGAACATCATGTTCAAACATTGCATGAACCTATTGGAGTTGTGGGACAAATAGTTCCATGGAACTTCCCTCTAGTCTTGTTTGCTTGGAAAGTTGGGCCTGCATTAGCTTGCGGTAATACTATTGTTCTAAAGTCAGCAGAGCAGACACCTTTGACGGCCCTGTATGCAGCAAAGTTATTGCACGAGGTAGGATTCACCAAGCTGTTGCGTTTCTGTTACCTGGTCTGTCAGAATGAGTTTTGAGATATACTTTCAGAACTGTAGAAATATGGAAGAAGGTGATAACAGAATGAAGGAAGAATTACCAAATTGCGGCTTTGATTTCTCTAACTATTCATCACTTGCTTAACCCATTTGTCAGGCTGGTCTTCCTCCTGGTGTTCTGAATGTAGTTTCAGGTTATGGTCCAACTGCTGGTGCACCTCTAGCCAGCCACATGGATGTAGACAAGGTATTTACTGCAGTCATGTGTTGAAGATCCTGCTGATTATTTTTTACCATCTTCTCTGAATATATTTCAGAGTCAATTTCATTTGATTCAATGGAATATGGATCCCCTGAATGTTAACAGGTCTACTTACCATGACTTGGACACATCAATTTTCTTTTCTTTAGTTGCTTTTCACTAGGACATTGTTTCACTTATTTCGCATTCTAGTACTTTTTAATGCCTTCTCATGTAACAGTGTAACCAGTGAAAATACACTTGCACTAACCTTTATGTTAGAGCTTCATCCCCATTCTCCTAAGTAACTCTACCCTAACCTTTATGATAGTCAACAAAATCTTAATATATATATATATATGGTTTTGTGTAATCTGGCCAGCTGGTTTTCTAAGGCAAAAATGTGGAAATTTCTTGCATACTTAGAAAATACCAACTCTTGTTTCTGTCTCTTTTTCAGCTATCTTTCACAGGTTCAACTGAAACTGGTCAGATTGTATTTGAATTGGCTGCAAGGAGCAATCTCAAGCCTGTTACACTGGAGCTAGGTGGAAAATCACCTTTCATAATTTGCGAGGATGCTGATGTTGACAAGGCTGTGGAGCTTGCACACTTTGCTCTATTTTTCAATCAGGTAGGTCTAACATTTGTTTTCCGTTTAGTGTTAAAGATTTGGTTTGACGTGTATGGTTTTCTATTTGCAGGGTCAGTGTTGTTGTGCTGGTTCTCGAACATATGTGCATGAGCGTGTGTATGATGAATTTGTGGAGAAAGCAACAGCTCGTGCCGTGAAACGTGTTGTTGGCGATCCCTTCAAGAAGGGTGTTGAACAAGGTCCCCAGGTACTTTCCTATTCACTTCCTCATTATTGATCTAATGAATCAGAACAACTTGGTTCTTATCCAAGATTGGTATCTAGTTTATAATGTGATTGTATTCTTGGTGGCTAAATGCACATGAGTTGGCACATATGAACATCTGCCTCATATAACCACTTCATACATTCATAAAAATATTGTTCATTTCTCCGAGTTGCCCTCTGATTTCTCCATGGACCTCGTGACAATGTCAGATTGACACGGAGCAGTTTGAAAAGATACTTAGGTATATAAGATCTGGCATTGACAGTGATGCCAAACTTGAATGTGGAGGAGACAGGATTGGTTCCAAAGGTTTCTTTGTTCAGCCCACCGTTTTCTCCAATGTGAAGGTATAAGTTACTTCAACCCTAGTAATTGCTACTTAGTGAGTGTACGTCCCTTTCATATGACAGACTATTAACATTCTCTGTAAACAGGATGATATGTTGATAGCTCAGGATGAGATCTTTGGCCCTGTGCAATCTATCTTGAAGTTTAAGTAAGTTCTGAACGGATATTAATTACTGCTTTCCAGTAATACGGATTGATGATTCTTAATTTATGCTTGGTTCAATTCTGAAATCCTTTCTTCGCCCTTGTTTGCAGGGACATTAATGAAGTAATAAGGAGGTCAAATACTACAAAATATGGTCTAGCTGCCGGAGTTTTCACAAAGAATATCGATACAGCCAACACGTTGTCCCGAGCTTTGAGGGCTGGAACGGTGTGGGTTAATTGCTTTGATGTGTTTGACGCGGGAATTCCTTTTGGTGGCTACAAAATGAGCGGTATGGGCAGGGAAAAGGGTATCTACAGCCTTAACGCCTACTTGCAAGTGAAAGCAGTTGTTACTCCTTTGAAAAATCCAGCTTGGTTGTAAGTCGTTCATGCCTTTCAATCATGTCATCTTCAGCCATAAATAAGTACCAGCAGGACATAGTGTTGCTATTTTCAAGTCTCTGAAATATTGCTGATGGGTGCCTTATATTGTGTCTAGAGTTTTGTGTTGTTTCTCTGTCTTTTAACTTGTTTGATGGTAGAAACGCCGATAAATGCAGCAAAATTCATACAATAACAATGTGTTATGCACGACTCTTAGATGTAAATTAATTCTTTCTACTCGTGTAAACCTTTAGGAAATAATCAGGCAGTAAATAATCTAATGCAACACTCAATAAAATCAACAGTGTGATTTACGTAGAAAATCTTGTCAATGTAAGGAATAAAAATCACGGAATCGAAGTCCAGGCAATATCTCTACTGTCTGTTAAAGTTGTCGAAAAAGACTGATTCAAAGTTGTGAAATCTATAGGATTAAATAAGATTCAACTGTTAATTTTTTTAACTAAGTTGACGTTGATATTATCACGTTGATTTGACGTTATTATGTAAATTTAAGGGTTGAAGTTTAGCTAGGCAATTATAGGTTTTTTTAATTATTATTATTATTATTTTGATTAATTTTTTATTATTATTTTCATACAAGTTGTAAGCCTATATATATTTAGGCATTCTTAAGTTAAATCTATAAAGTGATTCTCGCAGAACTTTCTTGATATGTTAAAACCAATATTTTTGGTATCTGAGCTAGGTTATTAACCTAGGCTTTTAAGTCACTTTAACAACAAGATGGCATCAAGCCTCAACTTAGTAGTAAATGTTTCATAACCTCAAATTTACATTTTTAAAGGTGATTTGTATGAGTTCTGGAGTGTCAAGATGGAGATTCTTTTTAGATCTCAAGATCTGTGGGATCTTGTTAAAAGTGGAATTTCAGAAACAAATATAGAAGAGACATCAAATAAAGAAACTTTGTAGAAAGACGTAAAAGCCTTATTCTTCATTCAACAAGCAGTTGATGAAATGATCTTCTCAAGGATTGCAGTAGCTTGTACAGCAAAGGAAGCTTAGAACATCCTCAAAACTGAATTTTAAGGCACTAGCAAGGTAATCAAGGTGAAACTACAATTTCTTAGAAGAGATTTTGATAAGCAACTATGAAAACTAATGAGTCTGTGCAAGAATACCTAGCTAGAGTTTCATCGATTATTGATCAAATGAGATCCTATAGTGATAAAGTGACAGACAAAATTGTTGTGACAAAGATTTTGAGAAGCTTGATTCTCAAGTTCGACCATACAGTTGCAACCATAGAAGAATCCAAAGACTTCTTTACCTTATTTGTTGATGAATTTATGGGTCCCCTTTAAGCACATGAGACTAGAATCAATAGAAATGTAGCAAAAGAAGAAGAGCAGGCCTTCCAAGCACAAGGTTATCCACAATACAAAGGCAGAGGTAGAGGTGCATTTCGAGGAAGAGGACGTGGATGAATAAGCACAGTCAAATGTGCTCATTGTAAGAAATTTAGGCATAAAAAGTTGATTGTTGGACTAAGGATAAACAAGAACAAAATGTAGAAGAAGAGATATAAGACTATTTGTTTATGACGTATGTAAGTCCCCATATCACGTCCCAAGAAATATGGTACTTAGATAGTGCCTATTCAAATCATTTGACAGGAGATAAAGAGAAGTTCAAGGAATTGGATGAGACATAGAAATATCAAGTTCGACTGGGAGATGATAAACAAGTGGAGATTGAAGGAAAAGGTAATATCGTTGTCAAAATCAATGGAAAATAGAAGATGATCCAAATGTGCATTATTCACCAAGTTTGGCACATAACTTGCTAAGCATAGGGCAACTTGTTGACTCAAGTTATTTTGTATTATTTGGAAAGAAGAATACATATGTTATCAAGAAAAAAAATAGGAGAAATTTTACTGCAAGCAACTATGACCGAGAACAAGATGTTTCCTATAAACTTCCGTAGCAAAGAAGTTTATGGGATGATGAGTAGCAAACAAGATGATACTAATCTATGGCATCAATGTTATGGCCACCTATATGTTAAAGGACTACAACTCCTTGCTAGCAAAGAAATGGTGAAAGGGTTGTCAGTAGTTAAGGAGTTAGAGCATGTATGTGAGGGATGTGCCCTAGGAAAACAAACGAGAAGGTCCTTTCCTATAAGACAAGCAAAATGGGCACAAAAGAAACTAGAACTTGTGCATGCAGATATTTATGGCCTTATGCAGATTGAATCACATACAGGCAGCAAGTATTTCTTACTTTTTATTGATGACTTTTCTAGGATGAGCTGGATCTATTTTCTTACATTTGAATAAGAAACTTTCGAATATTTCAAGTTATTTAAAGCACTAAAAGAAAAACAAAACAATGAGAAACTGAAAGTTCTAAGGACATACAAAAGGGGAGAGTTCACCTCGAAAGAGTTCAACAGTTTTTGTGAAGAAGAAGGCATCAAGAGAGAACTTACAGCTTCCTATGGCCCTAAACAAAATGGTATAGCTGAACATAAGAATATAACCATTGTGGAAATGACTCGATCCATGCTCAAGACAAAAGATCTAGAAGACAGTTTTTGGGCTGAGGTGGTAGTAACAATAGTTTATGTGTTGAATATATCTCCCATAAAGGTAGTGTGGAATATGACTCCATATGAGGCTTGACATGGATCAAAACCCTCTGGAAGTCATTTAAATTTTTTTTGGATGTGTATGTTATGCTTTAATAACTTCTAGGAGACCCAAATTAGATTTAAAAAATCCAAGTGATACATTTTTGTTGGTTATTGCTTGAATTCAAAAGCATACAAACTATATGATCCTGAAGGCAAGAAGATTGTTGTGAGCTGAAATATTCAGTTTAATGAACAATTAAGCTTGAAGGAAGCTACAAAAAAGTCAATACCCACCTTGGAGCGAGTTGTGAATGAAGAACAAATCGAAGAAATTCAGGAAGAGTAGTTGCCCAATCCTCAAATTAACTCTGCAATAAGATCCTTATCAACAGCAACTAGTAGCAGTAGCTTAAAGTCCTCACAGAAAGACACAGGTAATGAACCAGTTCAACTACAAAGGAGTGAATGTGGCAAAATTCCACGTCGCCTCTTTGAAATTGAAGGGGAGGCTTGCACCTTTTCCTTGTTTGTTGGTGATCCAACAAATGTTGAAGCTGCCATGGAAAGTGAAGAATGAAAGCAATGCAAGATGAAATCAATGCCATAAAAAGAAACGAGACATGGGAACTTGTTGAACTGCTAGAGGAGAAGAAAGCAATCAGTCTTAAGTGGATTTTAAAGACTAAATATCACTCAAATGGGAGTACACAGAAGTACAAAGCAAGGTTAGTAGCAAGAGGGTATGTTCAAGAGCAAGAAGTGGATTTTGAGGAGACATTCTCTCTAGTGGAAAGATTCGAAACATTAAGAATTATCCTAACTCTTGCTACACAAATGAAGTGGGCAATATATGAATTTGATGTAAATCAGCCTTCTTGAATGGTGAGCTAAAAGAAGAAGTGTATGTGAGTCAACTAAAAGGCTTTGAGATTTCAGGAGAGGAACACAAAATTTACAAGTTAAGGAAAGCCTTGTATGGCTTGAAACAAACTCCTCGAGCTTGATACAACAAGATTGATGAATTCTTTCATCATAATGGGTTCCAGAGGAGTCCAAATGAGCCAATACTCTACGTAAAAAAACAAGGTATGAAGGACATTGTTCTCATTAGCTTATATGTGGATGACATGATCTACACTGGCTTATCCACGCAGCTCATCTCAGAATTCAAAAGTGCAATGATGAGCATGTTTAAGATGACTGACTTAGGCAAGTTAAACTATTTTCTTGGCCTAGAAATCAAGAAAACAAGGAACGATATATTCCTCTCACAATAGAAATATGCTTCAGATATTTTGAAATAGTTCAACATGTCAAGCTGCAAAATTGTGGGAACACCTAGGAACGTGAGTGAAAAACTCACAACAGAAGATGGCACAGGAATAACTTATTCAAGAAGGTTCAAAACATACCAGACTTGACTTATGCAGTGGGTTTGGTATCAAGGTTCATGCACGGTCCTAGAAAGCAACATTTTGGAGCAAGAAAAAGGATTCTTAGGTATGTAGCTGCTACAACAGGTCTTGGAATATGGTATCTGAAGATGAAAGAGTTTGAGTTGGTGGGGTACACTGATAGTGACTAGGCAGGGTCACAAGAAGATAGAAAAAGCACCATTGGCAACTGTTTTCTTTTGGGATCAGGTCTTGTTGCTTGGATTTCAAAGAAACAATCAACTATAGCCCTATCCTTAACAGAAGTTGAGTATGTGGCAGTTGCGAAAGCTGTATGCCAAGCAATGTGGTTGAGGAGATTACTTGGTGACTTGAACCAGAAGCAAGAACAAGCTACAAAGATTTTTTGTGACAAAATATGTCAGATGGCGCAATGATAAGAAACCCAATCATGCATGGAAGAACAAAACACTTCGATATCAAAAACTATCTTATAAGGGAACTTGTAGCTGAAGGGTAAATCAAGGTGGAGTTTGTAGTTCTGAAGAATAGCTTGAAGACTTGTTCACAAAAGCTTTAACCCAGGAAAATTTGAAGATCTTTTGGCACATCTGTACATCACCACCTTTGAATCAAGGGGGAGCGTTAAAGTTGTCGAAGGAAACTGATTCAAAATTGTGAAATCTATAGGATTAAATAAGATTCAATTGTTAATTTTTTTAGCTAAGTTGACGTTGATATTATCATGTTAATTTGGCGTTATCATGAAAATTTAAGGGCTGAAGTTTAGCTAAGCAATTATAGGTATTTTATTATTATTTCCATACAAGTTGTAAGCCTGTATATATTTAGGCATTCTCAAGTTAAATCTATAAAATCATTCTCGCAGAGCTTTATTGAACAGTTAAAATCAATATTATCAACGAATAATGGGTACAATAATAAGTTTTCTCTAGCATCCCACTAGAGACAACAACAATAACAATTCTTGGCAACAACATCAATAACAATAATAAGAGAAATCACCAAGAGAGTTCGCGAAATCACTAGGAATCACACTTTCCAAAACAACCCAAGAAGATTACGCAGAAGGTCTCCAAACATCAAACCCATTGTTGGATATCAAGATCAATGTGTCCTATATCAATTATCAAAGTTTCAACCCGATTGAACCATGTTTCACCATCCGATCATGAGCTTGGTCAAACCTGCTCAATGCTGGAATTTCAGGATCTTGAAAGTCAATCTACCTTTGACCACGAATCGCTAGAAACTCAGAACTCTAATCACAATTCTAACCATTGTATATAAACAAACACCAGTGTAGAGTAAGCCTTCAAAGTTTGAGCTCGATTAGACCATAAACGACCATTTGATCGAGGACTTAATGAAAACTATTTAAAACTTTCTCACTTACTAATGTTTTCTCTCTTCAGCTCTCTCACTCTTGTTTTGATTAATTGCACAATGCAATCCTCTTCTATATCAACTCACTTTCCCTCTCTCTTTATACAACAAAGGAAAGAAGAAAAAAAAAATAAATTTAAACAAATATTTTTTTCAATTATAAAGACTACAAATGTCAAATATGGAGGGTTGACAAATAAATCTCCCCCTCCCAACACATCTGATTGGCTAGTTGGAACGAATCGTTATCCCGACAAACAACTTGCATGTCTCAATCTTTCCTCTTGGTAGCGTCTTTGTCAACATATCAGAACCATTATTGTCAGTGTCAATCTTCTCAAGTTCAAACTCCTTGGACTTTAATGCATCTCAGATCCAATGATACCTAACATCGATATGTTTTGATCTAGAATGAAATGTATAATTCTTACCAAGGTTGATTGCACTCTAGTTGTCACATTGCAACACTTACTGCTCCTGCTTGAAACCAGGTTGTTGGACAAATTTCTTCATCCACAACACTCCTTAGTTGCTTCAATTGTTGTAATAAACCCAGCCTCAGTGGTAGATAGTGTAACGTACTTTTGTAGCCTCAACTGTCATGCTACAGCTCACACTGTAAAATTAATTAGGTACCCTTAAGTAGATTTCCAAGAATCAATGTCTCCTGCCATATATGAATCTGAATAACCAACCAATTTAGGTTTCCCACTGCCAAAATTTAAACCCAAGTTGGAAGTACCCCAATATCTCATAATCCAGTTCACAGCTTTCCAATGATCTCTACTCATATTAGATAGGAATCTACTAACTGTACTTATTGCATGAGTTATATCTGGCTTTATACACACCATAACATACATCAAACTACCCACTATTGAAGTATAAGGAACTTTCTCCATGTCTTTCTTACCATCATCAATAGATGGACTTTGCTCAGTACTCAATTTGAAATGATTACTAAGTGGAGTACTTATTGCTTTAGCCTTGTCCATATTGAATCTCTGAAGCACCTTCTTGATATACTTCTCCTAGGAATAGTATAACCTTCTAGTTGGTTTGTCTCGAGAAATCTGCATACCAAAGATCTGTTTCGTTGACTCCAAGTCTTTCATAGTAAAAGACTTACTCAATTCTTTAAAGCTTCAATCCTAGAGATATTATTGCCAACAATCAACATATCATCAACATAAAGTAATAAAATAATAAAGTCATAATTAGTGAAAAAAACAAACAATGGTCTGACGTAGTCTTCTTGTATCCTTGCTACTTCATAACAGACTCAAACTTCCTATACCAATGCCTCGGCATCTATTTCAGACCGTAAATACTTTTCTTCAATCTGCAAACATAATTTTCTTTACCTTGCACCCTGAAACCCTCTTGCTGCTCAATGTAAATTTCTTCTTCCAGGTCTCTATGAAGAAATGCAGTTTTCACATCCATCTGCTCGACTTCCAAATCAAGATTTGCTGCTAACCCGAGAACAACTATTATAGATGACATTTTCATAACTAGAGAAAAGATTTCATCGACGTCAATAACTTTTCTGTGACTAAACCCTTTTTCACGACTAGTCTGGCTTTGTATCGTGGATGTGAAGTATGCTCTTCTTGCTTCACCGCGAACACTCACTTCTTCTTCAAAGCTCTCTTCTCCTTAGGTAACTTTACTAGATCGTAAGTATGATTCTGCTGCAAGGAACTCATCTCGTCTTGCATAGCCTCAAACCACTCCTTTTTGTTCTTATTTTTTGGAACCTTTTCATAAGTCTCAGGTTCTCCCCCGTCAATCAGCAGCACATACTCATGGACAGGATACCGAGAGGAAGGATGTCTAACTTTAGTAGATCTTCTAAGTGGATCTTCTTCTAGAGCTTGTAGGTCTACTGGTTGAATAAGATCAACACCTTCTGCTTCAACCTGTACGAGCTCATCTGCACCATCTACATCAAACATATTATGCTGAAGATCAACCTCTGCCTCTTGCAGGGTTGCCATAAAAGGAAGTGGATCCAAGTCAGTTACACCATCACTGGACCTTGAAATTGTCTTCTTTGATATAACAATATCTTCAATAGTTTGATCTTCCATGAACACAATATTAAGACTTTTGATGAGTTTCCTCTCAACTGGATCCTAAAACCTGTAGCCAAACTCATCTTGACCATAATTGATAAACACAAATTGTCGTGTCTTCGAGTAAAGCTTAGACCTCTCATCCTTGAGAATGTGCACAAAAGCCTTGCAACCAAACATTCTTAGATGATCGTAAGAAACATTTTCGCCTTACCAAACCCTATTCAATACATCAAATTGCAAAGGAACACTAGGTGTGAGGTTAACAACATGAACAACTATATGAAAAGCCTCACTCTAATATGATTGCGGTAGCTTGGCATATGATATTAAACATCTGATTCTCTCCACCAGTGTTCTATTCATCTTCTAAGCTAAGCCATTCAACTGAGGAGTCTTCTCATGTCTAATATCCTGATATCTACAGTATTCATCAAATGAGCCAATGTACTCATTGCTATTATCTGTTTAGACACATTTTATCTTCTTTCATGCCTCTCTCTCAACTGAAGCCTCTGCTTGAACACATCGAGAACTTGATTCTTGAACTTTAAAGTGTAAGCCCAAATCCTCCTTGAATGATCATTAATGAATGTCACAAAGTAACTAACACAACCAAGTGTCTGCATCTTTATATGACCATATAGATTAGAATGTACCAACTCTAATACCTCTGACTTCCTTTAAGGAGGATGGCTTTTGACGGCCACTCTAGTTTGCTTGCTTGCCTCTTGCTACAATCAAGTTACCCTTGATGATTTTCCATTGACCATTCTTGAAGGAACTTCCAAAACCATTGTTGTCAAGCTCACTAACAGAGATAATATTCAACCATATATTAGGAACTTGTCCCACGTTTATGAGGATTAACATGAAGCTATTACTAGTCTGCAAATACATATCACCACTACCAACAGCTCTAGTCATACCATCATTACCCATTCTTATAGGACCATAATCACTGAATCTGTAAGAAGAGAAGAAATGGTTGTGAAGTAGAATGTATGATGGCACCTGTATAAATGACCTAACTAATATCCTGGCTGACATCGTTAACTGTATTGGTCGCACTATGCAAAAGAAGATCCTCAGTAATGGTTGTGACCCGCTATATATTATTGTCACCATCATGATCATGTTGCTTCTCTTTGCCCTTGTTTTATTCTCCCTTTTTAGTTTCCTAAAAAATTTCTGGACATGCCCTTTCTAACCATAACATAGCATTCAATATTAGAATATTTACCTCGTGACTTGTTTTTTCTTTTATCTCTGTTCTTTAGACCTCTACTCTAACTTCTCCCCTATTTTCTGTAACATGTACTTCTGAATGTGAAAAGGAACTTTGTGCCTTTCTTCTCATCTCTTCATTCAGGATTGCACTCTTGACTGAATCCATAGTCATGAAAGTTTTTGAACTTATGGTTGAATTTGTATCTGAGCTCCTAAAAATCTCCCACAAATCTAACAAAAAACCGTCAAAACTTTCACCTCTTCCTTGAACTTGATGTCTGTACCTTCCAATTGGTTAATGATCCTTGATATGATTTCATGTAATCACACATCGGAGTACCATCTTGGTATCTCAAATACATCAGTTGCTTTATTAGGTACATATTATTGTTCCCTATTTTGCTAGCATATAATTCTTCTAGCTTTATCAACAATGTACGTGCATGAGTTTCATTAACAATGAGGTTATATACATTGTTATCTACCCATTGCCTAATAATACCACATACCTGTTGATGGAGCAAATTCCATTCATCATCACTTTTACCTTCTGACTTTTCAGTGGCAAAGATAGAATCATGACAACCTTTGACAAAGAGTATATCCTTTATTTTACCTCTCCAAACATGATAATTGGAGTCATTCAAACTCACCATCCTGCATATATTACCTTCTATGTTTACCACAATATAATAAACGAACCCGAAACCTAGAGCTCTAATACCAATCTAATGGGAGAAACGTCGATAGTTGCAACAGAAATGACCCACCAATTAGTTGATATAATAATAATGTGTTATGCACGACCCTAGATATAAATTGATTCTACCTACTTGTGTAAACCTTTAACACAAAATAATAAACGCACCTGAAACTTAAAGCTCTAATACCAATCTAATGGGAGAAATGTTGGTAATTGCAACAGAAGTGACCCACCAATTAGTAAATACAATAATAATGTGTTATGCACAATCCCAGATATAAATTAATTCTACCTACTTGTGTAAACTTTTAGGAAATAATTTAATGCAGTACTCATTAAAATCAACACCGCGATTTAAGTGGAAAACCTCCTTAATGTGAGAAGTAAAAACCATGGGACAAAATTCCAGACAATATCTCCAATATTAACAAATAATGGGTATACTAACAATTTATATCTAGCATCCCATTAGAAACGGTAACAATAATATCAAGAATACATCAATTCTCGACAATAACATCAATAATAACAATAAGAGAAATTAATAAGAAAGTTTGCAAAATCACCTAAAATCAAACTCTCCAAAACAGCCCGAGCAAATCACCCAAACGATCTCCAAATAGCAAACCACTGTTGGATATCAAGATCAACGTGTCCTCTACCAGCTATCAAAGTTTCAGCCCAATTGAACCACATTTTACCATCTTATCTTGAGTTTGATCAAAACTACTCAATGTTAGAATTTCAGGATCTCAAAAGTCATCCTAACTTTGATTGTGAATCATCAAAAAATCAGAACTCCGATCACGATTCAGACCGTTGGATATGAACAACCACCGGTGTAGAGTAAGCCTTCAAAGTTTGAGCTCAATCGGACCACGAACAACCATTCGATCGAAGGTTTAATCAAAACTATTTAAATCTCTTTCACTTACTAATGTTCTCTCTCTTCAACTCTCTTTTTCTTGTTTTGATTAATTCCACGGTGCAATCTTCTCCTACATGAGCTCATTCTCCCTCTCTCTTAACACAACAAAGGAAAGAAGAAAACAAAATTAAATTCAAACAATTTTTTTAAATTATAGAGTCTACAAATGTCAAATATGGAGGGTTGACAAACAATGCTTGCTTAAGAAGTCTGTTTGTGGACTTTGAGAATTAGCACTTAAAACTGAAAACTGAGACAGCAGCAGAAATCTGTTCTTTGCCTCCCTTTTGTGCCAACTACAACAGATTCTGGTATACGAGTGTTCATCTTCGGTGCGATCACAAGTTCTTTTTCATGCATGCTTCCCAAATTGATGCATTGGAAGTTTCCACCAGTAGTATTCCAAAAGCATTGACAGGATATATCCTTGATAGTGAAATGAAATAAAAGCCATTACCTGGAAATTTAGAGTGATTGGGCT
Source organism: Erythroxylum williamsii (assembly GCA_027564335.1). Lineage (NCBI taxonomy): Eukaryota > Viridiplantae > Streptophyta > Magnoliopsida > Malpighiales > Erythroxylaceae > Erythroxylum > Erythroxylum williamsii. Next base: position 47,996,762 of record JANITW010000007.1, read on the forward strand.
TGTAATAACCTCAAAATCGTCTTTCTGTCAAAGATCCTGAATAATAGCTTTCCTAAGAATCCAAAAAATGAAAAGAAAAACCTATTGAAGTTACTCGGTGCTTGTGTGGAAGAATTATCTATCATCTATATGATAGATATATATATATATATACACAACTATATATAATTATGGTTCTCAGGGAGAAGTAACGATATATACACACCGATGAAACTTAATTTACATGTTCTGAAAGTTTTCCTGAAAGAATACACATTTACAAGATTGACTTTAGATTATGATAAAGAGTAACAAATCTCCAGATTGGTTTAAATCATCACATAAAGTTGACTGCATAATCCCAGCTGAAACGAATTCCTGCCTTCTACTAGATTCAGACAAAATGGATTCTCGTAGTCTGACCCCAGATTTACAATCAAAGCATCTGCCAAGCAAGTCGACAGGGTCTGATCATTTAATGGCATTAGTTTGGAGGTCAGCCCATACAACCATATCCTATCTAGTCTCTATATTAAAGCGGCTATCGTTTCGTTTCTGAACAAAATGTCACACATGTTTACAAACTGAACATACATCCATGCACATCATTACGTATAACATGCATCCATGCACTTCATACATGTGTTTAATTTTGAAAAATTAAATAGGAACCTATTGAATTTATTTGAAGTTAAACACAATTTTAAAATTCTTTTCAATTTTATTAAATATTAAAAATAAAATAAACATTTATCTCGGCACCCCCCACCCCAAACCTCGAGTACTGTTTTTCACTCTTATTAAGTTGAAAGTGTGCCCGTAGGGCATAGCTCAGTTGGTTTCAGAGGGGCAAATTTGCAACAAGGTGCAAGGTTCGAATCTCACGGTTTGTAGTATGGGAGCAATACTCTTGAGTCCTTTGTAGGCTTTGAGGGTGAGCTCCTTGTCGGTCTGTGGGTTGTTCACCTCCTCCTTAACGGACCGCTGAGTACCTGATTTATATTCTCCTAGTTGCTTTGTCGAGCCCGGAGTGTGGGAGATCCTTTGAGTTGAGGATTCAACTTTTTTTTTTTTTTGCAACAAGTTGAAAGTGTAGCCAATATGATGGATGCGCCATTATCGAATCCAAGAAATTTTGACCTTACATTCATTATCCGACAAAAAAGAAGATAAACTTGAGCTATAAGCTACATGATTAAGCATCTTTAGGATGCAATCATACCTTTTACTTGTAGTTTTACACTCCAAAGCAAATGTCTTAGCTTCAAACCTCAATCTCAATCTTTCACTCACTTTTGCATCTCTAAGTTATACAAATAACAAATCTACCAAGTGGTTCCAAACTTGTTGCATCTTCAGTGTCCTGTATGAACCAAATCATTTAAAACTTAAGTGATAGAACTCCTAAAGTGTATCTTTTGCAAATGTTTACACTAAATATTATGTTGTGATTACAGATTCTTATAATAATTACGAATGGTACCAATATGGTTATGAAACATGCGGATGCAATTTCGTAAATTTATAGTAATAAACTCATTTATATCTTAAACATTGAAAATATTTCTTATTGAATCTCAACCATTTATATATGTAGGATCATATAAATAAATGACTGAGATCTAATGGGATAGACTAGGGGACAGAGGATCGGTTCCATCTCGACTACCCAAGTATGATGCCACATTTCTATTGGACCACGTATTAACCTTAAACTTGCCTATGAAACGCGTCCCTCTTCGTGCCAAATCTAACGGTCAACTCATCAAATTACAAACACGTTATCTTCTGCCACGTGTCCTCACTGATTTTTCTCCCTCCCTTCCTATAATTGGAGAATTTTCTCTGTTTCTCAACATTCTCTGGGAAAAAACAGACAGTTGGGAAAAAACAGACAGTAACAGAGCAGAGACTGTCTGTTTTTCCCCACTCATTTCAAATGGTTCAAAACTTCGAATTTAACGACCGCCGGGTTCTCACATTTTGGGCAGTTCATCCTTGTGAGGACATCTCTCTGGTAACCCTTATCCGTTCTTTGATCTCTCTGTCTCAGAAGATCTGCAGTTTCCAATCGAAGTTCTTTGCCACACAAAGGAGGAATGCCCGGGAAACCGTTAGACAGATTGAAGTTCTACTTATATTCTTCAAGGAGATAAGGGACCGTGAAATGGTTCGGTCTGAATCAGTTGTTCTCTCCTTGTCCGAGCTACACATCACGTTTCAAAAAGTGCAATGCTTGCTCGAGGATTGCACGCGTGAAGGTGCCAGGCTTTGGATGTTAATGAAGTCTCAGCTTGTTACTTATCAGTTTCAAGTATTGATTCGCGCTGTCGCTACAGCCCTTGATGTTCTGCCTTTGAGTTTAATAGAAGTTTGTGGTGAAGTTAAGGAATTGGTTGAATTAGTAGCAAAACATGCACGTAAGGTCAAGTTTGAGCTAGACCCCGAAGACGAATTGGCCTTAAAGCAAGTTAATTTGATGTTGGATTTCTTTCAGAACAGAACTGAACCTGAAGCAAGCTTTCTTAAGAGATTTCTTGACTATCTTGAGATTAGAAAATGGAGTTCTTGTAACAAGGAAATTCAGTTTCTGGAAGAAGAGATTCGAAACCAGTCACATTGTGATCAGAGACATGTTCCATTGTTGAACAGCTTGCTGGGGTTGATGACTTATTGCAGGGTAGTGATGTTTGAAACAACGGACTATAGGGACCATGATCAGAGTGATGTAAGATGTAGCCAGGAGAGCATTACTTGCTTAAATCCAAAAGATTTTCACTGCCCAATTTCATTAGAGCTAATGACTGATCCTGTAACAATATCGACAGGACAAACTTATGATCGATCCTCTATTCAAAAGTGGCTCAAGGCTGGAAATACAATCTGTCCCAAAACAGGAGAGAGGCTGTCGGGCACAGAAATGGTCCCCAACATATCTCTAAGAAAGCTAATCCAACAGTTTTGCTCTGGTCATGGCATTTCTGTGTCTAAATCAGGGAAATGTTGCCTAGATATAACAAGAACTATTGTTCCTGACAGTACTGTAGCTGCCGAGACTATGAAATTCCTGTCTCGGAATCTCGCCAGAAGACTAGTTTTTGGCTCGAATGAACAGCAAAAAAAGGCTGCTTACGAGATTCGATTGCTTGCAAAATCAAACATTTTTAACCGCTCATGTTTGATTGAAGCTGGCACGATCCTGCCTCTTCTAAACCTTCTTTCTTCACTAGACGCTTCTACTCAAGAGAACTCCATTGCAGCTCTACTCAAGCTATCAAAACATACTAGTGGCAAGAGGATGGTAATTGATAATGATGGATTGAGGCCAATTCTCGCGGTCCTGAGCAAGGGATTGAGCTTGGAAGCACGACAAATAGCTGCTGCAACACTTTTCTACATTGCTTCGGTGAAGGGATATCGAAAATACATAGGAGAAATGCCTGAGGCAGTTCCCGCTCTCGTCGAACTGATCAAGACGGGAACAGCTTGCGGGAAAAAGAACGCTGTGGTTGCAATTTTCGGGCTACTTCTAGATCCAGGAAACCATCGTAGAGTGCTTGAATCTGGTATTGTTCCATTTCTAATCGAGTTTCTATCTTCTCCGAATAGGGATGAGCTTAAGACAGATTCGCTAGTAGTTTTAGCCGCTATAGCTGATCGTTTTGACGGGGCATTAGAAATCCTGCAAACTTCTCCAATTCCTTTGATTATCAGAAACTTGCAGTCCTTACCACAAAAAGCTGGAAAAGAGTATTGTGCTTCAATCTTGTTATCTTTGTGCAAAAATGGTGGCCTGGAAGTGATTGAGGTTTTGGCAAAAGACCCTTTTCTCATGAGTTCGCTATATTCGCTTCTAACAGAAGGAACGTCTCATGCTAGCAGCAAAGCGAGAGCTCTGATAAAAGTTCTCCATAAATTTCATGAAACACGCTCTTCGAGGCTAAAGAACTCGGAATTTCGACGTGGACCATCATTTCCCTAAATTAGGTTTACATTTCTTATGGTAAGTACTCATAATTTAGATTGATCAATACCCTTCTTTTCTGTTGATTGGATTGGATTTTCTTTTCTTGTTGAGATAAGCTCAATTTTTGCGGGAGCTAATGTCCTCTGCAGAAGTTTGATTGATCATTAGAAACCATAACTGATTTGCAGTCTTCTACGTTAGGAATTCAGATTTCCTGTTTAATATTATAGTGTTCTATTATATCCAATAAATTTTAGACTTTTATTTATGTGGGTCCTATGTAAGTTTAGCATGGACTCCGTGTAAATCCCACAAAATAAATAATTAAGATTTCATGAGATAGAATAAAACAGGGTAATATTAGACAGATGATCTTGGTTCCTTCATTATTTTTCTTATTGTTGATGTGGAGATGTTTGTTAAAATATCAATTATTTTATACAATTTCTCACGTAAATGGGATAATATAAGAAGAAAATAAATAAAATAAGAATACAAAATTCATGTAATTTGATCAATATGTGACTTGACTTAGATAAAGAGCTAAATTTCTTTTATTATTATGGGAAGAAAATACCAAGAGAATAGTATGACAACAACCGTTCTTATACAATCCTTTTCAAATATTTGTAAAATAGGATTACATATCAAAAGTCAAAATTCTACACTGAAATTCTATTTTTACGTGTCTTTAGAGTTTGTGTCATGAGACTGACGCCTGATCCACACTTGATACTAGCGTTGGTTTGCATTTGACTTCTTATTATGATCAATACGAGTTCAACATTATTCTCATGTCTATGTTTAACACCATTTTATTTATGTGATTTCACTCTCCACCTTAATTCAAGGCATATTTCACAATTCTTTAACTTGAATTGAATTCTCCAACCAAGAATCACCCCTACCATATAAACCCTTAAGAGCTTTAAGTTATGTGAACATTCATCAAGTTTAAGCTACATTTAAACTTTTCTACAGGTAATGACTTAATCAAGATATCTGTTGAGTTCTTAACTATAATTATCTTTTATATATAAAACACTTTTTTTCCTTAATAATATCTCATATGAAGTTCAACATGATATCAATATACTCTGATCTCTTATGATAGAAATATCACTATAAATGACAACAATTTTTAACACTCATATCCAAATTATCAATGAGGCTACACAACTATATCCCTTCTTTAATCCTTCTCATCAATGACTTGTATTTTGCTTTGTTATAGACAAAGAAATTGTAATTTGAAACCGTTACTTTCCAATTGACCAGACCTCTAAAGAGGGAAAAGATATATGTCAAATATCTCATTTTTAAGATATCTCCATCATAATTAAAATCATTTTAGTCAATCACCAATTGTGCATGTCATAGCATACCTCAATCTTGTTGGTAATATTGACCAAAATGATTTTAGTCAATACTACCACTACCAATTGTGCATGACAATCCTGTGCATGTCATAGCATACATCAAATATTCCCATGCTTCTTTACTATCCACTACCTCTTTATAAATTCATGATGCATCATGATCTGTATTCTTAGCTACTACTAAGGCATATGCAATAAGATTAGTTTTGTTAATACCAACATAAGCTAAATGTTTGGCAGATTTTCTAATTTTCTAATTTCCCTCTTTGTTCTCCTTATTATTGTACTTTGTGGTTGTTTATCCTGCACATTTATAGATTTGTTTTTGGTTCAGCCGGATTCTGGCCGAACGGTGCGTTGCCGTTTGGATCCATTGATTGGCAACCTTCTGTGATGAGCTTCACGTAGAAAACACCTGCAAAAC
>JANITW010000007.1:48162026-48173428 GCA_027564335.1 Erythroxylum williamsii
ACCTTAGACATTTGTTGAGAATTTTGGAGTTGTATATCTTGTATATTTTGGATTTTGATTTTGATGTTGTAATATGGTTTGGAATGTCATTAAAGTTTGTAAGCATTTATTTTAGGAAGTTAATGAGATATGGATTTGTGTATGGACTTGAAATATGAATTTGTGTATGGATATGTCAAGTGAATTGGTATATGGATGAGATGAGTTGAATTCGAATGTAATGCATCGGAAGAAATTTTTCGTTTAAGTTGATGAATTTGTATATGAATTGTTGGTATATGTAATATGTGTGTGAGATTTTTATGGAAAAGAATAATAGGATTTTGTTTAAAAGATGAGATATGAGATATGATTGAATAGAAAGAAGCAAATGAATTGAGGTTGTGGGATTGATGAATACCATTTGGAATTTGAATTGCTTTGAATGAAGTGGAAAAAAAGCTATGCCTTTTTGGATTGATTTAGACCAAGTCGTCTTTTCGGAAGATGTAACTTGTCTTTATAGTTTTCCAATGTTTTTCTAATGTATGCGTTTTCGGACGTCGGAGTTAAAAATTTTGACCTTAAGCTTTTTGCGTTCTTTGATTTTCACCCACGCTTTATGATTTCAAGATCTGTTTTTTGAAAAAATTTGTACACACGCTTTTTGATTCCGAAAGGTTGGGTTCCAGAAACGAGTCCCAATATGTGTGGTATCAGAGCGTCAAAATTGAGGTCTTATATGGGTGTTTTCGTATTATGGGTTAGAGTGCATGTATTGTGAACATGTCTGATAGGCATTAGTGATTGATCCTAAGTCACATGCACGAGTAATTGATAAGATTTTGAATGGATAGAATTGAATTAGTGAGAAAAGCCATACTCGTTTGAAATGGTTAAATATGACAGACAATGAGTCAACGCATTTGTATGGGTGGAATTGAATATGACACCAATATTGTACTATAGAGTATATCCCCGAATGTGATAATAATGTTAATGTATTTTCATGAATTATTTGAAGAACCAAAGTGATTGTTAAGGTGACGAGTTATGATCGATCATAAGAATGTGTTGATGGAATTGAGATTAGAATTTCATGATGATTATACTTCTACAATTTTGTTGAATTGATTTCGAATATACATATGTGAGATGCAATAGAAGAAAATTGAAAGATGAGATAAATGATGGAGACATATATAGAAGTTCAAAAGGTTGAATTGAATGGTATTGGTCCATATTAAGGTTATTAAAAATTGGACCATTGACTTGTGTAAATATGTTAAGAAATATTGATTTGATATGGTATTGGTGTTATTGACACAAGAAGTGAAAAATTGTGAGTAAGTTGAGATATATGTATGATGAGGAATTAGTTAAGAAAGTGATTGACTAAATTGGAAGAAATTATTTGTGAAAATAAGTTACTTGGGAGATGAAGGAAAAACATAAGACAACATCACCTTCCCTTGTTCGATTACCTAGGTATGAATTTCGGGGACGAAATTTTTTACGAAGGGAAGAATTGTTGGAACCCGAACTTTTTTTGAAAATTAGAATTATTAAATGAAATTAAATAAGAAATTGGTGGTGATTTATCGTTATGCAAAGAAAAGGAAAAATGAGAGTTCATGAATTTGCATGATATACAAGATTGGGTAGTGAATGTAGTAAGTTGTGTTTAATGTTTTATTTGAGTAATGTTAATTGGAGCAAGTGCAATGATATTTTGAGGTTAATGCAAGGAATGGGTGTTTTTTGTATGTATCTGTTGTTGATGTTTTTGAGCTTTAATGGAATTGATGTGAAAAGAATTGATTTTGGTTTTTGATAACTTTGACATTTTGAGTAAATTTGTATGTGCTATGAAATTTATAGTAAATGAGTTGATTTGAATGGATTTGAAAAGCAAGAAATGAATAGTGAGAGTGTGAAATTTTGGAGAATAGGAAGTCTGAAATTTTTGGGATGAATAGTAACAGTGTGAATGTTTGATCTGAAACTTTTATGAAAATTTTTGGGTTATTATAATCAGATTTCGATAAAATAATCTTCTTGAAAGTTATAAATTTTCTTGATATCTTTATATCGCTATCAAGTATGACATTTTTTGACATTGGAGTTGAAAGTTATGATTAATTGAAATTTGGATTTACTTAGGTGATTTTTTTTAACAGGGCAGCCACAAATATGTGGAGATTTGACCTAGTTAGAGGTAGATTTTGCTTTTCAGTTCTTCATGAAAGTTGTATTTTTTCTTGATAACTTTATATCACTATAAAGTATGATTTTTTTGATATCATGGTTAAAAGTTATGATCATTTGAATTTTTGGATGTTGTTTTAAAGATTATTTTGCTTTGTGTTTTGAAAATGTCCATAAGGGTAGGTTTTGTGTATGCTGGCTTTGAGGCAAATTCTGGACTGATATGATTTAAATTGGATCAAGTAGACTTATTAAAAGTTATAGAGGAATTTCATAGCTTTTCAATGATGTATAATATGCCATTTTTGGATGTTGGAAGTGAAAGATATGAATTGTTGAAGTTTAGATGTGGTTTAGGGTGAATTTATGGGGCATAAACTTTGATTGAAATTTTGACTCATTTAGAGATTGAAATTGCTTTTAAGTTCTTCATGAAAGTTATAGAATGTGTTTTCTTATCTTTCCATTGATATAAAGCATGAAATTTTGGGACAATGGAATAGAAAGTTATGATTTTTAGAAGTTGTGTTACTATTTAGGATGACATTTATGGGACAGATACTTTGAAGTGAATTTTTACCCCTATAGAGGCCAAATTTTTTTTTTAGTTTTGCATGGAAATTGTAGAGCTTTCTTTTCTCTTTCCATGGATACCAAATTTGAAAATTTTGGATTTCTGAGTGAAAAGTTATGCATTTTAGAATTTCAGATGAAGAAAAGAAGGAAAAAAAAAGAGAGAAAAGAAAATTGTAGTTTGCGATCGCGATATGGTGGCGAGGGTGACCAGGCCCGACCTGAGGTGGCCCGACCCGACCCTACCCTTTTTCATTCTTTTGCTTCTAACTTTTTCTTCTGACCTTCGATTGACCCGATTTTTAAAGCGTTGGATTTCTAAGACATTCCTCTACCTCTCCATAGAAACCTTATGATCCAATTGAGTTGATTTTTACTTCTAATTAAACTATAGACACAGAATTACAAGTTATCGGAAGGAACTGAATTTCAATTTAGTCCCTAAGACTTTCAATTTCTGAAGTGAAATTGGGTTTAGTGTTGAGTCTCGGATTACTAAGAGCTGAAAGTGTTTTGGTCGTAACTTTTTCTCTAGTTATCCAAATGAGGTGATTCTTGATTTAGATTAAACTAGAGTGATAAGGTTACAAATGTTCTAATGGAATTGAGTTTCAATTAAGTCTATAAGAATGTCAATTTTCAGATGGAAATCAAGTGCAGGATAATGTTTTAGTATAAGAACAGTCTGAAAAGGTTTGGGGTATAAATTTTGGAGGATTGAACCAAATTGAATGATTTTTATGTAATTAGAAAATTGAGACAATGACGAACATTTATCTAGAAGGAAGTTTTAACAAATTCCTTCAATTTGATGATTAGAAAAAAATGTCTTAAGTTAAGCATGATTTGATGAATTTTGAGGCTTTATTATATTATATGATTTTGAGGAATTAATTAGCATGTTAATGTGAGTAATTAGCATGATAATGTAAGTAAGATCATATGACATGGATTAAATTGAATTAAAGAGTTAAGAATGCTTGAGGGGCAAAATTGGAAGATCACTTCAGCATTAAGGTTTCAAGGCTTTTACGTAAGGGTAAAGTGGTCGTTGCTCTTTCATTAATGGCATTTTTGTAATTCAATGATGGTCTTGCTTCTATAAGGAAGGCAGTGCACAAAATTGCGAGAAAGAAAAGAACAAAAGAATAAGAAAAGAAAGAAGAGTGTGTTTCAGTTGGAGAAGAGGAGAAAGAAGAAAGAAAATTAGGGTTTTCATTTTTCTGAGTTTTGAAGAGGGATTTTGATGTTTATTCAAGGAGGAAAAAGGAAGAGCAGCCTGAGAGTTTCCATTCAAGCCAAGGAACTCTACATTTGGTAAAAGATTAAGGTAAGAATAGGTTTGATTTGTTGGATTTATGAAAGGGTTTTTGGTTTAGATAGCTTAAGAATGATATGGGTTTAAGTTTTCTAAGATTAATTTTGGTATTATGTCTTATGTGTTGTTCAATTTGAATTCCTATTGATTAGGGATTTTTGCCATTGATGAAGGAAATTAAGCGAAGTTATGGGAGTAAGAGTAGAGGCTTTTGTACAAGTTTTAAGCATGAAATTAAGGTGGGTTTCATGTTTATAATTTAATTAATGAGCCATACGTGTTTTCCATTGAATTAAGAAAATAAAATGATTTCAATGGTTTCGTAAATGTTGCTTTTATTGTTTATGATTTGTTTTGAGAAATTTTTATAATTGTGGCATTCATTGCTTTGAATGATTTGAGAAATTGTTATGTGACTTTGATTGATGATTTGTAAAAGAATGTGAACATGATTTTTGAAAGAATGCATTGGCTATAAATTGCCTTTCGAAAAAGTAGCCTTTTGGCCAATATGTTTGAACAATGTGAATTGTATGCTTGTATGGGTTTGTGGTGATCCCTTAAGATAGTCAAGTGCACTTGTCTGTATATAGGCTTTTTCTGCCTGCCCGCTAGTGACATTGGAGCTCCTCACGAACTCCCATAAGTTCACGGCTACACATGACCGTTATGCAAAAATGTGTAGTATGTTTTATTTTGGACCCACCCGAATCAATTTTATTGTGTTATGTGTATTTGATTTGTGATCTTTTTGATGCATCTGTTATGTTTAATTGATGATGCTTTGAATTATGATTTATGACGTTTATAAATCGCTTAATAAGTTTTGAATTCTGGAAAATTTATGTTGCACGGTTTTCAATATGAATTTTGCAAAGGAAATAAAAATTTCAATGTTTTTGTTTATTATGGGTTATAAGCATGTTACCCACGAGCAATAAGCTCATCTCCCTTCATTCCCATCCACAGGTGAGGAGAAGAAGATTGGGTGAAGGAAAGTGAAGGTTTTTGTTTGTATGTGTACATATTGTATTGTTTTTAAGTTAGATTATTGTTGAGAATTTTGAGAGTGGTGTATTTTTTTAGTTTTGGATTTTGATATTGATGTTGTATCATGGCTTGGAATGCCATTAAAGTTCGTAACAATTATTTCATAATGGTAATGAGTTATGGAATTGTGTATGGATATGGCATGTAAATTGTATATGGATGAAATGATATGAATGTGATTGATCGTGTTTAGATTCCGGACAGGAGGTCCGATGATTGTGATGCTTGATCTGAATTATTGAAGTGCTCTTTGTATATGAATTTATGGTATATAGACATGTTGTGTGAGATTTTATGGCAAGAAAGAAAAATAAGATTGTTAAATGTTGAGATATGAGTGCATATGAAGAAGAAAATGAATTGAGGTTGAGGGATTGATGAAAAGCCCATTTGGAAGTGGTTTTTCTTTGATTGATGAAAAAAAATTTTATACCGATTTGGTTTTGGATAGATCCAATTGTCTAAGCGGATTGAGATAGACAGGATCGTCTTTGTAGTTTTCCAATGTGCTTGTTTTTGTTTTTTTGTAAAGTATGTGTTTTTGGGTGTCGGAGTTAAGAGTTTTGTCCTTAAGTGTTTTGTTTTCTTTGGTTCCGAGCCTTTTGGATTTCTTTGGTTTTGGCCCACGCTTTATGTTTTCAAGATTTGTTTTTTGAAAAATTCTGTGCACGCTTTTTGATTCCGAAAGGTTGGGTTCCAGAAACGGGTCCCAACAAAGTTCCATATGCCTAACTCAAATAAGTTTGGCTCACTACTTAAATTTTAGGTCCATTTTAGCATGTTCACTTGCATTACTACAAACTAGTCCGTAAATTAAGGCTCTTTCTATTTCATTTATTTTATTATTGTGCAATTCATGCTTAATTACTTGTTTATATGATTGCCAAATCTTCCTTTTGACATGATTCGCAATCATTTATAATGACTAGCCCTAGTTACCCAAGGAGCTTAACATATTAGGAGTGGTTAAAACCATATCCATATCCCTTTTTTTGGGTAAAGGAGTAATGAGTTTTATTTTTTCATTTTTTAGGAAAGATCCCTATACTACTCCTAGTTTAGGTTTAAGCAAGTGTAAACCAATTAGTTAAGCATGCAAAATCATTTTAATGAGCCAAAGCAACCTTATCATACAAACTTTCACTTAAGTGACTAAACTAACAAATTTTCAAAGTGTGACTTCACTAAATAAGGAGTTTAACATTTAACTTGTTACTTAACTTTCCAATTTTAATCACTTTACCAAGTTAAGAATGGTGTGTTCAGAACTTTATACCTAAGCCACCATTTTCACATGACCTTACAATCTAAGTTTCTCCTCCTAACAACCTCGATTCAATTTCATCTATCCTAAACCTACCCACACCTATTTTTAACATTATCCTCAACGTTAATCAAACAAGGAACTAAAGATAAAGAAAACATAAAAGATAAGGGAACAAGAAAACTTCCCTTGAATTGTTGAAGTGATGTTGTTCCTTATTTAAGTGCCTATCAAACTTTCTTAAACAATTTCTAATTTGCAAATTCTAACTTACCCATTTAGCTTAATGAATTGTACCGATCAACCTCAAGCAATAATTACTATCTAAGAATGTAAAAGGTTAGTTTATTACCTTATATTCTTAAGTTATAGAGCACAATTGTTGCATCAAGGATATTTTCACATTTTAGCTTAAACTTTAAAATTTTCAAACAAGGTAAAATTAAATCTCATAATGTAGATAGGATAAAATTACAATTTATGAACATGGATGAGAATAAGCATGAAAAGTGCAACTACAATGAATGAATTTTTATTTATAGTGAAAGATAGCTTAATGCATGACCAAATTTGAAAATAAACCCAAGTTGATTTTTTCATTTGTCATGCACGAAATTAACCTAAATGAATTTATTATGAAGCTAAATGTAAGAAAAAATGAATGAAATGCATGTAAAGGAGTAGAAAAAACATAAAGGATTAAAAAAAAACATACTTATCTTGGAAAAGTTGGATTCTCGTCATCTTCCTTTTGGTGTGAGTCCTCTAGAACTAGTGGTATTGGCTCAAATACTAGAATTGGTGTGCTTTGAAATTGTAGATGAGCAAAGTAGTTGCAAAAATTTCTTTGATCTATCCCACATCCATTTTAGTGTTCTTTTACCTCGTTACAATATACCTGGTTTCACTTTTTAGTCAATTTAACTCCAATCAAGTTCATTCTTGATTGTCCAGACATCATTTCCTTCTTCCATTGAAGCTTGTCTTTATTGAGGTTGAGATGGTGAACCTCCAACATCCGTTAAAGATTGAGTTTGATGAGATTGAGGGGATTGAGAGGAATTCCATGGGGGAGTGGAATCTTTAGGTGTCACATCTAATTCCTACTCACCATTCACTTTGATCAACATATGCTACTTGTCTAATTTTTTTTATTGAAAGATTCCATGTTATGATCCTTTGTTAGTAGTCGACTTCTAATATCTAAAATACCCTCCTTACTGGTCATGTGTTGAATGATGAACTAAGAATCTTATCTGTTACTCTACTAGCTATCCTCTTAAAATGAATCACCAAAGCAATACCCATATTACATTCAAGCCTATTATGCATGCAATATAAGTAAATTAAACCATTCAAGTTCACAATACTTTCACCTTCACCTCTTTGTGTTAAATATTTGGCCAATCATTGATGTACCATAGTGTCTAAGTGTTTTTTGAAAGAAATGCATCTTAAATTAGTTGGGTTATAAGGTTTACTCTTCCCTATTAGGTGATGTCGAAAATTTTTACTATCAAAATGTAATACCTCAGGTCTTCAATCAACTAATGAAGGTAGGAATTTACTTATAGGTGGTGGAGACCTATATAAATCATCCAATACCCTCTAATGTTTCCCAAGCTTATTATATGACATCTCATACACTTTTGAGGCTACTCTAAATGTGATCCAGTTTGTGTGACCATGTTTAACCACTATACCATCAAACTCAAATGTAGGCAAAAAATCATAGGTTAATTCATTAAATCCTACTTCTCTAACCTTATGAACTAAAGTAAAACCACCTTCCTTAAGTAAGTTTTCAATATTAATTTTTCAATCATAACTCCTGTAACACCATAAAATCCAAGTATTTTGTCAATCAAAGGACCTTTTTGAAAGAATTGCATACCTTTCTTTATGCTTGGGGTCCTTGAGTTTTAAATATGGATGATTGTCAAATGGATTCTTTTCTTGGTTGTTTTTGGGGTTCCTTGCCTTTGGAGGATGATGAAGCCCTTTTGCTCATTTTGTTGTTCTTAAGTTATTTTACAACCTAAAACATAAAACAAAACAAACAACAACTAAATACACTAAAATCTAAATGTTAAAAAATATGGCATTTTAAATGTGTTTTGCTAATTTGTAAGTGTATTATTTGTTAAAGTTGTAAATGGGTTTTTAGGGAACAAAATATGTGAGTTTTGTGTAGCATGAGGTCAAAGTCTTTAGGATTATGAAAATTTTGAGTTCTGGAAGTTAATTTTGAAGGAATGGGTGTGGTCAAAAACTAGGGTTTAAGAGGAAGATAAAAATGGAGAAGAGAAAAAAAGTGTGTACGATTTTGATGAGTTAGACTCCATTATAGGTCACGAGTGTAACAGGTTAAAACCTTGACCACCATAGCCTGCAGTTAAAGTATTGAACCAAAATTTATGGGTCAGTGTTCCCCTATAAAAACTCACTTCAAATATATATTAAATATTGCATAAAAAACCCAAAAGAGTATGAAAATTCATAATATGACTAAAAATTGAAATAAAACCAATGAAAAGCACTTAAAGGAAAATGAAACAAGATGAAATTTAAGAGAAAAAAATGCATAAAACACTAATTAAATGTAATAACAAAATAATAGTAAGGGTAAGGGATTCTTTCCATAAGTGCTTGTTTATTGCCTAAGCTCGACGAAGCCTTCATCATCACGAGTTTACAATTGAAGGATAAACTTTGATTCAATCGACTTTTTGAAGTAGTGTTTGTGTCTTTGTCCACTCACCTTGAACTTCCCTTTTTTCTAGGTGTGGAACCTTAATTGCACTATAAGGTGTAATGTCAGAAATTGTAAATAGTCTTGACCAACTTGACTTAAGCTTGCCTTGAAAGAGGCAAAGTCTTATGATATCTAAGAGCACTTGGTTGCCAATTTTGAACTCCCTATCATATATTAAATGATCATGGAATTTTTTGATTTTCTATTTATAGTGTTTAATGCTCTCATATATGTTGAGGTGTAATTTTTTGAGTTTAGAGAGTTGCAAAGCCTTATTCTTATTGGCACACTTCAAATCAAAGTTTAGAAACTTTATCACCTAATAGGCCCTATACTTAAAGTTAACTTATAAGTGACAAGCCATCTTATAAACTAAATGATACAATGAAATCCTAATCAACATTTTGAATGCTTTTTTATCCACAATGCTTCATCTGATTTTTTTTAATCGTAATATTTCCTTTTAGATTCAATAGTTTTTTCAAATTCCTTATTTGAAATCTCAACTTATCCACTATTTTGAGGGTAGTGAGCCCAACTCATTTAATAATTTACCCCATATTTGTCCAATAATTTATAAATTAATCATTATAAAATGTGAGCCTCTATCACTATTAATAACTATAGGTGTACCAAATCTAGTAAAAATATTTGTCAAGAACTCAACAACCACCCGAGAATCATTAATTGTGGTTGACATTGCCTTAACATATTTGGAAACATAATCTACACTAACTAAAATGTGCATATTACCAAATAAGTTGGGGAAATGTCCCATGAAATCAATCCCCCTAAAATTAAACAATTTACATATAATTATATTGCTCAATGGAAGCTTATACTTACTAGAAATGTTATTTGTCCTTTGACACCTATCGCACCTCACCATAAAGTCATATGACTCCTTAAAAAGTGTTAGCTAATAGAAACCAGATTTAAGGACCTTTGCTGTTGTTCTTTGTGCCTTAAAATATCAACTTGTTTCTCTCAATTGACACTATTCCAAGATCAATTCTTGCTCATGCTCTGGGACACATTGGTTTATACATACTTTGAATGAAAGCAAATTTGCCTTCATGTGATTTTTCAAATCATAAATTTTTTTTTACGTTGATGATAAGTCAAATCATATAGGAGAACGTCAACTACCAAATAGTTAGCAAAATCAACTAACCAAGGTGTGTTAGAGGTTAACTCAACCGTCATTAAGTGCTTATCCATAAAAGTGTCATCAATTTACTTATCCAAGGTTTCCAAGCAACGAAATGGATAATGTACCATACTGATTAGTATCGACACAGACAACTAAAAAATGGTACAATATTAATCAATATCGTATTAGCTTAAGGGTAGATACTAGTCTTTTTGGTTAGTATTGGCCGATGTTTAAAATATCGATGAATACTGGTCCTAATTTGCAAAATCTAAAAAATATGGAACTAAAATGAAAATTTTTTAATCTATCTAACCCTAGCCACTCCTTTCGAGTCCCAGACTCTCAGTCCAAATTTTTTCAAGATGTTTTCTCTCTTCTTCACCTTTGGTTCTTTACTCTTTAGTTCTTCACATCATTGTTGCCTGTCTTTGTTGTTAGTCTTCAATCTTCAAATTGTTGTCATCATGGGTTTGTTCACTTGTTTTGCTTCTCTATTGTGTTCAACACTTTGTCAATTTGCCTCCTTTGTAGACCTATCTATATGTTACTCTTGATTGGGAACATAGGATACAAAATTTATAGGGTGTGCATAGTATGTTGTGGTGAGTTTGTGACATTAGAATAGTGTATTATGGTTATAGTGGTGTGTTGTATAGTCTAGTGCGTGTAAATATGTTGTGGCCTTTTGTAGTTGTGTCATGGCTTGTGGGTGGTGTAGCTTGGCTTGTGGAATGTGGATTGTGTTTGTGAGGGTGTGTTGTTGATGTTGGTGTATGTGGGTCTAGTTTGGTGCAGGTGGGCGGAGGTGGTTTTGTTAGTGTGGTGCATATGACTATTATTGGTATGTCGTTTATTTTAGTTAGTGTGGTTGGATGTGGTTATGTTGTTCTGGTGCGTGTGACTTGTGTTAGTGTGTGTGGTCTGGTCTAGTAATGGTGTGTATGGCTGGTGACTGGTGTGGCTTTAGGCTAGTCTGATATAGCTTTGTATGGTTTGGTTTGGTATGTTGTAACATCCCACCTCCTACTGGAAGGGTAAAATAGTAAAATTGGCATAAGATGAGATTAATTGGGATGTATGAGTAGTGTCCATGCATACT
>JANITW010000007.1:48265628-48281483 GCA_027564335.1 Erythroxylum williamsii
GCCGAATGGTGGTACAACACCAACTTTCATAACGCCATTCAGACCTCGCCATTCCAAGCTCTGTATGGATACCCTCCGCCACCACAAGCGGCGGCCTTGGAGTTACCCTCACCTGTGGAAAGTGTCAATCGTTACCTGGATGAGCGTCAACGCATGCTTTCCTCACTTAGGCTACATCTCCTCAGGGCCAAAGATAGGATGAAGGCTCAGGTGGATAAAGGGAGGACCGAGCGAACCTTTGAAGAAGGAGATCTGGTCTATTTAAAATTGAAACCTTACCGTCAGAACTCTATGAGTAAACGAAAAAATCAGAAGTTGAGCGCTAAATATTATGGGCCTTACCGGGTAAAGAAGAAGGTCGGAGCAGTCGCATATCTGTTGGATCTACCAGCAGGGAGTCGGATCCACCCAGTGATTCACGTGTCGCTGTTGAAGAAGGCGCTGGGGTTGGGAACAACACCATCTAGCGAACCAGTGGAGGACGGAGCAGCTCCAACAGCAGATCGACCCGAAGCCGTGATAGAGAAGCGATTCGTCACCCATGGTAACCCAGATGGTTTGAAGTGGCTCGTGCGGTGGAAGGATCGAGAAGTCGAAGAGGCCACGTGGGAGGATCCTCGATATATCCGAAGCCAGTTCCCAAACTTTAACCCTTGAGGTCAAGGGTTCTTTTAAGAGGCATGGAGTGTTATGACTCTTCTGGTATGGACTCAGAGGAGGGCCTGTTACATGGCTAAAGGTCCATTAAATAAAATCAAACCATGGGAATTGGCTAGCATAAATTGTTTTTATTATTTTACCATTTTCTGTATTCGGTTACAACAAACTCATGAGAATATATGTTGCTACAGTTATCATTGGGAAACAACAAGAAAATCAATATACAATATTCTCATCCTCAATTCTCTCTCTCCTTTCTTCTCTCTTCTAGTCTCCCTCCCTTCTCGATTATCTTCTTCCTGCCTTATTCCGTGCATCAAATCAGCTGGTATACTACATAAAATGAGTGGATTAGAAAAGAGATAAGAGAGAGAGAACATGAAAAAAATGAAAGAGAGAAGGAAGGGAAAACAAGCTAGGGTTTTAATTTCTTTGGCTTTCAAGGGAGATTTTGAAGTTGTCAAGAAGAGAATAAGGTAGAGGAAGAAAAGAGCTTCCATTTGAGCTAAAGATATCTTCATTTGGTGAAGAATCAAGTTATGATCAATTGAATCTTTGAATTTTTGTAAAGATTCTAGTTTATGGAGTTTAGAAAATGCTTAGGTTTGAATGTTCTAGAATCAATTTTAGTGATTTTACATTGTGGGATTTTTAAGTAGATTCTTATTGAATGAGATTTGGTTTGTTTTAGGAAATCAAGAGAATCCTACCCAAGAACAAGGGGAAAGACAATTGTGACTTAGAGTTTTGACAAGCAAACTAGGTGGGTAAAATATTTATGGTTATTGTATAAATAGGCAATGTGCCTAAATATGTACATATGTTTAAATTGCCAAGCTATGAATGGGAATTGGATATTATGAGATCATGTGAGGTTAGAAAAGAAATGATGAGAAATTGAGTTATGATATAGAGTAACCAAGTGTTCTTTAAGTGTGAGTCTAAGTTCAATTAGACACACATGAATTTTGAAATAGGAATGAGCATAAAATGTGTTCTAGAACATACCCAGGATTGTCATTAAACATGTATTATACATGGTCCATTATTACGATTGTGCATAAATGAACGTTTTTACTTGTGTAATTATTGATGAATGTATAATGGGTGTCTTGTATAAATAGGTCGTGCAGGTCAAGTGTCCACATTCAGGCATTCCCAAAAATTGAAAGCAAATGCTAATCTGGAGCGTACTGTTAGTAGACCTAGATGGTCTCTTTCTATTGTTTGTTTTGTTTACCTTTTTGATATTAATTGAATTCTGAATGTATCTGATTATGTTGTGTTCTGAATAGGAGGTCCGATGATTGTGATTGTGATTTGGATATTGAAGTGTTAATTGTATGTGAACGAGATGAACTAAGTGCATGGAAATGTTTGCTAAATGAACTCTGAATGTGATACTGCATGCAAGTTAAATGTGAATTCTTAACTATATGTTGAATGATGGACTACGGTCCGAGGATTAGTGTGTGTGATCAGATAAGAGCATGCAATATGTGTGATGCATTCCATGGCATGAATGCATGAAATATAAAGGCGTTGTGACTTTAGTCGCCTGTATGAAGCGCTTCCACGTAGAGCTATGCTCCGTGATTATGTGATGTGACTGTGTCTACGTGCCAGTATTCTGTTCTGATTGAGCCCTATGGGCCAGTATTCTGTTATGACTGAGCCTACGACCAGTATTATGTATATGTGAGTGACAGGCACTCAGTCACAACAATATGAACGAATGTGAGTCTCATGCATATAGCATTATAAGATCAAAATCCATTGAAGGTGAAACGTGAATTTATGTGAAGGTGAAATAATGTGAAATGTGAATTATGATTTATGTGATTGGGTGAGCCATCAATGATAGTCACTCATTGAGTTTGCAAAACTCACTCAAAATTTGCAACTATTTTTCAGGGTAAGAAGAATATCCCGTTAGGCCAACGGGAGTATACTTACAGCATTTAAGTGAAGGATAGGGGTCGAGATCAGTTTACGTCTGCATTTGTATTTTTCACATTTTGTATTGAATTGTATATTCCACATCTTTTTGTATAAAATTGTAATTTGAAATGACACAAGTGTTTTATAATTGTGAAAGGGCCTGAATGGCTATTGAAAATTGTGTTAAGTGAAAATGTTTATGAAAGAATGTGGGCCCAATTTGAGTTTCGATTTTTGCATTTTGTTTTATCGATTTTCAAAAAAAATTTGTGTGCCTTTGAAAGATTGAGTGCTTTAGCACACCACCCTCACGGGGCATGGACTCGGATATCACCATCGATGTCGGGTTTGGGTCATCGCGGGAGTGGGGTGCTACAAGGACTAAACATATAGAAATCAAACATCATTTGTTTAGAGATCATGTTTTAGAAGGAACCATTAATCTTTTGCATGTTAAAACTGAAAATAATGTAGGTGATATCTTTAATAAGCCACTTTCTAAAGATAGATTTTGTTTGTTAAAAAAAGAGCTTGGTATGTTTAAATTATCTAATATTACTTGGTATATGCAAATTATCTGATATTAACTATGTATAAAGATTCTATGCTAAATCTTTTTCTAGATATTAGCAGGCTCCTTCTAGTATGCTTTTTATAGGCTTCTCTTAGTTTAAAAGGCTCCTCTTGGTTTAATAGGGTATAATACAAATGTCTCAAAAAGGCAGTCATTAAATAATTTCGTTTCATTTTTTAAAACACTTGCATTGTTTTGACTACATTCTATCTGTGATTGACAGAAAATACGCAAACGATTACACCTCTTCTAATAGTATGTACGATTGTTCATTTTCACACGAATGCTCAAAAACCGTTTAGTATATCTTTAGAAGGTTTCTTCCTTCTTCTTATCTTCTTCGTTCTCAAAAGCGTAGCTTTTTCCTCTCTACCCCCAAACTCTATTTCTTCTCAAATCTCCTAAATCTCATTTACTTGAAATGGCATGAACAAAGTCCGAAGGTCAAAAAAAAACTTTGACTCCTACTACTAGCCATGGCAAAACTTTTCGCCATAAATAAGAGTTTGAAACTCTTGTTTTTGAATTGTCTTCTCTGTCACCAATAGTAGGATCACTAAACACCCCTACTGAACCTATTTATATCATCTCTATAAAAAAACCTTAAGTTTCAAAAGCATCCACTCACAAGACTTCATACGAGAGAAACAGAAAGATTTTGGCGAAGTTGTCTCTTCCTGAAGAATCAGATTTTGATTCATCTTCTAGACACAGTGAACCAATGACCAAGCAATAATATATCTTTGATCATATAAATAAAGTATTGATGACTCAAACCCTAGTCTATAAAAAAAAGTAGCAGAAGAGGAAAAAGAAGAAAAAAATCTTCTAGTGATGGGGAGCTAACGAGAAAGGTAAGATTCCATTTTCCTTCACTTCCTACTCTTACTCTACCTACTCCTTCTACTCTATCTTTCAAAACACCCGCACCATTTGTAACAAACTAGACCCCTTGCCCATAGACATTGCTCACTTTGGATTGCCCCTAAGGCCAAACCTCTCACGGTTTTGCTCTTCCTATCCTTGAAAAAACCGTGTCTTAGGGGAAGAAGTATCTATACCCTTATAAGGCATACTTCGTTCTCCTCTCTAACCGATGTGGGATCTCACACTCTCCACCCCCTTAGGGCCTGGCCTTTTTAAGGCCCAACCTAGCTGACACAATGGTTCAAGTACTGGCTCTAATACCTTTTGTAATAGCCTAGACCACCCGCCCACATATATTGTCCGCTTTAGGTTGCCCCTATGACCAAACCCCTCACAGTTTTGTTTTTCTCACCTTTAAGAAAACACGTCTTAAGGGGAGAGGTATTCATACTCTTATAAGGCATACTTCGTTGTTCTCTCTAGCCGATGTGGGATCTCACAAAAGCCCTGATACTAAACCTAGGGAAGAAGAAGAATCTCGGAAGAGAAAAAGGGAAGAAATAAAAAAAAGGCAAAACACCTATGGTTAAAGAGAATAATGAACATTATTCAAAATGAATTATCTTATAAAGAAACGTTGTTTGAAGAAATTCCAAAGGCAAAAAAGTCAAAATCAAAGAAACACAAGGAAGGACAGTCTTCAAAACCAATCAAGATGTTTTAATCAATGGAAGCTGAAGCACGATATGAAATGTGTTATAAGAAACAAAAGGTGGTTGCCGAATGTATTTTTCCTCCTCTTCTATTCAATGATATTGGTATTCCCATCTCTTCTTTTTTTTGGCTGGTTAGGAGAATTTTTTGTATTTAAATGAAACAGTATATGATGATTTAGTTAGATCATTTTATAAATATATAAGAAAAAATGAGATTCGTGGGAAGTTGGAAATCATCTCTTAGGTACGTGAGTGTGAGATTTTGGTTATTGAGGAAATATTGGGAAACATATTGAATATAATTCCCATAGGAAGTACTGACCTTCCTTGTCATAGTGGGACATTACTGATCTTGATTTGGGAGAAGTTGTGAATTTTTTTTCCTATATATTGAGAATATTCATGAAGGGAGACCTTGGTGTAGACATTTGGACTTACTACCAAAATGCCTTGCATCGATATCGACTACTTCAATTTTTCCAAGGAGTAGTTTAGTAGAAAGATGTAGTCTCTTGGACACACATATTGTGTATAATCTAATGAAAGGAAATAAGATGAACCTCCAGCAATGATTCTGCAATTTATGGTGGATAAGGGAAGTCATAAGAATACCACTAGTGGTCTGCCTTATTGGACAGTACTCACTAATATTTTCGCTCATTATGAAGTGTCTTATGATAATCTGGATTGGTATGAACCTGCTAAGTTTCATTCATCTATTCCCTATCAATTTGGATATAAGCTGAAAGATAATGTGTGAGTAGAGAAGAAAACAGAAAGAGTAGAAGACATCTTGGGTCCTATTCCATAGAAATCAACCCATGTCACATATCAGAATACAAATGATCTAATCCTTGAACAATTGAGGGACATGCGCTACAATCAAGATCAAATGCCTTAACAAAAAACTAGGATGCAAGACCAATTCAATGACATTCAACTCCTTCTTCACACTATTTTGGATTCCTTTAAGGAATATTTTACATGATTAATATACTCAGGTTGTTTTTTTTGGATATACTGATATTTTTTTTGTTAATGCCTAATTTTAACTATTACATATTTGTGCATTTTTTCTTATTTCTTGACTGCTTATCTCTTTTTGATAATGAAAAAGAGAGAGAGAGAGAGTATCCTTAGGACTAGGGAGAGTATATACTTTGCTAAAATACTTTGCTTATGTTATTATTTCTTATGATATATTTCTGAAACCTTTATCATTAAAATTCTTATATTATGATATCATATAGGATAGGCTCTTACCACTTAGTGGTAGTAAGAGGCTCCTATTAAATCACAGTTATTAGTAAGGACTTATAAATTACAGGTATCTTTTGAAACCCCTCTCAATCATTTGAATTTTTAAATATTTTTATTTATTAGTTGTCATTATCGAAAAAGAGGAGATTGTTAGCTCAAGGTTTGTTATTAACGATTTTGATGATAACTGTATAATATTTTAAAATTTATTTATTCAAATAGGTAACGATATAATTTTCCAAAAGAATGTTTCCTTTCTTACAAGATCCTTCTTAATGAATATACCTTATTTATTAGAAATGATTCCACAACGCCTGAAAGGATCTTACCATTCATATAATTCGACAATCAGCTTCTAAAAGATGTCAAAATTGATATCAAAGATTCTTTAAAGTCAAAGTCAACTTAGAATATAAGTAGAGTAATTGTTAGTTGAAGAAAATGTTTATTTAAGGAAGAGCCATCACATTTGCAAATATGTTAGATTTTTGAAATATATCAGCAACATCAATATTCTCAAAAGTCATATCTTTATCAAACTCTTTGTGCCTTAGAAAGCGAAAAATACTCTATTGAGATAGATTGTGATTCCTTGAAGCTTACATAGAGCAAACCCCATATTCATTGTTGTTGAGAGCTTGTAGAGGCCTATTAAACACTACGAGTGTGGAAGGATAAAGAACCTTGAAAAATATGTACTTGTGAGCTTAGAGAGGCTTATTAAAATTTACTACTTAAAATTTTTTGATGAAATACTCAAGTTGGATACTTGGGGACTAGATGTAGGCTTTATTATAAGCAAAACCAATATAAATTAACTATGTCACTCTTTCTCTCTTAACTTTTAAATTTTCGTATTATAGTGTTTGTGTTTAATTTGCAAAAGGCTCCTTCAATTTTAGAATAGGCTCCTTCTATTTTAATATTGCAAAAGGTTTTTTTTTGTTTTAAACTTTTACAGGCTCCTTTTATTAATAGGCTCTTTTCATTTTGAACACAACAAGCTCCTTTCGTTTTGGACATTAAGAAACTCCTTTCATTTTGAACGTTAACAGGCTCATTTCTTTTTAAACTTTAATAGGCTCCTGTTATTTACAAACCTTTTTGTTGAAATTTAGCAAATTCTTTTTGTTTACATAAACTAATAGTAACTTGCAAAATTTTTAAGTCACACACAATTAACTTCCTCTTACATGTGTTTGTTTTATTACCAATGTCAATTCCCTAATTATCAGTCTTATCAAACTCATCTCTAGAAGTCATAAGAAGACACAAATTATGTGGTCAATCTCAAAGGTCATCATATTCTTTATTAGTTTTAATATTTAGATATATTGTCACAAATAAATATTAATCTCATAAAACTTATATTGGTCTTCATAAATCTTGATAGTTAACTATGACCCCTATTAATATTTGAACGTTCATTGCTAATAATTAGTAAACTTTTGTGTATGAATTTTGAGTATAAATTTTGTTTTGACCTTTTGTACTGCAAATGATATTAAGATTCTATCTTATATGAGAAACTCAAACAATTTGAATTTAAAATAAAGATACCGAAATAGTTGAAGTTTCTTTATCCTAAATTCCCTATTTAAAAAAGTAATCTTAAAATTCTTTAGGCATGCAAATCATGTTAAATAAAATAATTTTGAAAGCTAATTTGATTTGACATGCATTTTGTTAATGTAAAACTTAGGGCACGTTCACAATCCTCCCTTAGCTTTCTCATAGTCTTTTTTTGTCAAATTTGATTCGCACATGCTTAATAAGACAAAAAAAAATAGTAGTAAGACAACAAAGAATAGTTGGCTAATTAGGTTAACTATATCTTCATTCTCCTTCCTATAAATAGGCAGGAGATGAACAAAGAGACAGTATGGGCAGAACAATAAGAGAGATGTGAGGTAAGAGGGAAAAAAATAGAGACAAAAAAATTTTATATATTTTTATAGGTCTGGTTTGTCTCCTTGTAATTCTTCAATTTTTAGTAGTAAAATTCTTATATGTTTGCCCATGATTTTTATCTTGATTTAGAGATTTTTCACGTAAAATTTATGTGTCTGTTTATTATTCCTTCAATTCTATTTAACCGCAAACATGCTTTAATATAGTCATTTTTAACAACATTTTCATCATGTCAAAAAAGGTAGGTAAGGATAAAAAATATGTTTTCCCAAAATATTAACGCTACCTAGAATATGCGGATTATTTTTAATATTTCATTGGATAGTATCCAATGTACAAGATTTGCTATTTTATGACATAAGCAACTTTACTCTTATATTTTTTACGAAAATGATATTTCTGTAATTTAAATTTGTAAATTTATGCTCACAAATAATCACATTTATAATACCATATGCTATTTTAAGATATTTTTAATTTTTAGTAATTTAATGGACATATAAATAATTCTAATTAAATAATTATATTAAATAATAATATGGTATTTAATATCAATTTTTATTTATTAAATATCATATATTTTGATCATAAAATTTATTTAACTTTATAATCAAGTCCATCTTGATTAAATTATTTTTTTCTCTTTAATTATTCTGTGTGTTTAACTCGTTAGGTTCCTAAATATGTTAGTAATAAAACTAATTTATAAGCCTAAACCATATATATGTGTAGGATTATATAAAATAAACTATTCTAGTTTATTCTTATTTAAATAACTTATATCAAATTAATGTTTAATAACACATTATCATTACTCAAATGTTTAGCGTACTAAAGGTTATCCCAGGAGTGAAAAAGTGATTTTATGCTGATCATGTCAAATAAAATGATTTGAAAGCTACTTTGATTTGACATGGACGCGTTTACAATCGGGGATCAAATCCCCTGTCTAAGTTACCCTGTCCCTACTCTATCCAGTGGGGTGAATGCCGTCAATTTATGTGGGGTCCACTGGGATCCACATAAATGGACAGCATCCACCCCACTGGACAGAGTAGGGACATGATAACTTGAACGGAAGATTTGGGGTGTCACAATCGTCCCTTAGCTTTCACGTGGTCTTTTTCATCATGTAGATAAAGGTGGGTAAGGACATAAAGTAGACAAAGGTGGGTCAGGACATAAAGTATGTTTTCGCAAAATATTAACGTTACCTAGAATATGCGGATTATTTTTAATATTTCATTGGATAGTAACAATGTACAAGATTGCTATTTTATGCAATCTATGAGGACATTCGCAACTTTACTCTTATATTTTTACACAAATAATCACATTTATAATATTTCTACGAATGTGGATTATCACTTGTTACATAACAAGTCTATTAAACAATCGAGGAAAGTTTCAAACACAACTCAATAATCTTGGAACCTTTACTAGTAAAAACCCAAAGGATCGGAATGCTTGAAGAACATAACACTTTGGACGTAATAAGGAACATGCAAAACATAATGAAAAAAACATCTGGAATTCAAGATCCAACATCGAAACAAGTGTCTAGAAACTAAAATCATACGAACAGTTTGGCTTAACAGAACGAATTCATTCGATCAAGGGATCCCAAGCCAAAGATTACAGATTAGACACCCGCAAACCCATGGCTGGAGATGCAAAAGAAGCAAGCTCGTCGTCTATTTCAAATTTTTCCATATCTTCCTTTTCCAACATGGCAAAAATCTCTAGACCGTCTTTTTCTTTGGCGTCAAAGATCATAATCAGGTTTTTCTGAGGCCACAATCCCAAGCCTACCCAGAAAGGCTTACCCCATCCAAAGTCGCATTCATATATTGAAAGCCGGCAACAACTGGAGAAGCTGATTGGAACTACTTGCCCACTACCTTGGGCCTCAGCTCTCTCCATCATCAGTTGAAGATGACCTTCTCCATCTTGGAGCTTTTCCAGCTCGTGTTCTGTTTCCACTTTTCTTATGGTTTCTCTCATTTGATTAATAACACAGCGATGTCCATCGTCTGAATTTTTATCAACCACTGCTACCACTGGCTCGTAAATGAAATTTCCCATATGATTATCCGAGAGAGGAGGTTTCATCCTTGAACGCAAGTTCAAGGCGTGTTTAATGATGCAGCATGTATTCGAATCGGCTATTAGTCGTGTTGATTTCACAAGCCTGTTGGATATAAATGATGTTAAGCTCTCGATTCGTGTTGGCTTCTGATGTCCCGTGCTATTGTATCTTTCTCTAATAGCTGCAATACTAGACGCGCTAAACAAAAACCTCCTGGAGACGATGCCATGTTCGCCTTTCAACATCTCGAAGCAAGTGTCAAAGTTTGATGCATTAACGGGTGAAAAGTACTTGGCTGCATCAAAACGAGGAACGTTTGTGTTATGATCCCCATGAGCAAAAGCAGCCCAACTCCTGAGGAATACAGCTCCTGACATGGCATCGGCGATCTTGTGCGATATGCCAGCCCCAACCACCATTCCACCACAGTCGAAGTAAGTGACTTGGACATAAGCAACCAAGTCGATAGGATCTGTGACATCAAAAGGAAAAAGGTCGTTGAAATGATTGCAATATGGGTTTCGAAGGATATCTAGGATGGTGCCTCTGGCCTTAGCTTCTACGAAAGGAACTCCCTCATCGTTGCAGTCTATGTGAGAGTTACCCATTACACGACCTGCAAAAGGGTAAAATAGGGTTAAGGTCTCAGACAAGGACTTCTTAAGCCTTTCGCATCTTTCCTTGTTGGTGATATTGGGGTTTCTTGGATAGACGAGAACCCAGGGTGCAAAAACTCGGACCATGATTTGATCAAGAGATGAGAGTTGACAATGACGAAGATGATCTGGTGTTGGAGTTGATGGTTTGACTAGACTCATTTCAGACAATTTCTCCACCTGGATCTTCATTTTCTCTTTTTCTTTTAGCTTCTCGTTCGTTTCTCACAAAAGTGTTGCATGCATATATAGCTAGTAACCAGGAAACCATTTACTTCTGTTTTGTTAATATACAAAAAGAATTATTTAACATAGAGGAAGGGCATCATGACAAAAATTATTGTAATTGCAATAATAAGTTGAAAGATGCATATAATGACAAATTTGATTTATAAGTTAAAAGTCTAAAAGAGAAATTGTTCTTATTAATATTAATACTTGTCTCCCAATTATTGTATAAAAAATTTAAGAAATTACTCTTAGTAATATTTGTGATATCCCACCAAATTTAAAGAGAGACCCCAATACACTTGTTTATTAGGCACATAAAAAATTGATTTCTTGTTTATATTTATTTTCTGTGCAATTATAAACTCACATAATCAATTACTTATATACTCTTAATTTGAATCAATGTTTTTGTTAGATTAGAAATTTGACGAATAAATTGAACTTTAATTAAATTAAAAATGATGACTTAAGTATTTATTAATTTAAGTGAATTAGTAAAATCTGTGTTAAAAATTATGTTGGTCCCTGAACTTTTCTTGAAATTTTGAAGTATAAGTTGACATTAGATGAGGAATTTGTGGTGAATTATTCATGTGCAAAGAAAAAGACAATTCAAGAATGTAAATTGTTATAGGAAATTAAGATAGATGAATTTAGCAAGTTGACGATGAGAGGGTATAGGTGTGTGTATGCTTTTGTTATTGATGTCTATGATTAATTATGGTCTAAAGTATGGTTTTTAGTTTAAATAAAATTGATAGTGAATACATTGTGTAAAATGGAAGTTAAGAATCAAGAAATAAAGAGAAAAAGTGTGAGAATATGAAGAATTGAGAAAGTTTGACTTTTTGGAGTAGAGAGTTGACCTTTTGATTTATGCAGAATTTGAAAAAATAATCTTCATGAAACTTGTAAATTATGTTGAAAGCTTTCTTTCGTCATATAATTTGATATTTTTCGATATCGGGCATGAAAGCTATGATCAGTCAAAGTTAAGTATATTTTTGCTATGTTTGAAAAATGCTATTAAAGATAGATTTGTGCGTACTGTTCTTTGAGGTGAATTATGGACTGAAATAGTTTGAATTAAGTTCAATGATCTTCATGAAAGTCATAGAAGACTTTCCAAGCTTTACAATGATGTATTTCATGTAATTAGTGGATGTGAGAATTGGAAGATATGAAATTTGGAAGTTGGATGAGTTATAGGTGAACCTCGATTATGGTAGAAACTTTGACTGAAAAATTAACCCAGTTAAAGGTTGAATTTTGTCTTTAAGTGCTTCGTGAAAGTTGAAGATTTTGATTTGATCTTTAGTTTGATATAAAATATGACATGTTTGGACCTAGGAGTTGAAAGATAGAAAATTTGAAAGTTGTGTGATTGTTTAGGAAGATATCCATATAGACAGAAAGTTTGATCGGTTTGTGATCCCGTTTGAGATGGAATTTATTTGTGAGTTCTTCATGGAAGTTGTAGCTTTATTTTGATACCAAAATTTTCAAATTTGGAGTTCAGGATCTGGAGTTATGAATTTTGGAAATTTCAGTTATTTGTATGCCATTTTGACTCCTTTTGTTTTTGTTATTTCGTTCCCAATCCAAACCCTTTTTCGATCTTTTGTTTATAATTTCTCCGTCCGACATCCGATTGATTTAGTTTTTGAAGCGTTGGATTCCTAAGAAAATTAACTACATCATGATAGGAAATTATGATTGTTCCAAGATTAAATTGAAAGAGTTTGATTTAATCAAAGTGGGTTAGATATTTTTTTGAGCATGGTTCAATAATTTGATGATATCTTGAGCTGTAGAGATCTAATTAAGTTGATTTCTGTTTCTAAATAAATTAGAGACATAAGACTACAAGTTATTTGAATGAATCAAATTTCAATTCAGTCCCTAAGATTTTCAATTTCTGAATTGAAATATTAAAGTTATAAGATTATATACGGGCAATTTGGGCATGACACTTAAGTCTAAGAGTTACAAGGCTTATATTGGAGGGCAAAATGGGCATTGCCCACTCATTAAGAGAGTACGAATTAGAAGAAGAAGATTGGGAATGGGAAGAAAAAGAAGGAGCCGTGGGAGAAGAAGAGAAGAAGGGAAAGCTAGAGTTTGAAGATCCTTGGAGATTTTGAAGAATTTGAAGCCAAATCAAGTAAGTATTGTAACATCCCATCACCGATGGGAAGGGTAAAATGGTAATTTGAGACGGGTTATAAGTGTGTATATGCATCTCGGCATAAGCATGCATAATATGACCTCCATATATGCATACATTATAATTTTTGTAAATGCACATGATTGTATATGCATTCACGACATTTTCCGGCAAAAGTGTTTATTGTGAAAAATGTGATGTTTGTGCTTGAAAAATTAATTGGAGTGGATTTTTGTGTGTTTTACATTTTTGTGAAATTTTAGAAATTTTTCTGAAATTTTTCGAGCAAAATTTTCAGATCGAAAAAATTGACAAGTGACAGACAGATTGGGTTTCCGGTACCTAAAAAGACTGCCCAATGGCACTGGAAATGTTGATACATGATTTTAGGATTTATTATTTTGAGCCATTGGAAATTTGGAGAGAAATTGGACTAGAAATTAAATTATTTTGGAAAGGAATTAAATGAACCTTTAAAAATAAGACAAGTGGCAAGTGACACATGTCACTTGCCTACTTAGTCTTTGTCTTATGCTTAAGTGCTTTATAAATATCCTAACTTGGGGCTCTCCACGACACTTCTAGGTTGAAAGAATAAAAAGGTGAGTTTAAGTGTTTTCTTCCTTCTTTCCTTCGTGAGTTCTTCTCTTCTTCTTTTTCATTGGTTTTCTCCTTCTTTTCATTGGTTTAGCATCTTCACTCACACAAGAAATCCTCCTATGCCACTTGCTTCCTCTTCCTTTGTTCTTTTTTTTTAAATCCTAGTACTGAAAAGCTGTAGTGAAATTCAGTCTAGTACCCAAAGCAGCCTGTAAACTCTTCCAGAACCTCGACGTAAATCTGGGATTCCTGTCTGAGACTATAGACACTGGGACTCCATGCAGTCACACAATCTCTACCACATACTTCTGGGCCAACTGATCGAGAGTATTGTTCTCTCTCACTGGCAAGAAATGGGTCGATTTAGTCAACCGATCCACTATGACCCAGATTGCATCATGCTGCCTCGGCGTCCTAGGCAACCTCATAATGAAATCCATAATAATTCATTCCCATTTTCACTCCGGAATGAGCAACGAATGCAGTTTCTCCACTGGAGCCTGGTGCTGAGCCTTAACCTGCTGGCACGTCAAACATTGAGAAACGAACTCTGCCACCTGCCTCTTCATGCCAGGCCACCAGATTTGTAACTTAAGAGTATTATACATCTTGGTAGAACCAAGATGCATAGCATAGGTGGCCATATGCGCTTCCTCCAGAATCTCACGCCTCAAATCATCCACATCAGGAACACAGAGTCTTTGACCCATCCATAAAGTCCCATCTCTCAACTCAAAATCAGAATCCCGATCAGATCTCACTCTCTCAATCAGTCTCACCATAGCAGGATCCTTGTCCTGAACTCGCCTAATCCTTTCATGCAACATCGACCTAAGCCTCAGAGTAGCTATCAAAGCCCCATCTTGATCCAAATCCATCTGCACATTCAAAGCCCTCAACTGAATCAAACTAGGCAATCTCCCAATCTGAATCTGAGCTGCACTGATGTGAGACTTCCTACTCAACGCATCTGCCACCACATTAGCCTTCCCTGGGTGATACTCAATCGTGTATTCATAGTCCTTAAGCAGCTCTATCCATCTCCTCTGTCTTAGATTCAACTCTCTCTGACTCAGCAAATACCTCAAACCCTTATGATCAGTGAAAATCTGAAACGTCTCACCGTACAAATAGTGTCTCCAGATTTTCAGGGCAAAAACAACAGCAGCTAACTCCAAATCATGCATAGGATAGCTTACCTCATGAGACCTCAACTGTCTCGAGGCATAAGTAATCACTTTACCATGCTGCATCAAAACACACCCCAATCCCTACTGCGAAGCATCACTAAAAACTTCAAAACCTCTAGCCCCTGACGGTAAAGCTAACATCGGTGCCGTAATCAACCGATGTTTCAGCTCCTCAAAACTCTTCTGACACTCCTTAGTCCACCTGAAGACCACATTCTTCCTCAGAAGTTTTGTCAGAGGGGCTGAGATCACTGAAAACCTCTCGACAAACCTCCGGTAATAACCAGCCAGTCCTAGGAAACTCCGCATCTCTGACACATTCCTTGGGGCTTCCCAATTCATCAGTGCCTCAATCTTATGAGGATCAACCTGAATACCATCTCTAGTCACTATATGGCCCAAAAACACCACCTCATCCTGCCAAAATTCACACTTACTGAATTTGGCATATAACTGCTTATCCCTCATAAGCTACAAAACAATCCTCAGATGCTCAGCGTGTTCCTGTCTATCCCTCGAATACACTAATATATCATCAATGAACACAATAATAAACTGGTCAAGGTAGGGCTGAAAAATCTTATTCATCAAAGCCATGAAAGCTGTCGGGGAATTTGTCAACCTAAACGGCATCACTAGGAACTCGAAATACCCATACCTACTCCTAAAAGCACTCTTAGGCACATCAGCCTCTGCTATCTTCAACTGGTAATATCCAGATCTCAGATCCAACTTAGTGAACACCTGAGCTCCCTGTAACTGATCAAACAGATCATCAATCCTAGGCAGTGGATACTTATTCTTCACTGTCACTCGGTTCAACTGCCTATAGTCAATGCACAGTCTCAGAGTCCCATCCTTCTTCTTTACAAACAGTACCGGAGCTCCCCATGGCGACACACTCGGTCTAATAAATCCCTTGTCCAATAGCTCCTGCAACTGAGCCTTAAGCTCTCTCAGTTCCACCGGTGCCATCCTATACGGAGGGATCGA
>JANITW010000007.1:48803030-48817000 GCA_027564335.1 Erythroxylum williamsii
AGTCTATTGTATGAAGCTCTTTTTAAAAAGCTATTATTTTAATTGACAACCAAACAGCCAATTAGCTTCTTAGAAAAGCTCTTTTGATAAAAGCTCAACTGACAAAAGCTCTATTGAAATAAGTTCATCCAAACAGGCACTAAGACACTTGGCTGGCCATGAAGCAATCCAAGTATCCTTAAAAGAAATCACAATCACTAATTTAAACCAAGAATATAAAGATAGTGTCTTATCCTCAAACGGTCATACTCTTACCTCTTTTAACGTTAGATATGGTCATTGGATGTTATGCAAATGATGTAGACTGGAATGCTGGATGTGTTCTAACCAAAAATGCATGGCTGTATCTGTTTGACTAATCTTTCCCAAGCTTTTCTTGCATCATTTAACAAAGCTCATGCCGTTAATGGAGATTGCTAGGAAAAACAAAATTACCTCTTATGGTTTTGTGGAGAATACTATTGATAGGTGTATTTATATGAAAGTGAGGAGGAGCAAGTTTATTATTTTGGTATGGAGAATACTATTAATAGGTGTACTTATATGAAAGTCTAGGGGAGCAAGTTTATTATTTTGGTATTGTATGTTGAGGATATCCTTTTGGTTGCTAATGATTGAGCTTGTTACATTATGTAAATAAATTTATCCCTAATAACTTTGAAATGAAGGATATGGGTGAGACATTCCATGTGGTTAGAGTAGAAATATTCCATCACAGGGCACAAGGATTATTAGGGTTGTCTCATAAAGGATAATATCAATAAAATATCGTAGAGATTTAAGATGAAAAAAATAATCAATAGGTGGGTTAGTTCCAATTCAAAACAGGGATAAATTAGTGAAATGCAATGTCCCAAGAATGATTTAAAACGGAAGGAAATGGAATCTATTCCCTATGCGTTTATAATTGGGAGATTGATTTATATTCAGAATTGTCCAAGATTGGATATCAATTTTGCTGTTAGAATGTTAGGTCGATATAAAAGTAATCTCGGATTAGACTACTGGAAAGCTGCAAAAAAGTTCTTAGGTATTTAAAAGATAACAAAGATTATATGCTCACGTACAGGAAATCAGATCAATTAGAAGGGATCGATTATTCAGATTCAGACTATGTTGATTGTATAGACTCAAGGAAATCTACCTTCAGTTATCTATTCCAACCAGCAGGAGGGGCAATTTTTTATAAGAGTGGAAAACAATCTATCATTGTTACTTTTACCATGGAGGCTAAATTTGTGGCGTGCTTTGAGGCCACTATTCAAGCATTGTGTTTACCAAACTTTGTCTTAAGGTTAGGTATTGTTGACAATATAGCTAGATCGCTATGAATTTATTATGATAATTCTGCAGTTGTCTTCTTCTCTAAAAATGACAAGTATTGTAAGGGTGCTAAACACATAGATATGAAATACTTGTCAATCTAAGAAGAAATGTAAAAATATAAAGTATCAACTGAGCATGTTGGAACTGTTCTTGTAACACCCCATGTTAGGGGTTAGAAAATTAAGAAATTCCAGTTCATCATTTGCTTTGCATAATTGAGTTTTCACTTATGCGCATATGCAATTTTGGACATATACAAATATTTATACATGCATTCATTGACATATTTTGGGTATAAGTGATTTTTTTTAATGTGATTAAATTATAAATTTTTGATTAATTGTGTTACAAAATTTATTTGGTAATAATAGTTATTATTTCAGAATTTTGATGAATTTTAGAAAAATTGATCGAAAATTTGAAGTATTTTCGACTAGGAAAAATATTGAAATAAGAGAAAATTTATTTAGTGACAAGTGGATCTATTAATGTGTGACATGTAGACAAAGAGTTAAGTGACAATTGGTAGCCTTACTTGGAGGACACATGTAACACATGCATTAGAGACATATGTCAAGCCTTAAGAAAGACACCTAGGCATTAGGAAAAAGTTTCTGCAAACCCTTTTCTTTGGTTTCACTGAAGCCACCATCTCCTTTCTTGCTTTGCCATCCCCAAAACCCATTATTTGCTCTCTCTATTTTTGGAATTTTGCTGAAGTATAAACCATATAAGTAATGCTTTAAGTTTCATGATAGTGTAAATGATTTCTGTTCAGGTTTTAATGTTTGTAACTGAATGCATGCATGAATGGTATATATTTTCATGCTTGTGAAGTACTACATATGTAAATGGTGTTGATGCATGTGTGGGTGATGAAAGAAAAAGTAAATACAGTGATTAATTAACAAGATGAAGGATTATAGTCATTGGAATATGATGTATGCAGTATTTTACTAAACATGCATCTGTATTTAGGCCATAACATGATCTGTGAATATCCAAATTGGATGGAGTTTGATTTATTGTAAACTAGAGACATAGAAATACACTTTTCATGAAAGAATAGAACTCAAAATATGTCCTTAAGAGTCTAGAAATTTGGCTTGAATTTGAAATTGGTGTTATATCAAGATATGAAAACAGTCTGCGGATTTTTTAGTATAACTTGTAGGATATTGAACTAAAATGTATGATATTAGTGTCATTAGACTTTTAATACATTGAAGAACATTTGATTAGTAGAATATGTTGCCTAAATACCCCATTATCAAGGTCAAAATGGTCATGGAAATCAGAGCCAAAATCTGCTTAAGAAAAATCAGGAAAAATTTAATAGGTTATGATTGATTTTATGAAAAAACAAATTGGTTTGAGAATGAGTAGTTTCAATTATGTACAGAATGAATAAACTGAGAAATTAGTGAAGTGATATGTGTAGAAAATGTGGTAAACAAATGTTGAAGATGATGAATACTGGAGAAAATTTTCTAGTTTTGGTATTTGTACTTAATCTTGCATTTTAAGTTGTTTTAGAGTAAGGTGAGTTGGAATAGGAGTAAAAATGTAGAAAATATAAGTTATAAATCGAGTATGATGAATAAATCAGTAGGAAGAAGAGTGAAAAAGTCTGCAGCTTCGGTTATGAAGGAGGAAACTTGTGTTTTTTTTAGAGAGAAAAGAGAAGACTAGTTGCACCAAAACCGAACTGTATTGACTCTTTTAGTCACAACTTTGTCATCCAACCTCCAAATGACTTGAGAATTGAACCAATAGACTCCAAAGATATTTTTCTTTCTTTCCATAAAATTTAGAGTCATATGAATTGATTTGAAAGATATTGATTGGATGAAAGTGTAGAAATGTGCTAGAATGTCATGATCTGGAGAATTTTCACTGAACATGCTTCATCTGTAGAGTTTCAAATGAGTTTATTCTTAATTCAGATTAAACTTGGGACATATTTCTACAACTTTTTTGAAGAAGGTGATTTTTAATTCTGTCTCTAGGACTTTCAAAATTGACATGAAATTAAGTCTTGGCTTAAGTTGTAGCACTACCAGGGACAGAAATCATATCCTATGATTATTGAATAAACTGTATTGTTGTGGGACAAATTAGACTAAGATTTCTTCACCAAAGTTGTATCATATTCTCTTAGCTTTAACTTGGTGTAAAGTTTGTAATTTTTGGATATTGGAATTGAGAGTTATGAGGTGTGCAACTTGGAGGCATGATCATGCATTAGCCAAAAATTTCAATTGTACACAGTCTGTGGTATTTTGAGCATAACTCATAGAATAATGAACCAAATTGAATGATCTTCATATCAATAGAGACTTAAGACACTTAGGAACAATTAGCTAGAAGAGAGTGTTATAGAAATACTTCATTATCTTAATCTTTTTGATTGTGCAAAGTTGATCTGAATGAGGCGCTTCTAGCAAAAGCTAGAACAGTAATTAAATGTATGAATTTTGGAACTTTTGAAGTACAATTGACGTTTACATTAGTTTAGTAAGAAAATATACCCGAGACTTTATCATGAACATGCATTATACATATTCAGTATACATAAATGAATTCTTAATCACGCACAATAGTGATTTGTATATGTGTTAAATATTATAGAGGAATGCATAGAACGATCACTTCCAGATATTGTCGGGACTTCAAGACAATAAGCAAACGGGAGCGATTATGAGTAACCTAAGATGGTCTCAGCTTGATTTGTTTTGTTTATTACTGAATTGAATTGATATTGATGAATGCGTACTAAATTGTGTACTGATTCCAGACACGATGGTTCGAGGTATTGATTGATGAATGTGATATTGAAGTACTACTTGTATGTGAATATGATGACTACTTACTTTGCATGAAATGTCTAAAATGACTTTGTATTGTTTTAAAACTGTTGAGTCTTAGTTATGGGTAAATAGGCATTCCCAGAAGGGTTTGCAGCTGCTCCTGTGACACTTCAGTGTCGAGACTTCTGTCTCTCCTAGATAGTTCAGTGTCGAGTCTTGGATCTCTCTTGTATAAGTCCCTTTACCCACCTCTGTAAATGGATTTATAGTCCTTTGATTTTGTAATCTGATATATGTTTGACTCTAACATAAACAAAAATTGTATTCTAATTCTGAAGGGTTTATACCCTCTTGTGATATTCAGTTCTGATAAGTATAAAAATCTATTCTAAAATGCATTATGTCTGATTTAATGTTAGGCAATCTTTCAATGCATGCTTATAATGTTATATGATTCTGTATGATGAGTTGTCACTTCATGTATAGATTAGTTATTACTTACTAAGTTATATGCTTAGCACGGTGGATTTGCCCCGTGTAGGTTCAAAGCGAAGATTATAAAGACTGGGACAAGTCAACCGAAATGGCAGTCTGAGTGTTGTTTTGATAAAAATGTATTATGAGTTTATTTTGGGCTTGAATCTGATGTGTATGACTTTTCAATTTGTTTGAAGGTTTGTAATAACCTTAATACAAGTTGGTCTTTGAATTTATGGTATGTAATATGATAGGCATAGTATGAATGACATGTTAAGTATCATATGGTTGATTTGAGATTCTAAAATGCATGTATGAAATGTTCCATCTCGCTTAGATTTGTCTCGGTTCTGTATATATGTTTTGTTGTCTGTGTGGCACTCCGGTATCCTCCCAGGGGGAATTAGGGCATCACATTTGGCTTAAATTTTTAGGGATGATGGAAGAAGAAGAAAGTGTTACCCTAACTCCCATAGACTCATAGGCTTCTTGTTTGGTTTTTAGGGTAAGATTTTCGAGCCTTAACAACTCCATTTGGTGAAGGAGTTCTTCATGAGAAAGTTGTGACGTAGGGGACAACTCTTGAGAAACCATGGTGGAAGATGATATAGTGGATGATGAAATAGGGGGTTGAACCATGGCTCTGATACCAAAATGATAGCGTTTCAAGGAGATTGGACTGACTGGAGTGACTAAGAGGTCAACAGAGTAGTTTGGTAGAATTTGGCTAAGTAACGGTAGTGGAGATGTTTTGTGCATAGGTTGTATTCTAGATTTAAAGGGCTTTGCGTCAGCTTTCCAATGTTTCAAGTTTGACTCAATTTGGATGTGTGGTTTGGAAGATATGAGTGATTTAGTACAGGTTGGTCAAACTAGGCGGTAGAATGATATGTGTGTAGAAATTAAATGTTTTTGGAGAATAATCAAACCCAAACTATAGCAATTGGTTTGCTATGAACCCAAATGAAATTAAAAAGTAAAATAAAGCAATAAAACAGAAATTTGAGTTGCAAAAACTTGAAAGGAAACTCTCACTCTTTTATTAATTCCCAAATCTTACATATAGAAAGAAACTTGACTTAAATAAGCAAACAAAAGCTAGAAGAATGTGGATGACCACATGCTGTCTAGCCACACATTCTTTATGACATTAAATGACTTTAAAGCATACTTAATATGGCTCATAACATCTATCATTAACTTGTCATTAAAAGAAAAAACAACTAATTAAAAATTACACTAAATGAGCATTAAGTAGCTCTTATTCAATGCAAATTTAATGATAGATAAGAGCATTGAAACCTAGCCAATAAGTTACTCTATTGGGCAACAATTTGTCTTCTCTTGGCTAGCCTTGGACTCTTTAATGGGCTGGGAATGAGCTTTAATTAAATCAGATTGGATTAAGGCTTTATAGTCCCTAAATGGTTTCCATAAGGCCCGAAACTTCATAAAACAACTCATCTCAATTTCTTCTTTAATTTCTTGATCAGTGGCTTCCTTTTCTACTCCAAGGCCTATTGCTTCAATATCTTCAATGGCTAATATGGATGGTCCTCCATCATAAAATTTTGCTTAAATCCAAAGATAACTTACTGGAAGGAAGATTTTCACTCTTTCTCCACTTGAGTTGAATAGGAAGATGTTCACACATAGTTGCCTGTGTGTCAATGTTTTTACCCTTAATAAGCATTTGGAACCATTCCCAAGAGCACAAAAGCCAGTCTGGCCTCATTTCCAAACAATCTGATCTAC
This sequence comes from Erythroxylum williamsii, assembly GCA_027564335.1. Classification (NCBI taxonomy): domain Eukaryota; kingdom Viridiplantae; phylum Streptophyta; class Magnoliopsida; order Malpighiales; family Erythroxylaceae; genus Erythroxylum; species Erythroxylum williamsii. The sequence continues at coordinate 48,809,399 of JANITW010000007.1, forward strand.
TATGGCACTTGTTGCTCCAAGTATGGGGGTTTGCTGATCCGCATAAATCTAGATTCACTTTGAGTAAAGGCAAGCCATAGTTGTTTTCACTTTGATAAAAGGATATCATTGAAATCTCCGAATCAAATCAATTGTCCATTTTAAGATCTTCTTACATTTTTCAGCTATTTTTTTAATATATTAATAGCTGGGTGAGTGTAAAAGTCTATGTAATGATTAAATAGATGAAATAAGATAATAACTCAATTAAAATTAGAAGAAATATGATATAGAAAATATTGTTATGAGCAAAAAAGAGTTATAATATAAACATTCACTTATTGAAATGTTAACAAATTTGACTTTTGGATGCTTGAATTTGTTTTTTAATACATGAAATAAAAAGATCAATAAGTATTTATAAGTATAATAAACTAATTATAGCCACATATTTTATTTTGTCATAATTACCATAAATTCCAATATTTATTTTTATCTAGATTTTTCCAATATTCTCCCACTTAAAGATTTGATTTAGGATCAATGAATCTTCATACCACCTTGTCAATATCATGTTGCTTAAATTTTTGCCAGCTATATGAGTATCGATACCAAATAAACTTTCCATTATTGATTGTTATTGTCTTTGGTATATTCTTTGTACATAGTTCATTCCTCCACTTTCTCACAAATAAAGAGAATTGAACTCGTTACTTGACTTTTTAATGAAATATTTCAATCTTTGCTAAATGCAAAGTACTTTGACTGTCACAAAATAATGAAAGCTTATGTTATTTATGCCCAAGTTTTTCAAACACAAATTTCAACCATACTAGTTATTTTCTAGCTTTTGTAGCTACTAAATATTTCTCTTCCATTATTGACACAACCATAACTGATTGTAGCTTTGAAACCCAACTTACAATCTCACTAGCTTGTATGAACACATAAAATGTAATAATTTGTTTTTATCATGATTACTTATGTAATCAAAGTGAACGTATATTTTTATAATAAAATCTAATCCTTCATATTGCAATGTAAGATCAGAGGTATCTTTAATGTATCTCAGGATCCTATTTATAGTATTACAAGGTTTTTTACCAAAATTTCCTTCATATTGTAATGTAACATTAAAGGAACCAAATCTTTTATATTTATTACCTTGATGTCTATTTAAGACTATACAAAGATTTGTTTAACTTACAAACCAAATTCCTTTTTTTTTCCTTTTTCTTCAAAATCTTTTGGCTAGAGAATATAAATTTTTCATCAAGATATTTATAAAGAAAAGTAATTTTTCTCATGTAACTACTCTACATGTAAGTCAAATATAGCAAAAAATTTTAGGACTACTTTAACCATAGTAAGTTGAACTTCAAGAGAAATATTTCATTAAAATCAATTCTTTCTTTTTTAGCATATTGTTTTACAACCAATTCATGATATCACTATATTTGATAGTCACCATTTCATTTGATCTTAAAGACTTATTTATTACCAATTAGCTTCCTTGCTTGTGTTAATGGTATAAGTTTTAATTGTTTATGAAAATTTTCAATTTCTTCTTTCATTGTTATCATCTACTCCAAGGCATTTGTATTATTATATGCTTTTTAGAGAGCTAATGTCTCTTTATCCTCTGTTAAAAGGTAGTATGTTATATTACCCTCCATTATATCATCTAAGTGTCAATTTGGTAGCCTTTTTATGAGTTTTGACTAACGAACTTTTGAAGCTTTAGGCTAAACTACTTTTTAAACATCTTGCTCTTATGTTAATTTTAAGAAAGTTCGAAATTCCTTTTCTACCTATATTATACTCTCTAAAATTCTTTACCAAGTGTTATCTTTTTTTCATTTTGTTTGTAATTTTCTTCATGGCATCCTCGCTAATAATAATGTTGTGGACAGTGGGATCTAAAAGGCAATAGCTCTTCAATCTTTTTTTATAATTTAAGAATAAGTTTTTTTTTAATTTTAGATCTAATTTCATGGTTTTTTTTATATTATACATTAGTCAAGATGATTTGCAAATACATGGATGTTAAACTAATCTATTAGTCTTCTAACCCACATCTCCCATGATAACTTCAACTCAATTTATAATTGATGAAACCTAATTCACCATATAAAATGAACTACTGATTGCTTCTTGCTAGAAAGTGTTATACAGGTCTGTAACTCTCAACATCACTAATTTTCTTTCTAATATAGTTCTATCCATCTGTTCTATCATTCATTTTCTTTTTAGTAATATATTCAATATTGAATTGTCTTTTAATTCCTCTTTGCTTAGAAAATGCATTTGATTTATTGTCAATATATTCCCTTCCATTTTTAGTCCTTAAACACTTAATCTTTTTACTAAAATCAAGTTCTACGTGTTTTTGGAAACTAAAAAAACTAAGAACCCGTATGATTTCCTTTTAATAGGGTACACCTAACACCTCTTAGAATAATCTTTAATAAAAAAGATAAAGTGCTTTTCAAATCCTAGGGATGGAGTGGGTGATTGTCACACATCAAAGTGAACCAATTTAAGAACGACCTTACTTCTTGAATTTGATGTGTTAAATTTTTCACAGTGCCACTTGTAACATAATGCTAACAAAATGATAGTGATACGTAAGTGAGTTCAAGGAGCAACTTTTGCTTAGTATGGACCTTCATTCCTTGTTTAGATATATGTTCAAGTTTTTAATGCTATAATATTGAAAATCTTTAACTTTGACTTTTTGATGTGATTGATGCTTCTCATTCTAGCAATGTCGCTCTTTTTAACTTATACAAGTTTTCACCTATCCTTTCTACCTTTATAAGTACAAACGCACCTCAAATTATCTTTAAAATCTTATTGAAAATTTCTATTTGCACCTAAGATCAACTAATTGTCCTACAGATAACAAATTCTTTTTTAAGCCTTCTCGATGTTATATTTCTTAAAGAGTATGAATTGTATTATCATACATTTTCAACTTCATGGTTCTAATAATAACTTTAGAGGATAATCATCATATAATTGTACAAATCCTCCTAAGATAGATTTCTAATGATGGAACCAATTCTCTTCTGGTGGTTTTATGAAGAATAAATCTTAAGTAGATGAGTTATATATGAAGTATTGACTTCCTACTTTTAATTATTGTTGCTACTTCACAATTTAAAACATTGCCATCATTTAAAGTATTAGCAAAATTCTCTTAAAGATTGAAATGTTTTTTAATTAAATTCCAACAATGCTTTTTTAAGTGACCTTTTTCTAACCATAATTGTAGCATTTTAAAATTTTCTTATTTTTTGATTTGATTTATCATGATTTGGGCTCCCACTTGGACCATATTTCATCTTGTCCTTGTAAAGGCTTTGACTTATTATAAACCAAATAATCTATCTTCCTTATCTTTGCACCAAATTTCTAATTCCATAACCTTGTTCATCAAAGAGTACATAGCTTGTAAGAAAATTATTGGCTAAGTTAATAATGAGTTGATCATACTAATCGGGTAGACTTTGAACTAGAAGTGTGACATATTCACGTGACTCTATTTTCTAATCCAACAAAATGAAGAGAGATAGTATAATAGTCAAATTACTAATGTGTTCAGTCATCGAAGTAGATTATAACGTCCAAAGAGTATAAAGTTCTCTTGTAAAGAAAATTTTATTATAGAGTGATTTGATCTCGTACAACTTTATGAGATAATCTCATATATCTTTTGTCATTTTCTCATCATTTATGCTTAACAAAACTTCATAACATAAAGCTAGGTGAAAACTTGCGACAACATTCACTTTTATTTTATTCCATTTTGTCTTCATTTGTGAAATTCTTCAACCTTTTGTTAATGGCAATAAGACAATTATCTTTTATAAATATGACTTTCATTTTTAAGTTTCACAATAAGAAATTATTCCTATTAAATTTCTCTGTCACAATTTTAATTATCAATGTTTTTATCCCAAACTACTTTGACTTAAGAAAATAACTCTTACTATTTTATGGAAAAAACAATTGCATACATAAATATTACATAATGCCTTCAAAATGTGAATAATATCTAAACTATTTATTAATGCGAAGGATCCACTTATAGTGTAATAGCCCAGATCACTCGCTCACAGATATTGTCTGCTTTAGGCCTTGGCCCAGCCAAGCCCTCACAGTTTTGCTTTTCTTGAGAGCTTCCCAAAAGGTCACCCGTCTTAGAACTACTCCTGCCCTAGTATGTTTAACTTTGTAGTTCTGATGGGATCCGATGCATTAGGGCATGAAAACGCATCTGTAAGGGAGAGGTATACGTACCCTTATAAGGCGTACTTCATTTTCCTCTCCAACCGATGTGGGATCTCACACTCTCCACCACCTTAGGGCCCAACCCTCTTTTGGGGTCCAGCCTAGCTGGCACAACGGTTCGGGTATCGACTCTAATACAACTTCTGTAATAGCCCAGATCACTCGCTCATAGATGTTCTCTACTTTGGGCCTTAGCCCAACCAAGACCTCACGATTTTGCTTTTCCTGAGAGTTTCCTAGGAGGTCACCCATCTTGGAACTACTATTGCACAAGTAAGTTTAACTTTGGAGTTCTGATGGAATCCGTTGCATTAGGGTATAGAAAACACGTCTGTAAGGGAGAGGTATTCGTGTACTTATAAAGCGTATTTCATTACCCTCTTCAACCGATGTGGGATCTCACATATAGTGATAGCTACAAAGTATACAATAAGCATATATATATACACCTTAATTAAATTTATAATGTTACTTATTGGAATAATTTGGTGAATAGATTAACATCATAACTCAATTAATATTTAAAGAAATATAATACATTAAGAATTATTATGAATAATAAAAATACTTACCAAAGAAATCTTGATACATGAAATAATGGATTTCCATTTCAAGAAGCTAATTCATAGCGAATATGAAATTTCGAGTAAGAGGATTGCTCAAAGACTATCTCATGTGAACTAACAGCTTCTGATTCTCTATACATGAAGAAGATGATAGTCGATCCACATTGTACTTGTAAAACCTTAGGCTACCATCTAGTCCTCCACTCCTTTCTCCTCCGACTGGATTTCTAATAACTTTGCCACTTGAAGGCCCAAGATATGCATACACTGAGAAACACTTTTCCATCGTACATAGCTTATGATCGTGCCCTATCCTCCCACAATCAAAAATGAAAATTATATAATTTCTTACATCACAATTTGTCTATGATTGGTGATACACTCTAGGATATAGAAAACAAGATTCCTCAAGTATTTTCAACGTCAAACAAAACCCTGACATGAAGAGACTCTAGTCTCCCACTAGGACACCCCTATCTTATACTTCCAAAACTTTACCCACCATATTCTCCATCAAAGATGTTATTTTTGTTAAGATATATGTTATATATCTTATTATTAATTTTGACATTATTTCACAAGTGGACTTTCAAGAAAATGTTAATTAGCTTCAAATTTTAATCAAAATGGGATAGAATATCTTGGATTTGAATGGTTGATTATAGTTGGACTTGGAGGCTAAAATTGGATAATATCTAATAAAAGATTGTATGAAAAATAGAATTCTATCTTGTAAAGTCTCCTAGTTATGATAGAACTCTATCTTGTAAGGTCTACCTTTTGCATCAGGTGACAATAGGGCTAAAGGGACCAGTGTTGTGATTTTTTTCTGCGTGTAGCTATTAACGTCCTTTTTGTGCAGTTGGTTCTCTATTAAAGTTTTTACACAATCCAGGCTATATGTGTGTTGCACTTTTCATGGTTGTGCATGGTTAATGTTGGGACCTGATCCGGAGACCGAACCCCAACCGAAAAATGGATCAAAAACGGATCGAAAAGCAAATCAAACAGAATAGACGACAACACGAATCGAATCATATAGGAAAACAAAGAGAAGCAAACACGAATTGGAAACAAAAGCGGAAACATATCGAAAACGAATCGAAACGGAAACATAAGACGAACGAATCAAAAGCGAAGCGAATACGAATCGAATAACAAATCAGAAAGCAAAAATCGGATATGAATGACGTAAGAATCAAAAGTGAATCAAATCATAAGCGGTACAAATTATTCATTCGAACTAAAACAAATGTCCGACATCCGAGAACAAAATCTTAGAAATAACTATCACGTTGGAATCCTTAGACTAATCCAATACGAAATCGGTATAAAACCAGTGTATTTTTTTTTCTTTCTTTCATTTATTTATCAAACTCATACAAGGCAATCTTATTTCCCTTTTTGAAAATTTATCCTTAATCTCATACTAATCTCAAATTACTTTATTCTTAACAAACTTATTATACAAGCAAAATCGCAATTTCATGTTTAACAAACTCTATTTTTATTCATCATTTTGCAAACTTATCTTTAAAACAAAACTTATTCGTATTTCTTACCATAAACTCTCACACTCATGTCAATAAACCCATCGATTCATACACAAATAAACTTATCCATATGCTACCCTACAAAAATCGGGCAGCATAATGGCTGTATTTCATACAACCCAAAACTGGCAAAGGGTTATAAAACTCACTTCTATGAATACCAGCTCAATCAAACCACACAACTCCTCGGACCTCCCATCTGAAATCCAAACTCAATCTAAAACACATTATCCAAATCCAATTCATATTCATTTCTCAATTCAATAAACAATTCATATTCATAATCATACACACATCCGAACCATAAGTTAATTCAATAAACAATTTATATTCATATTCATCATACTCACTATATAAACAATTTCATAAAACACATATATCCTGAAATGACTGCTTGTCATACATTAATGGGCAAATCAAGCCTTATATAAACCGATACACAAATCCCAAATACATAAAACACAAAACAAATGAAATCGAACACAAGTCTTGACCTTCTTTCATCCGATCTCCTGCTCGAATACCTGGAGATGGGGATGAAAGGGGGGTGAGCTTATAGCTCGTGGATAATATGTTTATAAATCAAAAAATAAGCAAAAACTATTTTTCAAGACGGTTGCATTTATAAACATTTCACTATCGGAAATTTTATCAAAAGCTCATTTCCAAACTTTTCAACTCTTCAAAATCAATCATAAACAACTTCTAACGTTTCATGGTTGAAAGCTCACTTTTTTCATTTCTCAATTTTCTCAAAATTTTCATAATTCATAAACATTTTCAAAAACATGAATGCAATCACATAATAACACAAATCAAAACATAAAACATATCAAACGGTTTCGGTCGGTCCAAAACGGAACATACTGCATATTCCCGCATAGCGGTCCTATGCAGCCGTGAACGGAACGTACTACACTTTCCCGCATAGCGTTCCAATGTAGCAGTGACTTATGGGAGTCCAAAATCGGAGCTCCAGTGCCACTAGAAGGCAGGCAGGAGAACCCTTTTAAAAACGAGACAGTGCACTGACTCAAACTTAAGGGACCTAACCAAACCCACATATCACATAATTCACACTTGAAAATGGATTGCCTGAAGGCCTATTTCAAAATCTTGTTTTTCACATCGTTGTTAGTAGTGTGCCCTAGGCCAATGAACATTTGTGATTCATGTATTAACATTATGATTTGTTAATAATATATTAT
>JANITW010000007.1:48849472-48870985 GCA_027564335.1 Erythroxylum williamsii
ATGCCATGTGGATATTAGTGAAACTGTTCTGGTGGTGCACCTTTATCGTGGGATACGTGTCGGAGCGACCTACGGGCATCCCGATGTGTACCCTACGGTGAGGGGGTGCTACATAAACAATTCCCTAAACGCAGTATGGATCACTGAATTAGATGAATTGCACTTACTATGGACTTCACCTAAAAAACAAATAGTATATAACTTAAATAGTTAAGTTAAACGTATAAGGAACTCAAATTCTAACAATGCATACCTGATTAAATAGGCATAATTTTTGGAATTGGCGACTGTTCCTAAATAACCAATTTTCCTAATCCTATATATACCATAAAGACATTGCCATTGTCTCCATTTTCGTCTATATCCTCCTAAAGATTCAAGGAAGCTTTACACAACACATAGCATATACAATTAGACGATCATCTAATAGCTTCCTAACAACAAATGAGATACAAATAATAAAGAAAGAGAGCTAATTCGGATAATACTAAAAATGTTGAAGAAGAAGATCAACCATTGAAGGCAAGGGCTGATTAGATTTATGAATATCATACTTATGAAATTGTCACTAAAAATTGTAACCTATTGAATAATCATATTTCACTAGATTTATGAATACCATATTTCTGAAATTGTCACTAAAAATAATCAAAAATTATATATCATATTGTTAGCTCCCCCTATCCTTACCCTTGTTTCTTTTAAAATTCAAGTTTAAATTAAGGTTAGCTTCTTCAATTGAAATTAATGATGTGTTCACTTCAATAACATCACCAAAAATGTGTAATTTACTACTATTATAGGATAATAGTAATAAATTTAGCTTAAGGTTCTTATTGTAAAATAATCAATGATGGTGATGATCTATTAATCGAGAAGTTCATATGTAGAGTTCCTCAAGCAAGATCTACTATGCCTCAAAAGTATCGATGAATATGTTCTGAAGTTAAATACTCTAACAGACCTTTCATCAAATAGTTAGCAGGCTTTCCTCAAACAAGCATACAAGGTGGAAAAAAATGTCAACCTATAGACAACCATCACAGAAACACAATTCACTATCTTCCAAATACAAATACAAACACAAACAAAAACCTATACACCATAAGCAGAACAAAAAATTCATGTAAACTCCAAAACGTAGCAAAAAAATAGAACACAATAAGGAGGGATCTTGGAAATAGAAAACAAGAACAGTACCAACACAAGAGATGACGCTTCTTCGATGGCGATGACCATAACACAAGAGACAACACTTCCTCAATAATGAATCTAGAGGAAATACAACGACTAACACGAAAACAAAGAGAGCTTCATTTTGGTGTTAATAAGTAATTGAAAACAATGTCGTTTGTTATTAGACAAAACGATGTCATTTTTTATTAATTCAAAAGAAATATACCATTTTGCGACAATTCAAAAAACCATCACCAAATCGTCCCCTATTACCGTTTGGCTTGACCTTTGGTGACAAAATTATATATAATATATAAATTTTATATAACAGTACCAAATTTATATATAATAAATATAGAATTATGATTAAATAGACTAATACATTACATAAGAAAGATAAGAGAAAATTTATCTATTATGTATACTTTCATAAATCATTATACTAATTACAATTATTATCTATAATTTATATAACATTATATTAATTACCATCTATAATTACATTTATTGGAGTATAATTAAAAATAATTACAATATAGTAAAACATGTAAATCAATATTAAATATTAATATCCTATTCTTAAAAATCAATTTTAATATTATTGATCATGATTGTAAGTCTAAAAATAAATTTAGTTAACGTCAATGTCATTTCAAAAAATTTTAAAACTAAAAACACAAAATTAATTTATATTATGGGGGTTTAAAGAAGGGGTTCAATTACATCTTAAAATTTTATGATTGAAAATTTCCATATGGGCACTCTTTTGCACCAATATACAACCTGATTAAACCTAAATGCCCTGACTCAATATTTTTATCTACACAAGTCATGTTCATTGTGTATCTAGTTGTACTGATCACTTAGACTTTTTTTCCTACCTCGATCTTCTTCCATGACGTTTCCTTTAACAATATCTCCATGACCTTTATCTATATTCTCCCTTTTTGTACCATTTAATCTTGAGGTTTTGGTTCAACATCACCTCAATAGGGGTATTTGAAAGTCGTTAAATGAATGTGCTTAATGAACTTGTATTTCACTTTTTGTTTGTCCAACTTATCTAATATCCTATGCGAAACAAAATACATTTTTATGGAATGAAACATCTTATGAAGAAAAGGAAACATTCTTCTTAATGTCATACAATTACCAACCCTTCTTCCTATAAGGGTAGCCCACAAACATGCATCACCTAATTCTAGCTTCATATTTGTCTATTCTATCTTGGATTGTTGTAAGCATAACAAAGACATAAAAAAATCTCAATATGTTTGGTATACAATTTTATGTTTTAAACCTCAAGTACACATTATAGCTATAGCTAGCACTAATAAGTACAAATCAATCTCACAAGGAATAAAATTACTAGTACTTACAGTCTTTGTATTATCTAACCTAACAAATTATGATGTTTAAAATAAAAATAAATTAATTATGATGTTTAAAATAAAAATAAATTAAGTACAAAATTAAAACAATAAACTAAAATAGATCAACACAATTTACCAACTAGAATGAATATTAAACTAAGAAACAATCAAAGATAACAGTGGTACCTGGACTTCGAATTCCCCCAAGATTTCTCATACAATCATGATTTCACTACTCAATTTAATCTATAGTTTTTTTGGCTATGAAAATTCCTATATTATTTTAATATCTTTCTTAGGATTATTAATACATAACCTTTAGTTACCTAACTGGAATCTCTTTCTAGTTTGAACCTTTAAGATTGTAATTGATTCATGAATTCTACTATTAGGTTTGACTATAATCTAGAGGATTTATATTGATCTATCTCTAGATTTGTATGCAACTCCTTTCAATTATGGTATATCTATTCATACAAAAGGATTTTTCCAATATCTATTATATGAAATTATATATGAAATAATACCCTAGCAATATTAATTCAATAATAATTAACAACACATAATTGAATCTCAATGAAAATAAAAATTAATTATGTTAAAATAAAATCATTCTAATGTCTGTCTCAGGGTAAAATAATTCCTAAATCATGTTAATCTATTAGTGAGTTACTATTAATCTTTTGAGTGATTTACTAAAGATTTGACAAGTTCTACAATAATGTAGCTTCTTCAGACAATTGTTTCTTCCTCTGCTGGCTTTCTCGCAGCAACTTCTTGCTCCTTTTACTTATTGTCAAACTTGCTTACTTTTTCATTCCATTACCCTTATCACCTAAATAGATTCATCGTTCATCTTATTTCCATCTTTGTCCATTATAACTTACTTAATGCACCTCCCTCTTTACTTGTCTTTACCTAGTAACCCTTGTGTTTATCTATCAGTCAGTCACCATGTCTAGAATTTCAATACTTTTCCTACCACTGGTTCACTCCTCCCTCTCATCACTCAATCCTTCTAACACTCTTCATCCTCCTACTACTACTTTAACTTCTACTTCCACCTCAGAACCTCTTGCAATATTAGAACCTCCTATAGTTTCCACTCCCCTTATTAAGCACTCTTGGGTTCAGGTTGCTAAAAATTATAATCTTAAAGCCAGTTTGTCCCTCTACCCTCTTAATTCCACTTTAGATTATCATGTTATATCTCCAACAATCACCATTCCTTAGGTTGGAGTTCAGAAATGGAAATCCATCATTGTTGATTTCTTCTTCCATAAGAGAGTGCCTTTCCCAATTGAAAAACTGAGATATTAACAACTGGAAGTAGTTTGGCCTCCTTGATATAATTCTGAATAATGATGATACATTTTTCTTCAAGAAGAAGCAACAAACCATTTGTAGTTTAGCCTTAGGAATATGGATTTAAATTTGAGGAAACCAGGCTAACCAACATTCCTCTATAGGTTTATATTCATTACATTCCTCTTCAATACTAGACAACTAAAGGCCTGTGTTACTTAGCAATCTCTTTCAATTATAAAATTCAATGACAACCTAGAACTTATTGAGGATAAGGTTAAAATAACTTATGCTTGGAAGACTTCTCACTTAAAGCCAAAGGAGACTTTGTAGCCAACAGGAAAATTTTTTAAAACAAGTAGTTATTGGGAACTTATGCAAAGGGAAGAATACCTAAAGCAAGAGGACAAAACATCCCACCTTGTAACCCAAAACTTTAGTAGAACCCCTCCAGTCGAAAGCAAATCCAACTTTAGAGAATATGGGTATTCCTTCTTTGAAGCATAACTTTGAGATCATTCTATTAAGTTGTAATATTATTAATGATATGGCTAAAATAATCAAGACTGCATCACTGAACCTCACTTCTAGTAACTTTCTAAGCTACAATCCAAACAAAGTAGATTAAGAACAATTTCTTATTATTACAACTCTTACTCTAAAATTGAACCTAATATCTGGAAAGGATGACTCTTCTAGCAAAGAGGCAAATAGTCACACTAGCAAAGTTATAGCTCCTAAAGCAAATTCCAAAGGTATCACCAAAAGGAAATCAAATAGAAAGAAAAATCAATCTTCTTTTGCTCTAAAAGCATGATAAACTCCACCTAGAACATAAGGGGTTTAAATGGTCCCTCTAAGGAACAAATAGTTAAAAACTTTATTATTGAGAATATACTCATTTTATTGGGAATTTTGGAAACTAGATTGAAAACAATCATTGCAATATCCTATCTATGTTACCTACATGCTGGAAATCCATTTCCAATCATGAATCTCATTCAAATAGGAGAATTATGGTCATGTACAATAATGAAAAATTGGAGGTGATCAATTGATTCGTTTAAAGGTATAAGTTAGAAGCTTGAACGTACATTTCAACATTTACATCACCTATGCATTCATTCATTGCTTTCAAGGAATGACTTTATAGAAGGAACTCTCTGATATTTCTTAAGGCCTTAGCACTCCATGGATTTTTCTAGGAGATTTCAACTCCATAATTCACCCTAATGAGGCAAATGGATGTTATTAGATGATGATATAAAAAATTGCCGAAACAACACTAAGGTAACTATCTTACCTAGTGGAGATAACTTCTTTACTTGGAATAACAAATACAAGGAAAATGTTTTCTTAAGAAAGAAATTGGACAGAGGCCTCTCCAACCTCTCATAATGCAGCAATTTCCTAATTCAAATGCTTTCTTTCCTAATCCTAGCAATTATGATCATTCTCCAATAAATATCTTGATTCAATGCAACCTCATATCAGACATCCAATTCATCTTAACAACTTCCTAATAAAAATTCTAGGTTTCAAAGAAGTTGTTAAAACAAGGCTCAGTTCTTACTTCAGTGGCATAAACAATTTTAATGCTCAAAGAAACTAAGTTGTACTCATAAGGAAATTCATTCATTCCACAAAGCCAATGTTTGAAATATACATCATCTCTTGAACACTACAAAATCAAGTCTTGAAAAAGCTCACAATGACCTATGCCTCAACCCCACTAACCATTCCATCCAAGAAGTAAAAAAATAAGCATTGAGCAATTTCATTCAAGATGTTGACTTTGATTACTCACAAAGCAGAGATCTAAAATCAAATGGTTATAAGACAGATATAGAAACACCTCATTTTTTCATAGATCTATGTTAACAAGGAAGGCTTCTAATATAATAGTAACTTTGTAATTAAATAGATTTATTCTTTCAATCTAAATTTATATATGTATTTGAAACTTATTTCACTCAACTGTTAGGGACTTGCTCATCAATCAAACTTATTGAATAGATTGTCCAACAAAAATTGAATGCAAGTTAAATAGAAGCCCTTTCTCTACCTGTCTTGATAATTGATATTTAAAATTCCATCAAATCTTTAGTTCAAAGTAAAGGTCCTAGTCCTTATGGTTTTAACATCTTATTTTCAAAGAAAATTGGAGCATCTTGAGGAAAATAGTAGTTGAATTAGTTTAGGAGTTTTTCAATAACAAAAAAGTCCTTAAAGAGCTTAAAAAAACTTTCATCATATTGATTCCTATAGAAAGGAACATAAGTCTCTGAGAGACTTTAGGCATATTTCGTGTCGTTCTTCTATATACAAGAAAATCTCCAAAGTGATTACAAGTAAAATAAAATCTGCTCTTCCTAATTTGATTGATCCTATGCAATGTGCATATATTCTTAAGATACATAATTGTGAAAACACGGATACAACATAAGAGAGGTTAAAGTAATATAATAGGAGAAATAGTTGTAAATATTGTGCTTTCAAAATTGATTTTCAAAAAGCTTATGACTTTGTCAATTAGAGTTTCATCCTAAACACCTTAAGGTCATTTAGTTTCCATGATATCTTCATTGAATGGGTGTATTAGTGTATCACTTGTGTTTCTTACAAAATTATGGTAAATGGACAACCATCAGGCTTGTTTTGCAATTAGAGGCATTAGGCAAAGGGATCCTATTTCCCCTTATTTGTTCTCCTTGGTATCTGAAGCCTTCACAAGACTTCTTAAATGAAACTTAAAATTGTTAGCCTTTGCTTTGCTGATGATGTTTTCATCTTTTCTAAAGCTTAACAGTATCTAAAGCCTTCTAAATGTTCAGTAAGATCTTTGGTCTAGTTATCAATAATGACAAATCCAACTTCTTTATCTTTGTAAGTGCTTCTTACTTATCTGCAAAAATCTCTTCCATCATGGGCTTTAAAATATCATCTCCCTGTCAAGTACTTTGGAGTTCCTATCTGCTCTATTAAGCCTCTTTTCGCTAATTTTAAGCCTCTTATGGAAAAAAATTAAGAATATAATAGAGAATTGGAGCTCTAAAACTCTCTACCTAGCGAGCAGATGTCAATTGATAAACTTTGTGTTATCTTCACTTACGAACTATTGGGCTTCTCACGATGTATTTCCTAAATTAGTGACTAAAGAGATAGAGAAACTTTTCATAAACTTTCTCTGGAACAAAAATGGTATAAGCCACTACAAAGTCAGCTCCTTTGAGGTGTGCATGCCCAAGTAACTTGGTGGACTAGGAGTTCTTCCAATCATAATGCTAAACTATGTCCTTTTTATAAAGAGGCTTTGGAGATTTCTATTAGATAAACAATCTCTATAAGCTAAATGGGTTCATTCATATTACATAAAGAGCTTAAACTTATAGAATACGAAAACTTATATCAAAGCCTCATCCCTTATAAATTCCTTGCTAAAGTTAAGGGTCATTATCAGAGTCTTTTATAAATAAAAGGTAAATGATGGCAAAATCACCTCCTTTTGGCATGATCATTGAATCCCCTTTGGTCCTCCAATTTTTGTTACTGAAGTAACTACCCTGCAAGGAACGTTATCCTCTAATATTACAATTATTGAAGCCATTCCCACTTTCAATCTTTCTCTTTTATCACCATTATCTACATTATTTGGTTTCCTTTTAAATATGGTCCTTGATAATTCTAAAGAAGAGTCAATTCATTAGATGCACACTCCTTTTGGCACTTTCTCTAATGCATTATGTTGGTCCCTCTTCAAGAACATCAATCATATTGTCTTCTAGCACAAACTAACATTGTATAAGCGTAACTCTCCTTATGCCCCAATCACTTTATGGGCAGTTATTAGAAACATAATACCACACTTCTCTACTTTACCAAACTAGTGCATTCTATGTAAGTCATCCACTAAAAATGTGGATCACATTTTCTTTCAATGCCAATACAGTCAATATATATGGAATGCAATCATTCAGTTATGTCACCAAGCCAATCCTTTAGATTCTTGGTTAGATATTGTTATATGGTGTAGTAAGGCTCAGATGAGATGTGAAATGGATTTATGAGAGTTCATAATTACTTTAGCTACCTAGTTACTGGCATATGGGAAAAAAGAAATAATAGTATATTTTGAGATTCTCCCAACACCAAAGAAACTTCATTGCAGGTATTATGCACCAAGATCAGATAGCACATTTTTGCTGACAAAGACAACCAATGCTTTAGTTCTCAATGTCAACTCACTTAGAGAATTAACTAGCCCCTTGATTCTAAGATGTAGCCACTAGTGATTTCTAATCACAATGATGTAATAGCTTTTTTCCTTTGATTGTATAGTATTTTATGAACTTGTGTCAACTTTTGCCTTACTATATTAATACATTTTTAAAAACAATAAGGGCTATCCTAGGGTTTATCTAATCTAAGTACCAACAAAAGTTTAGATCATAATCATAACATCAAAACTAAAGGGAAAACAAAAAACTAAAAGAACCATAATGAGATCCTATTTAATCATCACAAAATCCACATTAGATTGATGAAAATCTACTCCAAAGTATGTCTTCTTACTTGTTCTGTGTTCTTTTTACCATTCTAGGCCATCACTATATGTTTCTCTAAGCCTTACTTGAGCCTCCTAACAAACTCTTATGAATTCCCTTCATTTTCTCTCCTTTTTATCCATTTATAGCTCACATTTATAGTTTTCAAAGTGGATACAATCACCCATATGGCTTTGTGTATAATCGCATCCCTTAATTTTACTTAATTCTTCGAAAATTGCAAGAAAATATGATCCTAGAGAGTTACACGGTCACCCATATAATTGTGTCAACTTATATAGATGTGTCCTTCATAAGCACATATCCCTCCAAAATAGTTCCAATGCTTCCTTTCTTATCCCAATTTTGCCCTAATTCTTCTCCTTTTTATCCATAAAAGCAAATAAGACTTTTAAAAAATAGAAACAAGATAAGTACCAAAAATAATAAGAAACTCTCAAATAAACAAACAAAATGCATAAAATATAGGATTATATATATAATCTATTTAGCACCTATCAATCTAACCCATAGTTAAGCATTTGTTTCTCCTCAAGAAAATTAATTTTATTACTATTAAATTAATAACAAAAAGATTTGGGAAAACATTAAACAAAAAGGATATCTATCAAGATTCTCCATTATTCATTCAATTGCAAAGCTCATTGAAATGTTAAACATTTTGTTACTTACATCAAATTATAAATCAATCTAAGTCAATCCACAATTCTTCAAATTTCAACTCAATTGACACCATTGCACTCAGTGCATAAAGTTAACATATGTAGGAAAATATTTAAAACCCTTATTTCATATCCGTTATTAAAAATAAAACACCAAATTTAAAAAATATAAGAGCATTTAGAGGCTTGTTTAAAAAGTCACTTAGCCTTTTGACGTGAGAGTAACCATCTTATTTTCAATACCCTGGTTATTAAACTAGGTCAATATCTCAAATGACTACTAGCACCACTATTTGCTTTTGACCTTTTTATGATACAAAGCTAGTGGAGTGAAATTATTTATCCTTATTTATTTTTATTTTTTATTTTTATATGTGGGATAATAAAAATACTCAACAATAATTTACATTTAACTCAATGTATATACTAATTATACCTAAATGAACAAAATTGAATCAATTTAATTATCAAGGCTCATAAATGTTTGCCTAAACAAATCAAATCACATTGACAACCAAACTCATAATAAATCATCTTGATCAACATTCTCTCTTTTTGTTAAAATCTGACATTTTCATTATTAAGATAATCATAACAAAATTGACAAGCTAATTGCTACCTTGTCCCATATTTAATTTTTTATTATCCTTAATATATAAAAAGTGCAAGAATAATGAAAAATAGGAAAAATAATAGGAGGAGGTAAGGATAACTCGTGCTCCCTTTATAGAAAAGATTTCCACCCTTATCTATTGTTGTTGGCTTCCACCCAACACTGGAGAAATATTTTCTACTCTAAAGCAAAGGTTGATGTTACCATCATAACATGTGGAACTCCATCAAATATTAAGTACAAAATTAAGACCATCAAATTAAAATTATAAAATAACTAAACTACTAATGAAAAAATATAAACTACTTAATCAAAACAAAAACATGTAATTTTTAGGTTGCCTCCCAACCAATTTCTTTATGAATCTTATTGTTGGACTTCTCAGCAAGTCCTTATTCAACCTTGACCTATAATTAACGACTTGCTTCCACTTGTTTTTCCATATAAAGATTCAATTACTACCAGATAATGACATAAGGTATAAAATTAATAAAATCCAGTAAATCCATTAATGTCCCTTTTAGTAACAAGCTATTAATATAAAAATGAAGAATAAAACCACCTGGATCTTTAATTGACTCTGACAGTATGTTTTGTGTGAAGTAATAGCCCTCTATACTTAAGATGACTATCAATAATTCCTTAATAGCTTCCTTACTTAGCTCTTCTTCTTCTTCTTCTTCCTCTTTTTTCTCTTCCTTCTCTTCTTCCTTCTCTTTTTGAACAACAGCTTCCTCAGTTTCTTCAAACTTTATCTTATCTGCTAACTCTTCCTCCTTCTCTTCTTGAACTGCAACTTCCTATATGAATTCAACCTTTAACTCTTCTCTACTCTTAAAAATTAATGCACTTACATGATCTCTCAAATTTAACTTAATGTATTTAGATGAAGTAATTAGCTTTTGGAGTCTATTGAGGGTACGTTGCTTGAAGCAATGCATTTCATTAAGATATATTTAAGATGTCCCTCTTTATCTTGCTGTAGTTGTTATATAAATCCAAATGAAACATAATCGTTCCATACAAAGTTATAATAATTGTCGCATTCTGAATTATAAGTATTCTCATAATGAGTATCTTAAGGCCGATTCTCCATGTAATTCGGATGCTCCCACATATAGTTTGATGCCTGATATTCATGATTAGGGTTATCTCCCCCACAAATGTCATAACACACCATGGATATTAGTTGAGCTACCGAATACATGTCACCGTGCCTCTTGTTCCAAGCTTCCAATGCTACCATAAGTGATGGCATTCTATAGTCCCCTTGAGAATAATGTCCTCTTCATTCTTCCATTATGTTTGGGGGTTACGATGACAAATATCAAATTCCTACAAAATAAGCTACAAACACAAGATCAAGAAAGAGCTCTAAGGAAAAATAAATAAACACAAAAATAAGAGATTGTTGTCTCGGATAATGACGTCAAAAACTTCATATTAATTTTAAGTTTTAAATTGCAAGTGCATGGTGTAATTGTAGCTATCATTGGCAAGTACAAGTTGATCCCACAGAGACTATAATTACTAGTACTTAGTTGTTTTTATTATCTAACCTAACAAATATGGTGTTTAAGAAAAACTAAATACAAAATTAAAATAATAAACTAAAATATATCAACTTAATTAACTAACAAGAACAAAGATTAAACTAATAACCAATTAAAGATAATAGTGGTACCTCGGCTTTGAATCAAGATTCCTCATGCAATCATAATTTCACTACTCAATTTAATCTATAGTTTATTAGATCGTGAAAATTCATATCTTATGTTAATATCTTTCTCAAGAATATTGGCACCTAGACTTCGGTTCACTAAATAAAATCTCTTTCTAGTTAAATAAGATTGTATTAATTGATTCATAAATTTTATTATTAGGTTTGACCCTAATCAAGAGAATTTATATCTATCTATCTCTGGCTTTACATCCAACTCCTTTCAATTATAGTATATTTATTCATACAAAAGATTTTTCAATCTCAGTTGTATGAAATCATAAATGAAATAATATAATAGCAATATTAATTCAAGAATAATTAAGAAAATATAATTAAATCTCAATGAAACTAAATAATGAATTAAGTTAAAATAAAGTCATTATCAGGTCTATCCCAAGATTCATCTAATCCAAGTACCAACAAAAATTTAGCTCATAATCATAACATCAAGACCAAAGGAAAAATAGAAAACTAAAAGAACTAGGATGAGATCCCTTTTAATCTTCACGAAATCTACTTTTGATTAACGGAAACTCACCCCCAAAATATGTTTTCTTGCTTGTTCTTCACTCTTTCTATCATTCTAGGCCATCAATATGTGTTTCCCCAAGCTTCCCTTAAGCCTCCTACGAACCTTTTACGAACTACATTTATTTTCTCTTTCTTTTATCCATTTATAGTTCAAATTTAAAGTTTTTTAGAGTTGACATTGTCAACCACACGATGGTCTACATGATTGTGTTCCTCAACCTTACTTAATTCTTATAAAATCACCAAGAAACATTATTTCAAAGATCAGTCATGTAGACTTATTGGACATGTCCTTAATCGGTCTGGGTTCCTCAAAAATAGTTCTAATTTTGTTTAATTTTCTGTCCTAATTTTGTACTAATTCTTCTTCTTTTTATTTGTGAAGGCAAATAAGACATAAAAACACAATAGAAATAAGATAAGTACACAAAACAATTAAGAAAATATCAAATAAATAAGTAAAATGTATTAAATATGAGATTAGAATTATAATCTATTTAGTATTTATCAATGTCTATATGGTGGCTTAAGACAAAATAGGATATTAGATGGTGATTTTTCTACGAAGTTTAGTAGAAGGAGCCTTGTTAATTAAGTAAACCGCTATCAACTTGTACTCTTCTTAAAACTCGATCGATAAACAAGTTTGCCCAACCCCACTTCTAAGATGCGTCTATGTTTCAGTTCCACTCTCTTTTATTATTGCGTCAAACATAACTAATAAACTATCACATTGCCTTTATAAAATTTTTGTATAGATCCAGACTCAAACTTCAATCAACAATAAATTAATTTTAGGAGGATATACTCTAATTCAACAAATCGGACAAATGGGATTCTTCATACAAGGTTAGAGAAGAAGAATTGTGGTCTAGAGTGTTTTCAAGTATTAGTATGAATGTCAAAAGATACAAGCTTCCTATATTTTTCTCTTATTCTATAACAAGTAAAAGATATTTTAAAATTTTAATAAATACTTTTTATTGAAATAATGTCAAATTAAATATATAAACTTTGTTGTAATATTTCCAAAAAAATAATACAAACTTTTAAGTAACCAAATAAAAATTACAAAGAGAAGGCCAAAATTCTTTTCTTTTGTCCCTTGTCTTGTGAGTTGGAAATCGGAATGTTCTTTGGCTTCTCAATTCGTGGAAAGAATGCAAGTAGAAGTTTGGCTTCTGGCACTTGAGCGATTCAGTTTCATTTTATTTTAGCGCTAAGCCCTTATTTAAGCTTTCAAAAGTACTTTTTTCTAGTGTAAAAACTATTTTAAGAAAAAAAAAAGTGAATATTTAACTGAAAATTTCAAAAATATTTGTAAAGTAAAAATAACTTTTTTAAAAGCCCAAATACAACTTTTTCAAAAGCTAAAATTTGGAACTTTTCAAAAAAGCTCCAAAAATAACTTATTCGGGTAGACGTTTTTCCATCACATACGTATATTTAGTCCACAACCAAGAGACCGAGACCGAGACTGATGTCCCATGAATAAATATACACAACTATTCGATCGTATTTTATCAATGGCATACAATGAGTGACCATACACGAGGTTGATCATGCCAGTCCGTTACCAGACTGGTAATTCTCGTAATTACAAAATCCATCCCAACAGTAGAAGGGAAAGAACGGCAAATGAAAAGCTTTACATCACTTCACTCAACAATGCAGGACTGTAAACGTGAAATGCAGGACTGCAAATGTGAAACAACTATATCAACCTTCTTTCAATTTCCCCACTTCGACATCCTAAAATTTCCTTTACCTTCTGGTTTTTAGGTACAAATGTGATGAATACATCTCAAAGCGTATAGTATCCCATATGTATATTCAAAGTTTGGCAACTCAAGGCCCTCGGTATTTGCAGAAGCAAAGGCAACCACCCTGCTGATCAGGAGGAATCATTCCCCCTCCTTTTGTCGTGTCAATGGCCTCCAACATGAAGACAACCTCATCCATTTCAGGGCGCTTGTCAGGATTAGCATCCCAGCATCGTTTCATTGCATTGGCCAGAGAGTTTGGACAACACCTTGGTATCTCTGGTCTTAGATTCTACAGTTCCAAAACACAAATCGTTATGTTATGAAACTATGGAGTTGATTCCAAAGTTGGTTGCGTTGCCAGAAGAACAAATTCTGATAGGCAGCATATGCTTATATACCTGGCGGACTACAGCTGAAGTCACTTCTGAGAAACTAAGATCAGGATATGGCATGTCGCAGCAATAAATCTCCCATAAACAGATTCCAAAGCTGTACACATCACATTTCCTGTTGTATGCATTGCCATTAAGAACCTGTAGGCCACAAATATAGATGAGGTAATTGTCTCCAGTTCACCTTCTTTGATTTACAAACTTAAAAACTCCAACTTCACAAACCCACATTTTGCAACAGTCATCCAGTGAAGTCAAAGGCATTCAATTGAAAAGTAAACATCCTTTTGATGCACGGAAAATTTTTCTACTAATATATACCTCAGGAGCCATGTAGCCAAGTGTTCCAGTCTCCCCAGTCATATCGTTGGGATTTGAAGCCTCGACACGAGCAACCCCAAAGTCCGCTATTTTCACAGTTCGAGTCTTATCTAACAACATGTTCTCTGTTTTTACATCTCTGTGAACAATCTTCTGGGAATGAAGGTAACTTAACCTGCAGAATATGGTCAAATCACATTCCAGTCCCTTACACATGCAAAGTACCAATTACCAATCACTCTGATAATAAATAAGCAGTAAGCATCTCAAGAACATTAGGAAGATATTTGAAGAGATACCCTCTAGCAAGATCAAGTGCGAGCTGCACAACAACTTTGAAAGCTAACTTTCTTCTCCTATGCTTTATGAGATATGACTTTAGGGTCCCCCCAGGGAGATATTCCACTACCACACAGCAGATATTATTTGGCATACAAATTTGACCATTTTCTGTTTGTATCTGCAGCTCTGATGAGCCCATTGTTGCCCCAGTAAACTGAAACAAAAAGATGAGAATGGGTATAACACACACATAGCAAGAAGCTCTGGTCTTGTACTTAAGGAGATAAAAATAGCTGGTCATTTATTGTTAAGATTAAAAAAAAGGATCTTAGAGAACTTGTAATTTGTGTATCTTGAATAAAAAAGGTAAGCAGTTGAAGCGATCAAATTACTCATAACTTAGCTTTCTGGCACTCGGAAAAATGCATCGGACAAAGTTGAGTGCATGATATCTTAAAAAAAAAAGAATTTTAAATGTATACAAATTGACCTGGATAATGAGAAAATATAGTAAAAAGTTATTCATGAGTTTTCAATAAGAGAGAAATCTCCTTCTGATGGTTCTACAATGAAGCTTTATTCTACAAATCTGTCAGGTGCTAATTGACCTCCAATGACATAAATAATGAGATGGGCTAGCAGTGGGATCAGAAAGGACTGAAACTGGAGTTGCATTCTCAACGTGCAACACATTTGGTGTAGCTATCATCTGAGAGGGACATTGCAAGCCAAGTTCTGATTTTGAATTCCATTCACATTTTTTGTGCACCATCATCTAAGCAACGCACCAGAAGTTTGTCTCTTATATTTAAAACTTGAAAATGCTCTAACAGAAACCTATTGCTCAAGTCTGACTAAGCAATGATAACAAAAAACAAAGAAAGTGGTTTGTCTGTATCTTCCTCCAAAACAACATATTAGAAAATGAGAGAAAAACAAGCTGACTCAAAATACTTATGCTTCTGGACAACTAAAGATTCCTTTTTCCGAACACATAAAAGCTAAAAGAAAAAAAAAAGTAGGAGAAACTATAAAAGAGTGTACACAACAATGTATCCAATGGCTGCAAACTACAAAAAAGAGCAGACATAAGAAGACTGCAAGTACAAGGTGATCAACATCAAGTAACTTCTTTGTTAATAAAGAAATTTATGGGTAAAAATCAAGAACGAAGGACAAATTTGCAAAGCCACAGTTCCACTATAAACATCCCTCCTCCAGCAGCAATCTGAGAAATTATGTAGTTTGATTCAAACAGAGAACACTATTGGGGTCTCTAACACACAAGCCCCCCTTCAGAAGCTGGACCATTCAAACACTTAAAAAAGAAAATACCCTCCAACCAAAATAAACTTAAGAATAACCCAAAATCAAGAGGTCCAGTATCTAATGGAAATGAATTTCATACGTACATAACCTTCACTAAAGACTGTGCAAACAAAACATATGAAGTCTAAACATATTAGACTCCACTTTGAACACATTAGATTACGCAGATTTACAACTATCAGGGGAAGAAATCGCAATTGAAAATTTGACCTTAGTAACATTGGGGTGATGGAGTTTATGCCAAACAGCAACTTCTTGTGTAAAAGCCGCTCTCAATGATGCAATCTCAGCTTCTGTCCTGTGGCCTTCTTCACCCCAGTCAAGCAGCTTAACTAAAGATCATAAAGACAAACTAAGGAATAAGGATCAATAAATACAAAACAGAGTAGAACAGAATCATAGCATTACCTGCCCAACTGTGTAAAACCAACGAATATTACTAATACATTGAAGGAGGAGGAGGGAACAAAAGGACAAATCTGGAACCTAAGCGCAGTAATGTTCATAATTATAATCCCAAATAACGTCATCACGATAATCATGAATTCCAGCACCAGGCCCAATTTTTGGTATTTTTTCTTCATCGAGATGACATTTAATGAGCAGCTGGGATCACATTAAAGTTTGGAAATATCAAACCATCTTGTCAGAAGCAGCACCAATCCAAGCTGGTGGAGAAGTCACGGGTATCATAAGATTACTAAGCATGGTCCGATAACCAATAAGTAAATAATGGTTTAAAGATATGATTTCACGGACGGAAGATTTCATTATGGTAAAAATAATAATAATAATAACTTAATCAAAGTTTGGTTAATTCACCCAATAAGACTCGATGAAGCGCTCCTAAATTATCGCTTCAAGTATATGAACTTACAATTTGCATTGCCTTCTCTACTTTGTCCAAAAAGATCTTTAAGAAGACGTAAAAGAGTATAGGAAGAATAAGATCGGGATCCAAGAACTTGATTTCCCGAGATCATGTAGCAAGTCATTCAAAGCAGAACATTAAAAAAGCCATAATGAGCACGCATCAAATCTAACAACTTGGCCTGAAACGAACATAACTCCTCCCTTACCCTGTTGTACACATAGTAACCCAACAAGAAGATACAACTAATGCCAGGAACAAAGCAAGATATCCAATTATACTCAAAGCAGGAAGCAACATCAGACCAAATCATGAAGTCGACTAAAATAACAAGTAAGTCACTGACCGGCTACATCCTGACCGTCGTAAACGCCACGGTGAACGGTTCCAAAGGTGCCACGCGCAATGACACTCTTGATAACAAGCTTAAAAGGGTCGATCTCCCAATCCTGCCTCTCCCTCTTGAACGTGGCGGCACCGACTTTAGCTGGGGCAACAGTGACCGAGCCAGCGGCCGCGTTGGGATTCCCATCATCGTCCTTCTTGTTCTTGTCCATAGTCCATACTTTGTTGAGGTGCCTCTCCAATTGGTCATCGAGACTTTTGAGATCAATCTGATCTGCTCTCACAAACCCATCACCAGTTTCCTTCATTTTGACTCAAAGATCTAAGCTTTTCAGTTTCTTGCAACAAACGACCTTCTCTTATTCAGAGAGCCGTGTTTTCAAGTAAAGTTTGTAGAACCCTTTGTTATTCAGTCGTTCCTGTTCTTCTGGGTAACAATAATAACAGCCAATAACAAAAGAAAAGCAAATGAATGAGTTGGAAAATAAGTTTTCTTCTATTTTTTGTTTGTGTATGTATGTATTTTGTCTTTTTATTTCCTATTTTGGTTTTGGACTGTATTCGTAAGAGTATTTGTATGGTTATATATATGGAAATTTACAGGAGGTGAAAATCTATGGACGGTGGCGGCTGTGGCGGTGGCGATGGCGATGGCGGTGATTGTGGGGACGGTTGGATGGTGCATTCAGCCATGTGGGCACATGGAATGGAATTGCCTCCTCTTCTCGGCGTGGTGTTGCGTCTCAATTTCTGACCCACCTCTCTTGGTTTCTTCTTGGATCTCTTTCGTGCGTTCTTTCTTTACCTATTTATTTATTTTTATTATCTTGTTTTTTAATTATAAAAAAATTTCATACTTTATTTAATTTTATAATTATAATTAAAATTTAAAAAACAATAATCAAATTTTCAAATTTTTTAACTCTAACTTAACCTTCTTTAACCTGATCTGAATGCTAACACTTGAAAGCAAGTTTGGTGATACGTGCTTATATTGAACTTGCTTTCCAAAACACTACTGTCATTCCACTCAAATATGCTGCAATTGATGATTTTTCCAAAAACAAAAGCATATCAGCTTAGAAATAGGAGCAATTGGATTTCAAATGATGAGTTTTGACTTTTGAGACATTAAACAATTAGGTCTATAACCTATGAGTTATGGTCAATGGATGATGTGGGGGAAGTCTACTGTGAATGATGTTATTCTCTTTGGTATTAATTCTAAAGTGCAATCTTCTAATGTTATAAATAAATATTTAATAAGCCCAGAAATGGTTTGATCAAGAAGTTATTAAAAAATGGGCATCTCTACTAATCTTTAATAACTATAAATAAATCAATAATTGTACTAAGACGCGTATGATTATATTATAATATTAATTAGTGCTCCACTGGCCTAATTGGACTCCGGAGTATTCAAAATAATCGTTGTTCTACAGATAATTATAAATATTTACACAATTATTCGTTATTTTTCGAAGTATTTCTAAATACTAGGGGACGTAACATTAAGGGATTTGAACTAAATATATTATCTAATTTAAATTATTAATTCATCTAATAACTTATTAAAGATGCATAATTTATAAATTAAATTCTAGAATATATCAAATATACATTAAATAATAGAAAAAAGAAAATTTCATTTATTTGTTTAGGACAGAAAAAAATTGTGCACACTATTTCGGAGATACAAAAGATTGAAGAATGTGATAGACGATGATTAAAATTTTGAATTAATTTAACCAATTAATCATAAAAATTTTAAATTATTTAATTTTTTGGTTCAGTTTAACAAAATGAACTTTTTCATTAGAAATTAATCAATTTATGAATTAAAAAATAGTTTATAGATTTTGTAAATGTTGAAAATTGAAAAAAAACTAAAAATACTAATAAAAATTTGAGTCCTTTTACTAGATGTAAAAAGCAAAATAAAAAACAAACAATCAAAGTAGATATAAAGAGCCCCAGGGCCATTCTTATCGTTTTATAAGCCCCGGGTGAAATAAGAAAAGAGTCCCAATAAATCGATAATATTCTTAAGTTTATATACTTGTATGAATCATAAATGACTCAATTTTTAAGTCTACATATTCAACCAAATATTAAATGATCACAACATCAACTAATAATATCTTACAAATATCATTAACAATAAAATAACTAAAAATAGTAACAGTAACAGCAAAATAGCAATAGCAATAATCAAACAACAATATTAGATTGCAAAATACAAACAAAATTACATTAACAAATACACAAAGGATCATAATTTATCAAAAACAATTTCTCCGTGCATTTCTAGATGCAAAATCATTAATAATATTATCAAGATCAATATTATCTAACATATCCTTCTTAATACATAACATAGTTAAATCATTCAATCTTTCTTGTGACATTGAAGACTTCAAGTAGGTTTTCAATAATTTTAACTTTGAAAAACTTCTCTCAGTTGATGCTACAGTCATAAGTATAGTCAATAGAATTCGATAAGCAATTGAAACATTTGGATAACAATCTGCAGCTTTAACAAATTCTAAAATTTTAACTGATGACATTAACTCATTTGACAAACTACTTTTAATTCAAAAAAAAGATCATCTAAATCTACATCTGATACATTATAATGAGAAAAAGTCATCGTAAAATTAGTGCAACATTCTTTTAATTCATTATCATCCAATGTCCTCAACTTCTTTGAATCTAATAAGAATCCAAAAATATTATCAAATGTCGTTAATTGTTTAAATATATTTTTTAACAAAGTAATTGTCATATCCACAACAACTAGAAAGTAATTAACTCTAAAAGAATCCTCAGCTGATTGTATTTCTCCATTATGGTTAACTTCATCAAATTGTCTTTTCCTAATAATACAACGTCTAGTTGGAAATGTAGGCTCTATATTCATCTCAAGCATAAGACTTTTGGCAATATTTATACTAGAGCTAAACCCTTCATCTCTATATTTCTAAAAAAATACCATCACACCTTCTAATTGCTTTATGGTAGCATTAATGCACATAGATTTAGATTGCAACTTTTTATTTACCATGTTAATAGTGAATAAAATATCATACCAAATAACCATACTAAGTAAAAACTCAAAACTCTCAAGTACACTAACCAAGCTTTCTGCTTCACTCTTTGATTTGGCATCTAGATAATTCCATTAAAACCAAATTTATTTGAGGAGCTTGAAATCTAATAGCTTTAACACTTTTTATTTGACTCTCCTAACGAGTATTAGACAATGATTTCATAGTTAAGCTGATAAGTGCATATTTGTCAAATATTTATGTTCTAATTATCCCTTTTTACTCCTCTTATTGATTAAATTGTTGGAACTTAATTTGGTTTAATATTTCTTTGTAGGGAATTATAAATTTTGCATGATGGGGGAAATTAAGAGGACAAGCAACACGTGGAGCAACATTAAAGAGAAGAGCAAATTATAGGCAACAATTAAATAGGCAGTACAGGAGAAGCCACGTCCAAGTCAAGCAGACACAAAAAGGGTGAACAATTTTAGGTGGACTCTGAATTTTGGAGGATTAGGAGGGCCCACGAAATTAGAAAAAAAAAGAAACAAAAAGGTCTTTGGACTAAAGGAAAAGAAGGCAACACTGATTGAGGAGCAAAGGCCCACGAAGATTTTAGAGAAAACTCTTTGGATTGAACTTTGGAGGGCTGACGTGGACTGGAACAGGGGACGCACAAAAGAGAGGATTTGCATGAAGGAAGAATGACGCAGCACGTGCAGGGCAAGTGAGGAATTGGAAGGAAACTCACGCAGGAGGCTGGAGTCACGCACGCCCACAAGACAACAAAACAAGGAAACAGCAGACACGCCCAGAAAGAAGAAAACGACGCCGACTTTGAGGAGGAAAAACAAGAAGTTACGAAAATTGAAGGGCTGACGTGGAACAAGGAAAAAACGAGGACAGCAAGAAAATAAAAGAGAATTTGACGGCAGCACACGGGGGTTCCTTCTTTTTGGTTCTTTTGGGGGATTACAACACGAACAGTAGCCGCCAGGGAGGAGGATCGACCAATTTCCAGATTTCACTTTTATTAGCTTTTATTTCTTTTCTTTGTTATGGAGACTATGTTATTCCATTATTCTGTTAGGTTTAATTTCATTATGAGTAGCTAAGTTATTTTTAGTCGGGGAATTCCAATTATTATGCTTTGACTCGTGAGACTATTGTTCCTAATATTTGGTTTATAATATTCGTACTGTTTCTGAT
>JANITW010000007.1:48914479-48928381 GCA_027564335.1 Erythroxylum williamsii
TGTTTGTTTTAATCATGAAAACAAGTTTTGAGTTTGTTCATGATGGGTCCATTGAGCTTCCGATGGTCTTTTTCTTTAATCGTTTAATTTACACATTCCACCTCACGCACCAAGCATCACGCTCTCATGTCTGATGTTGGGTTCCGAAAATGGGGTCCAACAAAAGAAGACCAAAAATGAGACACTCTGATGTAATTTTCAATTTTTTTTATGCAAGATAGGAGAGAGAGTGATAAAAATGTAAGAACCCCTTCTTACTACCTCACACTTTCGGTTAACAACAAAGGAAAGAAGAATTTTCCAACCAATGCATCATTTCTTTATTTAATCAATCATAAAGAAGTCATTAAATGAGACTCTTCTTCTTTGTCTTTAAGATGACTATATGAAAATTCTATTATCCTAAATGAGACCTATCAATTTCGTTTTTGACGATGAAAGAAGGAAGATGTTCCATCCAATGTACATTTTTCTTCTTTAATCCAATGAATGCTAATATGTTACATGCTATCATTAAAAGATAACCATTAAACCATTTAATAGTAAGTTCATAACTCCATTTAATGATGATAAACCATAATATAGACCATCTTTTAAGCAATTTAATGTTAAATATGCAGCTGCACATTCAACCCTAATGAAAAACGAAATTGCACTTTCCTTTCTTAAAAATTTGGTTTTAATTTAATTAATCCAATTAATCCAATTAAACCAAAGTCTAGCCCATTTCTAAATGTACATTTGGGCTTCTAATTAACCATTGATTAGTACAAGCCCAACATTCAACTATGGGCTTCTAAAACCTCCATTATATTTCTTACTTTGCTTGGTAACCTTCCTTAAAGCCAAGTGGGGAATCTTATTGGACTTAGATAATTCAAGCTCCAATAAACCCAGAACTAATTTAATCTCATTAGAATAAATTCTAGCTTATTAACTACATGTCATTCCACTAAAGATAATTAGTTGAACTCTTGAATTACTAAATATTATGAGAACGTATATTTTAAATAATATGTCCAATTGCAAACCCTTTTATGAACTTTATTATAGTCATCTGCACAATAAAGGAAAAAATTACCGTTTTGCCCTTATATTGGTTTTTCCTTCTAGATCTCTTATTTTACTTTGGGTTATTAACACACAGGATCTCATCTTGGTGTTAAGACTTGATTGGTAGCTAGTCCATCAAACTAATAGCACCAGTTTAATCACTAAATCTCCTTAAAACATCTAGAAGTGATGATATCACTATTCCAACATGCAGACGTTGGATTAATACTCTATAAAAATCCATTATGATCATATCAAGAATTATAATAAAGCACATATGAGTTCACCACTCATCAAGATTATGGTCCATAATAAGTGAATGCTTAAGTTATATGTTATTGAATTTCAATTACTGGTTATGTTATTATCTCTAAAATGCTTATTTGATTCAAATTGAATATGAATTGTAGAAAATTAGTTACACTGATGGAAGCAAATGATGTATAAGATGATTAATATCATTGCATTTTACATTCATAATGAGTTATTGGGAGTTGTGATCAAAACGACCACCGTGCAAACATTCAGGTTGAAATGTTTGTAATTAGAGCCCGAGGCATGTAATGTGAAATCAAGGCTTAATGCTTGTAATTTGAGATAAGGGCTTGATGCTTGTAATGTGATTAAGACCATGATGCTTGTTAAGCTTCACTCTTTAAGTTCACAAATCCCATCAAAATTGTAACGTTATTCTTTTTAAGGTTCAGGAGAGGTTTAGAGTTGGTTGGAGTATAACTCATTCATTTTGGAAGTTATGGCTCAAAGGTCTGATTAGCTGAAATCTACAGAGTCTAGTAGTATTTTTGCATCTCCATATCACAACACGTGGTTACATTGTATATAGTGTGTTAATAACTTTGTAACTGATATATGTGGCTTTGGTATGTTGTATTCCTGTATGTAATGTTCAAGATATATATATATTTGTGTTGAGACTAAATTATTGCTCAATTCACATGTTTGGTAGTAATATAATGAAAAGTTCTATAAATTTATTTGTTATTAGATATTGGGAATGACTATGAATGTGAGAATTGTAAATGGGATAATAGAAATGATTTGCTATACATCTTTACTTAAATCATTAAAGAAGAAAGTTAAGCTTCCTTGAAAGTTTTCACATAGGTTGAATGTGGGAAAGTTTTGAAATCTAGGTCGAACTCTAGTAAGTTGTTAATTAAAATGCCTCTGTGTATGTGATATTGTGTGTAAAGTGGAAAATCTTTTTGAATTGTTTGCTAACATATCATTTTCATAGAGTATATCCTAAATATCCTCTGATGCTTTCGAGAATATGCCCTATAGGTGTGGTATGTTACATATTAGGCATTTCTTTTACCCTATTGCCAACTACAGCATCAACACACATCTACATATTGTAATTGATGTTGAAGACTGTGAGCAGCTTAGGTAGACACATTGTGTATGAAGCCTATCTTTGCAAGCATGCTTATAGGTCTCAGCAAGCTATGAAGACTAAAGGTGTTGCATTTTTCATAGGTAAATGTGTATTTATATTAATGTTCAGTCATACATCCTAGAAAATTTAATTTTATCAATCGATATGCACATTTGTAAATAATATGTAATTAATTAAAAATAATACAAATTGCAAATTTTTATGGATATTTTATATTAACAAGCTACATATGAATCAACCCTTCAAGTTAGAGAAGATGGCCATGATTTCTGTTAGAGAAGTGCTCTGAAGGCAATCACCTTTAGCACTTATTCTACAAATCATTTTATGATTAATAAAGGCTTTTTTCATTATTTCAATGTTCATACATTTATGGATTTGATATTGATCTTAAATTAATTTAATGAAGTCCTTGATACAAAACATAGCATAGAGGAAATCATGATGAGATCATGATAATGAGATTCCTATCATATGTAATTATGTTAGTATCTAAACTTTCCCTAGTCATGGGTTTAATTAGATGGGATATCATTAATCTAGATAGACTAGCACATGTTATACTCCTTGATTGGATTAAGTAGTAGATCTCATAAGTTGTAGATATGAGCAATTTAGAGTTAACATGCAGGTGCTTACTAAAGGTAGTAAGTACATTGGATAGACCGACTATGAGACAATCATATGGAAATTCCATTTCAATGTCAATGATAGTTTCATCATAGCAATGGTGCAAGTATCCTTTGACTTGAGGTGCTCAAGGATATCTCGGATACTGGTCCTGTGCTTTAACTCCATTCATTAGTGCCTTTTAGGGGTTACTCATAGGGTGGTAATTGGGTATAGCTTGAGATATTCGGAGGTAATTGAGTAGCTAAAAAAGGATTCACCACTCCTGATACAAGGAGATGATACCCACGACCTCTCATCAAGATCATTACTTAGGAGTATTTAGCTAAAGCAGATATGTGTCATGAAGAGAGTCTTCAATAATACATAGAGTAATGAGATCCTCAGGACAAGATCTAATATCATTTGGAGTAGATGTTACACAGTCAGTCTAGTGGGAGTTGAAACTTTGACCATACTATGAACTAAGTGGGGTATAGATGGTGAAAGGATGAATTACATGGAAACATTGCATATGGAAGGGTTCGTTGTCAAACCACTGACTTTTCGGTCAATTGGGGTTCATGATGTATTACTAGATACCGCTCTTGACTTACTTGAATTAAGTGTTAATTCAAGAGGCCAACTTAACCAGGTACCTAATGTGTCACACATATAGGAGATCCAAAGGATGAATAAAATGATCTTCTATGGTGATTCAATATATGAGAGAGTGTTTCAGGATTGTATTGTGATGTAATCGTGGTAGATAATGTTGCATGGAATGGATTAGAAACAACTATTATAGGCTGCCAATTTGGTCATTAACTTCCTAAAACTTCCATTAATGCATGTTATTCATGGTCATTAACTTCCTATAAGTTCCAATAATGCATGCTATTCATGACCATTAACTCCCATAACTTCCATTAAAGCATGCTATTCATGACCATTAATTACCTATAACTCTCAATTGGTGATGGGGTTTATGAAAGGCCAAATGGTGCAAAAAATAAAGATGTCTTTTTGTGCATCTTGTGTAAGACACAAGTGAAAGAAAAGTTCTTTCTAACACACACACTCTTTTTCTCTCTAGCTCTCACAAGAGTTCTTGGCTTTACTAGCACAAAGAAAGAATTTTAGCCATCTCCTAATAAGGTTTCTTCCTTTTATCTTTATGTGAACTTTCATTAGAGATAGTTTACATTGATCATTATGGTTTACGACAACCTAATGCAGAAAAGATTAAAGAATGAAGGAGATCGTCGAAAAGGTATGTAAACGTCTTACATTTCATATTTTTGTTTTCTATATCTATATGCATGACTAGATCAGGTTTTTGAGGTTTCGTTTTATTTTCTGCTATGTATATTTGATATATATATTATGTATGAGATGCATAACTGAAACTTTACAATTTCAGCTTAGGATGATGTCAACATTGATAAGGCATTGGATGTAGATAGGTCTCAAAGCAAGAGTATGGGAAGTTGAAGGTAATGTTAATATTGAAAATTTATACAAACATTTTAATGAAGTTTTTACAAAGAATTAAATTGATTGATATGATAAATTATCTCAGATGTAAAGAATTGATTAAAATGAGAATTGCCTAATAAAGTGTCAAGGTGGTTAGGAAACAGTAAGAAAAATGTTGAAAACTTTATGGGAGGAGAGAGATGAAAAAGTAATAACTTATTAGAATAGTATATCTATTTAATTTTTTTTGTGCATGAATAGTTGTTAACAATTTAGTTTAATATCGAGGAGAAAAGTGTTCCTGAGGAATGGAAAAGTGTTAATGGCAGAGATTGATCATAAACAACCAATACTAAGAAATGAGGAGATGCCAATGATAAACTAAATAGAAGATATCTTGACCCATGAACAGAAGTCACCGAGGAAGAAAAATAAGTATGAGGATTTTCAGAGGCATATAGAGGCATCAATGATAGAGAAGGTTAGTGAATCATTACACCTATATTGGACCATAAAAAAGATGATGTCTTGAGTTATGACAAGACATTGATGAGGGATAAGGATAAGGAATAAGCTCTAAGTAGACCATAGTAGATAACAAGTAAGGAGAAGAAGAAAAAGAGGAAGTACAAGAAAATAATATCTATTAAAGATCCCTTTGTTAGCTTTAGGTTATATTTCTTTATAAAATTTGACATTTTTGTTGAAATACTTGTTAGTTTTGGAAATTCTACATATAAAAATTTAGTTATTTCTAGGAAGGAATCTACATCATGTAAGAGAAGTTCAAATTCTAAGTATGTGTACTATAAGTTGCTCCAAAGAAAATTTGTTTAAAAAATGTGTTATAGTAATCATGTTACAATCAAATTAATTTTAATGCACAAGATTATGAATATTAAAATTTATGTTGTAACGGTTAAAATGTTCATTTAGGTTTACAAACAATGATATTGTAAAAAATATTAAGTTTAACCTGACATTGAACAACATCTTATCACGTTTTACGCTTGAAAACAATGTTCTATTTGTTCGTGCACATCTTATAGTATAAATATATGATAGCTTGTAAGTGGATTTTCATCCACTTTGTTATAGGAGAATGCAATTTTCCTATAGGAAGGTATATCAAGGACTTATTTTTTGCTATGAGTTATCCAGTATTGTAATCCTTAGTTGTTCAGAAAATGAGAATAAATGTTGTTTGGGAATTGAATTTAATTTTGCAATATTATTAGGTATACGAAAAGTAAGTGCAAAATTTAAATGTTAATAAATCTTTGTCACCTATTAATTATTATTCCAAGTATGTAAGAAATATAGACGAGAATTTGGAAATTGGCATTGAATGCGAGACTAGCTTGGTAAGTGTATATTTTATGTTTGTATTAACATTAATCCATGAATCAATGGTTTAGATAGTCTATTAGTGCTAATTTTCCCTATATTTTTTTGTCCCCATACTTCTAACTAAGGAGTGGAGGTGTTACTGTATTTTAATACAAGTAGAATTAAAGATCCTCAACTTAAATATTCGTGAGGATGTCATTAATAAGAAGCCATATGGAGCATTGGTGAGTTGCATAATGTTTTTTTTTGTATTCTTTGTGACAATAAAGTTCTTATTGCATTATGACTAATATAAAAACATACTGGTGTAGGGTTTTACACACGTGTTGTGGTAGGTGTTCGTGTATCTTAATCTGGAATGTGATGAAAAAGTTTTATGGATTGTATTTTCTATCTCTTATGTAAACGAACTCCCAAGGTAACAAAATAAGTAAGAAAAACATTATGCTTATTTGTTTTTAAATAAAAAAAATGTTTGGCGTATTATACATTATTATTGAGTTCAATTATAAAGATGAATAATATTTTGAGTATACATATGTTGATTAACAAAAGTAGTGACTGTTGGATTTACCTTTGTTATTTCTTAAAATTTTAGTATAAAGATTAGCATCCTAGATCATCAATTATAGTAGGTTCATGCTTATATGATGTGTGTACCCTAGATCATTTGTTACAATTAATTTATATTTATATATTGTTGCTGATGAATATGACTTATAGTGGAAGAAGTTTGCTAGTATTTGGAAGCACCTATGTAATAAAGTTATGTCAACTAATTTAAACTCTTTATGCCATTTATACTTGTCTCATGTAACCAAATTTTGAATGAAAAAGTACACTTGAACTCATAGACTACTAATTCCAATTTTTATGCATGGAATTTGTTGTTAATACATTACATATTATTGGTAATTACAAGTTTTTGTTATTTTATACAATTTTTCTATATTATCTTACATTGATTAAGTTATTTCGTATATAGTTCAATACTAACTCTTGTTACAAAATTTAAACTTAGAGATAGCATATTCATAAAAATACAATAAAAGGTTAAAGACAACTTATAGATGCTAAGAGGAGCACTTATTTATAAAAATTGAAAATAAAAACTAGAAGTTTGTATGATGGAGATGGAAACTCCATCCAAGTAATAGATTAAGTGAACAATGACTAATATGTTAGCTCAAGGTTTATTATTGATGATTTTCGTGATAACCTTTTAATATGTCAAATTCAAATTTGATTTATTTCCTTGTTTTGGTAATGATGTCATTCTTGAAAGAAAATGATATTATAGGATAAATGCTTCTTTTCTTATAAGAAACTTCTTAATGAGCTTACCTTATTAGAAAATATTTCACAATATCTAGAAGAATCTTACCAATCACATAATTCAAGCAATTAGCTCCAATATTCTTTTCAAAACTTTTCTTTTAACATTTGAATATTGGAAGATTCCAGCAGAGATAATATCAAAGATACAAATTCAACTCATAATTAAAATAAAGTAACAGTTAGTTAAAGAAGATGCCTACTTAAATAAGAACCACTCCATTTACGAACAATATATAGATTTGTGAAATACTTTAGTAGCATCAATATACTTGAAAGTCATATCTATATCAAACTCCTTGTGCTTTAGAAAAATGTCTACTTAAAAAAGAGCCACTCCATTTACGAACAATATATAGATTTGTGAAATACTTTAGTAGCATCAATATTCTTAAAAGTCATATCTATATCAAACTCCTTATGCCTTAGAAAGTGAAATCACTCTATTAAAAGAGACTAATAAACCCTTTATACATTTTTTTGTTGAGAGTTTGTAGAGGTTTGTTAAACACTACAAGTGTGGAAGGTTGAAGAATCTTGAAAATTATATACTAGTGAGCTTGGAGAGGCTCGTGAAAATTTACTGCTTGAAGTTTTACAGTGACATACTCAAGTTGAATACTTGTGGACCAAACATGGGCTTCGTTATAAGCCAAACTAGTATAAATCGACTGTATCATACACTCTCTCTCTCAAATTTTAAAATTTTGCATTATAGTGTGTGTGTTTAATTTATAAGAGGCTTTTTGTATTTTAATATTGTATTTTGACGTTTCTTTTGTTAATAGGCTCCTTTCATATTTTTTAATGGTAACAAGCTCTTTTCATTTTTTAACAGGCTCTTTTTGTTTTTAATTGTTAATAAGCTCCTTTAGTTTTTAAACATTAACAGGCCCCTTTCATTTTTTTAAAGGTTAACAAGTTCCTTTCATTTTTAATAGACTCCTTCTATTTACAATCCTTTTTGCTGAAATTTAGTAGGTTCTTATTGTTTACACAAATTGATAGTAACTTAATTTTTTAAGTCACAAATAATTCACTTTATCATTTGATATCAGAGTGAGGTTTCACATTTATTATGTTTTATAACATATGATAGATTATGGAAAACAATTTGAGAAGCCTTGAAGGATAATTTGTCTCAAAGCCTCCTTATTTCATCACAACCTTAAAAAACTTAGGAAAGGTATATCCTAGTGATGAGCTTGTAACAAAGATTCTAAGGTGACTATCAAAGGAATGGAGACCTAAGGTGATAGCTTTAGAAACTGCAGAGGATCTCAAAACTATTTCACTCCACTTGTTGAGAGGAAACTCGATGATCCATAAAGCTGAGGTTAGGTGAGATGAAGGATCATTATACAAAACAGGAATGGCACTAAAATTAACTGATGAATCAAATCCATCAAAAGGTGATGAAAGCGACACTGAGTTGAAAATACTTGGAGATGATGAATTCAATTTCATGGTTAAAAACTATACACACTTCTAAAAAAAGAAGCTAATGAAGAAACAAGAAAAAAAAGAAAACTGGAAATAACATATTCCCATTTAAAGGCAGAAACAGTAGTAATAATTTCCAAAATAATCAAACCATATGCTATCACTACAAGAAGCCTAGAGACACAAAACTAGAATGTCCTCTTCTTCAAAAATATAAAAAATAGAAAACCTAGAAAGCAGGCTATAACTGTAGCCTGGTTAGATGAGGATTCTAAAATTTTTGAAGAAGAAGAGCCTAAAGAAGTCAGCAATATTTTCTTTATGGCTAAATTAGGAGATAATAAGATATACTTCAGAATAGAGACAAAAGAAAATCAATTGATAGTTGAAAGTGGATTTTTGAGACACATGATAGGTGAAACATCACATTTCAACCATATTGAAAGGAAAGATGGAGGTAATGTTGTATTTGTCGACAAAAACAAGGACAAAGTCACTAAAATTGGTGACTCTAATTCTACTTCTATTGATAATGTTCTTTATGCTGATAGTTTGAAACATAAATTGTTAAGTGTAAGTCAATTATGTGATAAGGGTTATAAAGTCACTTTTTATGCATCCCATTATGAAATTATTGATAATCTTAATGATAAAACTGTATTTTTTGGTCCTAAAAATCATAATATATATTGTGCTCAATTGGAAGACATGTCACTTATCTGGTATAAAAGATTTAGACATGTTAGCATGAGCATTCTATCAAAATTTTCTGAAAATGAGTTAGTAAGAGGACTACCAAACTTGAAGTTTGAGAGTAATCAAGTTTGCAAAGCTTGTTTAAAAGGAAAACAAACTAGAAGTTGAAGTAAATCACTTGTTAATATAGCAATCCAATATGATATACAAACTACACAAGAAGGGGGTTGAATTGTGTAATTTTTTTCAAAAATATTAATCTTCTGAGACTTCTTGAATTTCTTTACAAAAATTCAAATGATTATTAAAACACTTTACTAAAGTTGATAAGCAATGCAATCGCAAGTAATATTATCTACTCATCTAATAACTAGAAAATTAAAAGATAAGGGTTAGAGAATAGACGTTACGATTTTATACTGGTTTACCCCAAACTTTGGGCTACGTCTAGTCCTCAGAGTTAGTCTGAGATTTTACTATACTCTTCCAACTTTACAACTATTCTTTCTACACTTGCAGAGCTTTTTTAGGTCTCTCTCACAATATATTCTTTATCAGTTGTATTAGCCTCTGCAAGCTCTAGCCTTCCTTTCTCTCTTTAAGAAAAGTACTTTTGAGCTTTAGGTTGCAGATATATTCGCTCACTTCTTTTGCACTTTGAAGAAAAAAATTTTGCTAATGTAAAAGGTTTTTCATATTTCATTGTTTTAGTCTTCGACTAGAACTAGTATTTATAGCCTAAGTCTCCAACTGTCTTCTTGAAACTACTTCTTGAATCTTCTAGAAACGGTTAGTAGTTGAGTCTTGTAACTAACTCCAACTAACTAACTGTCTCACGTTCTAGAATATCTTCCTTTTGTATCATCTGGAATGATGCTTCTTCTTTTACTACATTTCATCTATTATTCTTCTTCTTCTGGTATTGCACTTCGTCTGTTTTTGCGCTTCGTCTGTTGTTAACCGCGCACCTTCTGAGTTAACTAAGTGTTACTTACATTTTTTTGCACACTTAACAAATTTATCAAAACAATTCATACACTTATAAGATTATTATTATTTGATTGTCATCAAAATTAATAGAAGTGAACTCCTCTTGACTCAACAGAAGTAACTTTCCTCTTATAAATGTTATTTTTACTAACCAACCGCTTGAACTTGCACATATGGATTTATTTAATCCTACTAGGACTCAAAGCTTCAGTGGTAAACACTAGATTTATATGGGTTATTTTCTATCAAATAAGGATGATACTTTTAAAGTTTTTAAGAAGTTTTATAGAAAAATTCAAATTAAGAAAGGGTACTACATTACATCTATTTGGAGCGATCATAGAGGAGAATTAGGTAATAGAAATTTTGAAGATTTCTATAATGAAAATAGGATAATTCATTATTTTTCATGCCTAAGGACTCCTCAGTAAAATGGAGTTATTGAGAGAAAGAACAGGATTCTTGTTAATATGGCCAAGATAATGCTGTGTGAAAGTGGTCTATCTCATGGTTCATGGGTAGAAGTTTTATATACTGTTTGTTACATACTTAACAAGTGCCTTATAAAGCCTATTCTCAAAAAGAACCCCTATGAGTTGTGAAAAGGAAGAAAATCAAATGTTGCTTACTTTCAAGTGTTTGGATGCAAGTGTTTCGTATTAAATAATGCAAAGGACAATCTTGGAAAATTTGATACGGGATTAGATGAAGCTATTTTTTTTGGTTACAATACTGCTAACAAAGGATTTATAGTTTACAATAAAAGAACAAAGAGGATAGAAGAATCAATACATTTAGTATTTGACGAAACACTGCCCTTAATAAGGTCCTTCTAAAGCTAGGATGTAGAGTTAAGTCTAGAAGACTTCTCTTTTATTAATTTTGATAACAATCACATAATAATAATCTTAGAAGTATGTGAATTGTTTTGATGAGTTTGTTAAGTGTGTAAAAAAATGCAAGTGATACAAATCGTCAACTTAAGAGGATGCATAGTCAATCCCAGAAGATACTTTAAACTCAAGATAAATGACTTAAGATGGTCAACATAAGAAGATACATGGTCAACATAAGAAGATACAGAAGGTCAACATAAGAAGATACAAAAGGTCAATATAAGAAAATATAGAAGGTCAACATAAGAAGATATAAGCACGAAATAAGGCGAAAGCACGACACAAGACGAAAGTGCAACACTAAACAATGCAAATGAAAACTATTCTAGAACGTCAATTAGTTAGTTAGTTGGAGTTAGATAGTTGAAGATTTAGGCTATAAATACTAGGTATAGATGTAAACAAAAAATAACATTTACAACGAGATACAATATAAGAGAGAAAATCTGATTGTACAATACTTAGAGAAACTTTATACTCAAGTGCGAAACAAAGAGAGCAAATACATCTATAACGTGAAGCTCAAACAATATCTTTCTAAGAGAAACAAAATATAGAGCCTAGAGAGCTTAAGAAAGCAGATAAAGAATACTTTGTAAGAGAGACCTGAAAAGGCTCTGCAAGTGTAGAAAGAATACTTCAGTTGCATTACTTATTAATTTTAGTGAATTGTTTTGTGATCGTCTAAATTTGTAAAGAAATTTAAGAAATTTCTAAAGATTAATATCTTTGACAATTTTATATAATTCAACCCCCCTTCTTGTGTATTTTACATATTATACGTGATTTCTATATTAACAAGTGATTTAATTCAGTTGGTATCAGAGCCAATACCTGAATTGATGGGCCAATGAGGACTCTAGGCCTCCACGAGGGAGGGGATATCTTGGTAGCACTAAGGCTATGGGCTCTATCCCACATCAGTTGGGAAGGAGAACAAAGCATGCCTTATAAGGCTATGGATATTTTCCTATTATAGATGCGTTTTCCATGCCCTAACGCACCGGATCCCATCAGAACTTCGAAGTTAAACGTGCTAGGGCAAGAGTAGTATCAGGATGGGTGACCTCCTGGGAAGTCCTTCAGGAGTAGTGCCCTAAAGCGGCCTACATGCTGGAAAAGTAAAACTGTGCAGGTGCTTAGCATGAAGGCCTTGGCCCAAAGTGGACAATATTTGTGAGTGGGTAGTCTAGGCTGTTACATATAGTAAGCTCCTTCATCTCAATAGGAGCCTATGAAACGAAGAACATCAACAGAATGGAGAGGTCAAGATACACATCAATACACTTTGGGAGATTCTTTTGAAAGTCTAAGAACCAGATCTTCCTTCAAAAACAATTATGTTGCCCTCATCTCATAATTAGATGTAAGGCCCCAAATTATACCCTAACTGAAATGTTATATGGTTATGAAAGTAAATATGATAGGTGTTCAAATTATGATATGATTGTGAATTATATATGTTTTGAATCTTGGTTTGATTGAACATGATTAGTAACTTGGAATTAATTGATACCATTAAAAGATTGTCAAGTGGAAAAATAAGTTGGTACATGAAAATTAGTATGAATAAGCTTAAACATTGAATGACATTTAGCAATATTAGATGAGTGATAAATGGCCTAATATAATTGCGAAATTTGGAAGCTTAAATGGAGGGCAAGTGGCTCACTTTTATGTGTGACATTGAGATTGATTCATTGAAATACATATTCCCTTTCAAATTTATGACACCTAATACTAAACAAGTGTTGAATCACTCTAGTCCATTTGATGTTTCTGCTGCATTTTCACTATCCCTTATTCCTCTCTACCGAAACTCTCTCTTACTATCACAAACTCCTGATTTTTTCTTCAATTTGGATCATCTTCACTTGACATCTTTGCAAGATGTTACATCAAGGTAGATCTTGTTATCTTTTATGCTATCTTTTTGGTGTTAAGATTTGTGCCTTGATATTGGATGTGTGCTAGTTAATTGGAAGGGCTAGATCAGCTAGTTTTTTAGAGTCAAAATTTGAAGTTAAACATGAAAGGGAATTCTTAATTTGATAGCATGTATTAATACAAGTTCTATGATGGTTGAATTGGCCTAGAATGTGTGTTATGATGATGATAAATGAGTGTTGAAAAATTGATCCTTGTATGGCAAATTCTATTTTGTTTGATGTATGAAAGATAATGATTTATGAGTTGTCTAATGAATGATTTTTTAACTAGATTTGGAGATGAATTTGATAAGGGGTTGAAAATAAGGTAGAATTGAAGTGAAATTGATGGACTTTGGTGAAGGTGTGTTGGATGGAGTATTAAAGAGTTAAATTTAAAAACAAAATAAAGGTCATGGCTGAGTGAACTTTCGGTTCCCTCATCCCATGATCTTAGGATTTATATGGAACCTTCCTATAGTCATGGAAAATGCTTTGGAAGGGAAAAGGACTAGTTTTGTACATTTGTTGGACTATACAAGGTTAAGGAAGTTTTTAATGGTGTAATTAGACTTGATTAAGGCTCGATCTGGAATTAGTTAATTAAAGGTTAAATAAGGTTTGGATTATTAACTTAAGTAATAACTTATAGAAGGGGTTATTTAATAACAAAGTATCTAATTTTGGAACTTATAAGTTGTTA
>JANITW010000007.1:48928481-48942487 GCA_027564335.1 Erythroxylum williamsii
GAGGTGGCCATATATACATTTATTTAGAAGGGTCACCATTAAGAGATGTATTTTTAACATCCATTTGAATAGTTATCATTTTTTCCTGAAGGTGCAAAATCCATTGGTTACAAATGGATATTTAAAACCAAGAGGGGATCGAAGGGTAATGTAGAGAGATATAAGGCTTGTCTAGTTACAAAGGGCTTTACATATAAAGAAGGCATTGATTATAAAGAGACTTTCTTTTTAGTTTTATCGAAAGACTCTTTTAGAACTATAATTGCACTTATGGCACATTTTAATCTTGAGTTGCATCAAACGGATGTAAAGGCTGCATTTCTCAATGTTGACATTGATGAGACAATTTCTATGGTATAACTAGAAAAATTTGTGTTAGGAGACCCAAAGAAAATGATTTGCAAATTAAAGAAATGCATCTGTGGGCTCAACTAAGCTTCCTGTCGATGATACTACAAATTTCGTCAAGTAGCTCTTTCGTTTGGTTTTAAAATGAATGTAGTTGATGATTGTATATACCATAAGTTGGAAGCAATTATATTTTTTGTTGGGACCCGATCTTGGAACCGGACCCTAAACGGAAAAACTGAATCACTTATCGTTAACGAATCGAATTTTTAATGAGCCATAGAAAAATTGAAAGGCTCGGATTTATAAAATTTCAGAAACAAAGAAACAAATCGGATCAATCAACCACAAATGTTGGATCCCTTTTTCGGAACCCAACCTCGGAATCATAAATCGAACACATGTACAAAACATGAGCAAACTTATACTTGGCGAAAGCGAAAGAAATCGAAAGCGAAACGAATTGGCTCGGAATCAAAGCAAACATATCGTTGAAGGACAAAACCTTAACTCCGACATTCGAAAACAAATATTTTGGAAACATTGCGTTGGAAACCATAAGGCAACCGGTCTAAACCAGCATAATTTTTTTTTCATCATTCCTTCTTTATTCAATCTCATACAAAGCAAAACAATTGCCCATTTGGAAATTCATCCTCAATCAAAACTCAATTCATATAAATTCTTTTTATACAATCGTATCCCATCGTTTTAAACTCTTACTTTCCATTTGCGATAAAACCTCACACATGCCAATATACCCACAAATCATACACACATAAGCACTTCAATATTTCAAATCCATCACATCAATCATCGAACCTCCTGTTCGGAATCTAAGCGCAATTAATCACATTCATATACACATATAATACTTCAATATCTAAGGCACATTCACAATTCAATTCTATACACAATTCCATAATTCAT
The DNA here is from genome assembly GCA_027564335.1 of Erythroxylum williamsii. Taxonomy (NCBI): domain Eukaryota; kingdom Viridiplantae; phylum Streptophyta; class Magnoliopsida; order Malpighiales; family Erythroxylaceae; genus Erythroxylum; species Erythroxylum williamsii. The sequence goes on from JANITW010000007.1 coordinate 48,929,760, forward strand.
TTACATCAAAGAAATACATGCTTACAAAATCTTAATGGCATTCCAAGCCATGTTACCACATCAATATCAAAATCCAAAATGCACAAGTTACAAAAATCCCAAAATCTTCAACATGTCTGAGATCTGAATCTTACAACAAATTAACTTAAAAGCCAATCATATACATAACGAACGGACGTCTAAACTTTCTTTCATCCGATCTCCATCTTGATACCTGGAGATGGAGATGAAGGGGGAGGGGGGTGAGCTTTACAGCTCGTGGATAACACGTTTATAATAAAAAATAAGCAAAAACTTGGAAACAATTCACTTGTCTTAGAAAACTTTCATTGAGTTTATAAAACGCATGTTTTCTAGGCTTTCAGCTAAAATCCATAAGTTGCAAATCATGAATGCATCAAACTTGATCAAATATAACGTGAGCACGTAAACACATCAGAATGGTTTGGGTAAGTCCAAATTCATGACGCACTACATATTTCCATCGAAATGGTCCTATGTAGTCGTAATTTCTTGAGGGAGCTTCATGCCACTAGCGGACAGGTGAGAGAATCCAATACTTGGGTCAACGTGCACGTGACGGTTCTTAAAGGACTACCACAAACCCACATAATACATAGATTTTAAAATCTTGTAACTCGTTGTCCAAAATGACATTTTTTTTGAAAACTTGCTTATCATATACTTGATGTATATCTTGAAAACCATTCTTAAAAACATGATTTCATAAACATGTATCTTTTTTCAAAATATCACTCAAATCATGTAACAGACATATAGCATATTTCACAAGTCATTCATAAACAATAATGCAGCACTTATGATGCAAATGAAAGCAGAAAACTTCTTTGATTTACAGAAAACAATAGTAACTTATTTAAATTATAAACGTGTACCCACCTGAATTCCTTGCTTGGATACATGCTTAAAAGATGCCTCTCCTCTTGATCCTCCTGCCTTCCTTGATTCCATTTATCAAATGCAAAATTTCCATTCAATAGGAATGCAATTTGAGGACCCATATACTGCATATTCACCAAGATAAATTCTAAAAACTCAACCTCTTCCAAAAGTCCAAACATTCGGGTCAATTTTCCATGATCACTCTGATCAAGTAAATGAAAAAATCTGATAATATTATCTTCTAGAAAATGTTCCCCATTGTCTTAAGTTTCTAATGGAACCAAACTCACTCAATTTAGTTTAGAAATCTGAAAGTTATATTCCAAACATTTTGGGACTATCCTTATGCTAAAACAAGAATCTATACTCAACTTCTGACCAAATTTGGAGATCTTTCGAGATTGGATGAAAACTCTATTTCTTCATAAAACTTGTATCCTTATGTCTCTAGTTTACAACGAATCAAAAATCACCTTATTTGGACATCAACATCAAAAGTTATGTCCAAAATACCAAAATATGTCTGTACAGGAAAGTTGAGCTCGCCGCGGCGAAACTCAGAAGCTTGCTGCGACGAGGGCGCTTGCGGGTGCCGCAACTTGGACGCTCGCACGCACCACGACATGCATGACCAAAAACCTCCCAAAACCTGATTTTTTGACATTCTTCAACTATAGTCTTCCCATCTTTCAAAATATAACTCATCTAACCCTAAACCATCTCTTCTACTTCATTTTCAAACTCATTTCAACATAATATCATTTACAAAAATATTAAAATCTATCTTTGATCATTAACCCTAAAACTAAACATATGCTTTTACCCGTTATACAACTTCTAACACATAATCCTCTCTTAACCAACATCAAAACATGTTTCATTCATCTAATAAAGAGGAATGATGCTTATACTTACTTATTTTGGCTTCAAATTCTTTAAAATCTTCAAAGATCTCCAAAGATCTCCAAACCCTAGCTTTCTCTTCTTCGCTTCTTCTTCCACGACTTCTTCTTCCCTCTTCAAGAAAAACAATAACTTCTTCTTTTTATACCCTTTATTATTCTAAAAAGTCCATTCTGCCCTTCAATAAAAGCCTTATATCTTATAACCTTAAGTGTCATGCCCAATTGCCCTTATATATTCTTATAACATTAATACTTCAATTGAGAAATTGAAAATCTTAGGGATTGAATTAAAATTTGCTTCCTTTAGATAAATTGTAGTCCCATGTCTCTAATTTATTTAGAAATAAGAATCAACTTAATTAGATCTCTACTAGTCAAGATATCACCAAAATACCTAAGCATGTTCAGAAAAATGTCCAACTCAAACCCTTTAATCAATCCTCTCACTTTGATTCAATCAATCTTTTTCAAATTAATCTCAAAAATCACAAATTTTCATGGAGAGATAAGGGATGTCTTAGGAATCCAACGCTTCAAAAATCGAATCAATTGGATATCGGACGGAAAAGTTAGAAACAAAGGAACGGGCAAGGGTCGGATCACCCTAAACAGTAACACACTTCTAAAATTTCTATCTTTCAACTCCAAGGTCCAAAAATGTCATACTTCATATCAATGAAAAGATCAAAAAGCAACCTACAACTTTCATGAGAGATAGAAAAATCAATTTGGCCTCTAAGGGAGTCAAAAACCACTCCAAAGTTCCTGTCCACTAATTCTCTTCCCAAACAGTAATAGCAACTTGTAAAAATCATAACTTCCTATTTCATTGCCCAAAATTTCCATACTTTACACCAATGGAAAGATCAGAACATAATCTAAAACTTTCATGAAGTACTTAAAGGCAATTTCAACCTCTAACTAAGTCAATTTTTTAATAAAAGTTTCTACCAGAATTTGTCATCCTAAATCAACATCCAAACTTCCAAATTTCATATCTTCCAAATTCCACAACCAAAAATAACATATTATACATCATTGTAAAACTATAAATTTCCTCTACAACTTTCCATAAGGCTACTTGCTCCAATTCAAACCACATCAATACTGAATTTTCCTCAAAACACAGTATACACAAACTTACTCTATAAGCATTTTCCAAACACAAAGCAAAATACATTTAAATTTGAATGATCAAACTTTCAATCCCGATATCAAAAAATGTCATACTTTAAGGCGATAGAAACTTTCAACAGAAGCTACAATTTTTATAAAGATCATTTGATCAAAATCTGCTTAGATCAAGCCAGAAAAATTAACAAAGATTTCAGCCCAAAAAGTCAACTTTCTTAATTCTCCAATTTCTCACACTTTTACTATTTATTTCTTGCTTTTCAACTTCTATTTCAATCAACTCATTCACTTTAACTTTTATAATCCATATAAATCTACTCAAATATCAAAGTCATCAAAACCAATCAATTCTTTTCTCATCAATCTCTTTAAAGTACAAAACCAACCATAACATAATACATATACTAAAACACTCATTTCATACATTTAATATTTCTAAATTCCATCAAAAGATCGAGGTCCAACAAGCTTATATAAAAAGAAGCTAATGAAGAAAAAAGAAGGAAACAAAAAGTTGGAAATAACAAATTCCCATCTAAACAACAATAGTAATTCACAACATAATCAAATCATATGCTAACAATGCAAGAAGCCTGGACACATAAAACTATAATATCCTTTTATTCAAAAAGATAAAACAAAAAACAGAAAACCCAGAAAGCAAGTTACGACTGTAGCCAGGTCAGATGAGGATTTTGAAATTTTTGAAGAAGCAAAAGAGCCTGAAGAAGTCAACAATGTTTGTTTTATGGCTAAATCAGGAGACAATGAGATATGTTTCAAAATAGAGACAAGTGAAAATTAATGGATAGTTGATAGTGGTTATTCGAGACACATGATAAGTGAAATATCATATTTCAACTATATTGAAAGGAAAGATGGATGTAATGTTGATAATGGTAGCTCAAGACACATGATAGGTGAAATATCACATTTCAATTATATTAAAAGGAAAGATAGAGGTAATGTTGTCTTTGTCGACAAAAATAAGGCAAAAATAACTAGAATTGGTAAAATTGGTGACTCTAATTTTGTTTCCATTGATATTGTTCTTTATGTTGATGGTTTGAAATATAACTTGTTAAATGTAAGTTAATTATGTGATAAGGGTTATAGAGTCAGTTTTTACGCATCCCATTGTGAAATTATTGATAATCTTAATAACAACATCATATTTGTTAGACCTAGAAATCGTAATATATATTGTGCTCAATTGGAAAACATGTCTTCAAAAAATGTTAAATGTTTTGTTTCACTATAAAAAGATTCATTTATCTGACATAGAAGATTTGGATATGCTAGCATGAACATTCTATCAAAATTATCCAAAAATGAGTTTGTGAGTAATCAAGTTTACGAAGCTTGTTTAAAAGGAAAACAAACTAGAAGTAGCTTTCCCTATAAAAATATTGTTTCTACTAACCAACCACTTGAACTTATACATATGGATTTATTTAGTCCTACTAAGACTCAGAGCTTTGGTAGTAAACATTATGGTTTTGTTGTAGTAAATGATTATTTCAGATTTACTTGGGTTTATTTTCTATCAAATAAGGATGATACTTTTGAAGTATTTGAGAAGTTTTGTAGAAACATTTGGATTAAAAAGGGTATTGTATTTACATCTATTCGAAGTGATCATAGAGGAGAATTTGATAATAGAAAATTTGAACATTTCTATATTGAAAATGAGATAAATCATAATTTTCCATTCCTAAGAACTCCTTAGGAAAATGGAGTTATTGAGAGAAAAAACATGACTCTCGTTGATATGGCTAGGACAATGCTATATAAAAGTGGTCTACCTCATGGTTGCTGAGCAGAAGTTGTATCTATTGCTTGTCAAATACTTAATAGGTGCCTTATAATACTTATTCTCAAAAAGATCCCTTATGAGTTGTGGAAAGGAAGAAAATTGAATATTGCTTACTTTCAAGCGTTTGGCTACAAGTGTTTCATATTAAATAATGGAAATGACAACCTTGAAAAATTTGATACGAGATTAGATGAAGCTATTTTTTGAGTTATAGTACTACCAACAAAGGATTTAGAGTTTATAATAAAAGAACAAAGAGGATGGAAGAATCAACAAATGTGATATTTGATGAACCACTACCTTCGACAATAGTAATTGATTCAGATGATGAAGAGCATCCTTTGGTTCCTAAAAGTACATCGCAAACTCAAACTAAACCTATAGGATCTTCAGAATCACAAGATCAAAAAGGTCCTTCTGAAGCCAAGATGGAGCAGGCTTCTTTATCTCAGCAAGAACCTATGCAACGAATAACACTAAGAGAATGGAGAGGTCAAGATACACATCAGTAAATTCTAGAAGACCCTTCTAAAAGTCTAAAAATCAGATATTCCTTAAAAAACAATTATTTTGCCCGCATATCATAATTAGAACCAAAGATTATTGAAGAAGCACTTACTAATGAAAATTGGGTTTCAACTATGAAAGACGAACTAAATCGGTTTGATAAAAATAAAGTCTAACGAAAATGGTAAGGTGGTAGAAAACAAAGCTAGACTTGTAGCTCAGGGTTATAATCAACAGGAAGGCACTGATTTTGATGAAACTTATGCACCTATTGTTAGATTAGAATCAATTATAATTTTACTTGTTTTTGCATGCTATGGAAACTTTAAATTATTCCAATGTTAAGAGTGCCTTCTTAAATGGATATATTAATGAAGAAGTGTTTGTTAAATAACCTCCAGGTTTTGAAGATGAAAAACATCCTGATTATTTGATGAAGTTAACTAATGCCTTATATAATCTAAAGCAGGCTCATTGAACATAGTATGAGAGATTAAGTAACTTTCTGCTTGAAAGTAACTTCAAAGAGGAAAGCTAGATAAAACCTTATTTATTAATAAAAATGAGAATGATTTACTCATAGTGTAAATATATGTTAATGACATAATATTTTTTGTTACTAACGTTGGCCCCTGAATTTTTTCCTTTAATTAAGCATGATTTAAATGAATTATGAGGTCATGATTGGTAAATTTTTGGGAGTTAATTTTTTTGGGGTCTATATTAGTAGAATTTATTGCATGGGTTAGTTAAATTAGTTAAATTAAAAGTAGTAAGAATGCATAAAAAGGTGTTTTGGGTAGCTTACTGAAGTTTAAAAACCATAAGACATTAAAGGAAGAGCAAGGTGGACTTTTCTCAATCATTAAGGGTAAAATGGAAAGAAAGAAGTGTTGCTTTCTTCTTAAAGAAGGAAAAAATGAAAATAGGAGAGAAAAAAGAGAAATAAAAAATCAAAGAGAGAAAGATGAGAGGTTTCGAAGGTTGAGAGGAAAGAAGAAAGTTGAGCTAGGGTTTCATCCTTTCTAAGCCTTCTAGAGAGATTTCGAGGTTGCGCAAGAAGGGAAAAAGGTAGAGGAAGATAAGAGATTTCTTTTGAACCAATAATCTCTTCATTAGGTGAAGATGCAAGGTAAGGTCTTACTTAATCTTTTGGATTTTGGAAGGGTTTTGGTTTATAAAGCTTAGAAAATGCACGAGTTTAAGTTTTCTAGAAACAATTTTAGTAAATATACTTTGTGGGTTTTCGATTTTGCAATCCAATTGAATTTGAGATTTTTGCCTATGAAAAGGGAATCAAGAAAGACAAGAGGAGCAAGAGGAGAGGCACATTTGAGTAAGTTATAAGCAAGAAATTCAAAGTAGGTTACATTTTTATAATTGAATAATAAGCCATTAATGTTTCTTTCAAGAAATGGAAAAAAATGTTTTCAACCACTTTTAAATCAAATAGAATGAAATGTAATGTATGCATGTATAATAATAATAATAAATGATTATTCTATCATTGATAGAACAAAAATGTTGTCTTGTTACTTGTTATTAGGGTTGAGGATATAATTGGTAATATAAAAAATATTGAGGGCATATTAGGTTGTGTATATTTATCATTTTACATTTCATCCTAAATTGTCCAAATTGGAGGTAACTTATTTTTACTGTATATGATGAAGTATGATGTAATGTGAAACCCTCCCCTGATATCCTATTTCATTCTATTATATTATAAATCTTCTTCTCAAACAATATAATAATATTACATTTCATTCTATTCGATTACGAATTGCCCTACCAAATATAGTCTAAGCTCCATTTGATTTAACTCTTTTTCTTATATAAGTTTGCTACTTCTTATCACTAGATGACATTCCTACCAATGGACATATTACAAGAACTGAATACGTAAGAATTATTTGAAACTCATGATTGCCATCTAACCTATATAAATAAGAGAAAAATATTATAAAAAGTAAGTGAAACTCAAATATCTATTTTTTCTAATTTTCTCTTCTTAAATCTAATTTAAGCATTCAAATGACTATTTCCGAACAACTTTCACTACTATTTTACAAAAATGCACTAACATCTTTCGTTAGAAGATGTCAAGCTTGTAACAAAGTCAGCGAAGAATTCATAATATAATTATTAATTTGTAATTAAATATAGTAGACAATTAATTAATTAATTACAACTCATAAAAATGAGTTTTTCTCCAACTTTATCCCAACAAATTATTTTTTCGATTAAAAAAATAGTTGAACGTTAAATTGTTAGTTTATTGTACGAGTTATTTGTACGGAAAATTTGAATCCTCTCTTTTCAATTTCGATAATGATCTGGTATTTTTTCTTTTCAAATTTATCAAACTCTTTTTTTTGCTTTCATTTTATTTATTTATTTAATGTGTAAAAATATAAAATAAAAAATGTTCATATTAAAAAACAAAAAACTGCACAGAGATCCATTATCATATCATACCTGACATATTCTTTTAGAGGGATGACAATTCACATGACATTTGTTTAGTATTTATTATAGGTGGGTATGGACCCCAAAGTTCTCGTAATTCTGTAGAGTAACAATTATTGTAGTCACTGGTCAGCGAAAAGCTCTTGGAAGAGAAGTTGACAAAGAACTTTACATAAATTATTCAAAAGGCAATTAAGAACGTGAGACATTCAAAGATGTTTCATGAGTGATTTTTTTAATATTCAGAGGAATATGGAGTTTTTCTTTAAGAATAAAAAAATATAAGTACATTAAATAAAAATTTCAGTATACATAATAATATGTAAATCATTTAATTTAAATAAGTTAATAATTAAGAACCAAATTACAAATTCGCTTCAATTCATATTTGTAAGTCCAACGTATTTCACTCGTCATCTTTCAAGTTAACAAAGTAAGACGCAACCATCAATTGTAATTCGGATTCAGAGACTTATTATTATTATTTTGATTATTTACCAAGTGTCTTAAGAGAGTCCCAATTACGAGAAGACAACCTTTAAACTATTCACTTCTAGATTAATCTATGCTCGAACTAAATAGGTTTCTTGCGAGAGGCAAAACTCTGGTTTAAAGTTTTAAACTGCTGCATATATAAAGACGGTTCAAATTCGCGACCTCACATAAGCTAGAAGAGGACCTTATTAACTCATTTGCGCTTTGAGATTGACTTTTAAATTAATATGGGGGACAAGTTTTAGTGTTTTAGCAATTAGATTACTGCTTAATGATATTGAAGATTTAAAATTTTAAATAATCATTTCACGTACCAACTATTAATAGTAGTACAATTGATCACCTAGCATAAGCTAATTCTTCCTGTTTCTTACAATAATTGCACGTTTATTTAACCTGGAATTAAACCGATTTGAAGGAAAATTTCAGGACCCGTGAAGGTTGGCTTGTCCTATTCATACCAGAGGTTCTGTCTTCCGTTACAATTATCGGAAGTGCCAGCTTGTTTATATTTTAATATCGAAAAGGAGCTCGTCTTTTAGTATACATTTAGAGTGCCGAGGCGAGGATAATGAAGATTCCTTGGTTGGTTTTGCTTGGCCCTTGATTATTATATAGTTGTACTAATTATTCATATAAATTAATACACATGTTAATGTTGATGCGATAAAATTATCTTGAATTCTTGCTGATAAATGGAAGACATTTGCAGAAACTTGCCCAAGAGCTTCCAACCGAGAGAGAATTAGAACAGGAGCTTAACTGGTCAGGGAAGGAAGCAAGGTTAGGTTGGAGTCATGAAGAAGCTTGGAGTCATTGTGTTTGCTCTTGTTTTCCATTTCTTTTTTGCTAAATCCGCTGCCTTATCATCACCTAGCGTAATCATCGTCGGAGCAGGAGTATCAGGTGAATGTCACATTCTGATAAGCTATACCCTGCTTTTCATGGCTTTTCTTTTTCCTTATCTAGTATGTTTCATGGTGATAAAAATCTGCCCGTTTTCAGGCCTTGCAGCGGCTAAAACACTCCATGATGCCGGCATTAATGACTTCTTGATACTGGAAGCTTTGCCCAGAATCGGTGGTCGTCTCAGCAAAGCAAATTTCAGTGGACTCACAGTGGAGATGGGTGCTAACTGGATTTTCACTGGAGGTCCTGTGTTTAATCCAATAGAGGACATAGCCAAAAGAGTCAACCTCAAAACCTCCCTCAATGACTTCAGCAATATCACTGCACATGCATACAAGCAAGAGTGAGCAATTGCTTCTGTAACTGTCTCTATTCATGTTACAAGAAATATATCTTGTAAAACTACAGCCACTACTTATCTGTAACTCCTCACAGCGGTGGATTATACCCCGTCAAAGTTGTGGATGAGGTAAATAACGTAGCAGATGCGAGGGATGAATACTTCTCTCAGTTATCAAAAATCTTATCAGCAAAATCCAAGGTGAAGAGGGATGTTGATGTGTCAATCTTGTCAGCTCAACGTCTAATGAGAAGGTAAAGATTTGTAGTGATTGTTTCACCTGAAAGACACTGGGTTTGAGAGTGAATGAATTTTGCAGCCCTCCAATGACTCCACTTGAGCAAGTGATAGACTACTATCACACAGAATTTGAAGATGGAGAACCAGGAAGAGTAACAAGCTTGAAGCACACCTACCCTAGGAGTGAGTTCGTTGACCATGGAGAGGACAACAACTTCGTCGCTGACCCAAGAGGCTTTGTTGTCGTGGCACAGTATATGGCCAAGCAGTTCCTCTCATCAGTGGAAGGCGACCCCAGACTCAAGCTCAACAAGGTTATGTGTACAATTTTTCTTTTCAGGCAGAAGAAATTTGTTGATGCTGATTTGCTGGTTGTAATCTATAGGTAGTCAGAGAGGTAATCTACTCCAAGACCGGAGTTAGAATCAAAACTGAAGACGGTTCCGTATTCAATGCCAAGTATGCAATTGTCTCTGTGAGCCTTGGTGTCCTCCAGAGTAAACTGATTGAGTTCAAGCCAAAGCTACCTGTAAGCAATGCTCTAACCTGTGTTTTAAGATCTGATTTTGTGTTCTGTCTCAGTTCCATGAAGTTCATCACAAGGATTCGTTTACAATATTGTTGTTTCTCATTCGATCTTATATTTCAATTGAATCATTGTTGTTTCTCATTCGATCTTATATTTCAATTGAATCAGCTTTGGAAAAGAGTTGCAATATCTGATTTCAGCATGGCCATATATACCAAGATATTCATGAAATTTCCTTACAAGTTCTGGCCTACTGGTCCTGGAACTGAGTTCTTTCTTTACACGCATGTCAGGCGTGGTTACTATCCATTTTGGCAGGTGAGAATCCATCTGAAAGTGCCTTATATGTTAGTATAAATCCCAATTCTCTAATTCCTACAAAAATTTTGCAGCATCTGGAGAACGAATATCCGGGATCAAACATTTTATTCGTGACAGTAACGTACGAGGAATCAAGAAGGGTGGAGCAATTATCTGATAAAGAAGTTGAAGCAGAGGCCATGGAAATACTTAAGAAAATGTTTGGCAAGAACATTCCAAAGCCAGTAGACATTCTTGTTCCTAGATGGGGTATGGACAGGTTCTTCAGGGGAAGCTATTCAAATTGGCCTGATAGCTACAGCCAACACAAGCATGACCAATTAGGGGTACGCTGTAAACACACTAAACTGAGATTTCCAAGCTCTTATGCCCATTTTGTCGAATGCAAAAAATCGTAGTTATCATCCTATTGTCTTCCAGGATCCAGTTGGTCCGGTCTACTTTACAGGGGAGCACCTCTCCAACAAGTACATAGGATATGTTGACGGTGCTTATCTTACAGGTCTTTCTCTCCTTGTAATCAGAGAAATTTGATTCTTCCAGTCACATAAGGTATTGAACTTGATGGTTGTTCTTGCATGACAGGTATCGACACAGCAAACAGTTTAATCGGATGCATCAAGAACCATACCTGTAAAGGATTTGTCAACCAAGAGTTCTGAGACAGATTTCCTATGGGGTATTAAGGCAGCAATTCTGAGTGGGTGAATTTGGCTTTCAACCAGAGTGCTACAAATAAGTATTTCAGTTTCCAAATTCGGATCATCGTATTCTGTTTTGCATTAACGTTTTGTCTGGATTTGAAATTGGGGAATTCAAGTTGGAATGGAGAACTTGCAGAGTGTTAAGAATCCATTCTAGTTAAAAAGTACTAACCTGGCACAAAAATTTGCAAACCAACTTAAGACTATAGTGTTTTAGGCATGTGCCCTGCTCGTGACCCAGTTTTGTATAACAAAATTTAATTATTAAACATTGTTTAATTTATGTAAATTCATATATTATACTTGAATTTTTAAGTATATTAAAAAATTGTAAATACAATTATCGAGAATGTTTTAGATATTTATTTTATAAATGTAATTTTGGTTTTATCTTTCCTTAGCATCTATTTAACAACATTGTTTAAAATTATATATAAATGTTATATGTTACCATGACTTTGTATTAGAGTTCCACTACAGTCATCTCAAAAGTTTTATAAGAAATATGAATACTAGTTAACTAAGGCAAAGTTAGAAAAATTATTGTGCAAAGCTAAAGTTAAAAATTTCAATTGAATTAAATTGGGCCGTCTTAAGTGAGAAAAATCAGTTCTTTTGAATTTAAATTTGATTGAAATTTTGATAAATTCAATTTTTATTTATTAATTTAGGTCAAACGACATTAAATTCAAACTAATTTGTTATTTATTTCAAAAGTTAAAATATAAATATTGAATTGAATATACTACTAAGCTTAACAATAGGTCGAGTTTAACTCAGATCTATCTCTGAGCAACTTAATTTAGTCAAAATTTTAACTTAAATTTAAATGAGTCATTATAAAATAAAGTTGATTTAAAAATTTTAAATACATAAACTAAAATGATATCATTTTAGTAATAAGAATTATATTTATTAAAATTTTTAATCAAATTTTAAGTTAGTTTTTAAATTTAAAATTTAATTGAAAATCAATCTAAACGAATTCTACCAACTATAATAGCTGCCGGAGAGAAAACCTGGCGGTATAACCACACTCATGGCACAAGATAAAAACGCAGAAAGCGATGGGATGATCGACTGCCGACGACGACTGATTTATTAGATATAGTGGGACTTCACTTTTGATATTTTCCGTACCAAAAACTCGTTGTTCTTCACTCTTTTGGGTCTCGTCTTCCTCTTTTGTCGATTCTATACTGTGCAAAACCGACTTTAAGGAAACAGGAAAGAAAAAGCTTACTTTTCGTACCAGTAAAAGGCATTGTAAAGAGCGTAAAAAACGAGAGTAAATAATTTATAGGAAACAGATTTAAAGCGATGAATAACTCTGATTGTAAGTTTAGCTTAAGGTCTTCGTCCTTTATTAAACTAAATCCATAATTTATAGGAAACAGATTTAAAGCGATGAATAACTCTGATTGTAAGTTTAGCTTAAGGTCTTCGTCCTTTATTA
>JANITW010000007.1:48946483-48956640 GCA_027564335.1 Erythroxylum williamsii
GCTTCGCAGCTCACCCCATTACTCTCCCCTCCTCAGGTGCAGATCGAGACGATTGTCGACCTTGCAAGGCATCAGAACTTCAAGCTAGTTAGGAGCCTTGTATTAAGTTAGCACTTTGGTTAGCCCGCCAGCATTTCATCATGGAGCATGCTTATGTATTTTGGATTTTAAATTCCTTTTTGTATTGTGCTATATTTTGAGACTACTTGGTGAATTTCTTCGAATGACAATGACAGATGATTTATGTATTTGGGATGGTTAATGCATGTTTAGAATGCATGTGTAGAATGCGTGTATGTATTGTTACATATTTGTATGAATCGAAATATGATTATGTATGGATGTTGGGATCGGGTCCGACATTGTGAGGCGCCCGTCGCTGGCGCGACCCGAGGGGTCGCCTCGGGAATGGGGATCCGGGGCCCGGGCCCAACAGTGTCAGGCACTGTGAGATGCCTTCTTGATTACAGAAGTCAATGAACTTATTACCAATATATTCTCCATTATTATTAGTCCTGAGGTATTTAATTTTCTTCCCCGTCTTTACCTCAATCTATGCGTTAAAAGATGTGAAGGTTGGAAATACATCTACCTTTTTGTTGATAGGATACACCCAACATCTTTTGGAGTAATCATCAATAAAGGTCACAAAGTATTAGAGAAGTGCTCTAAAGACAATCACTTTTAACACTTATTATATAAATCTTTATGATTGATAACAAGCATTTTCGTTAATTTGATGTTCATATTCTTTATGAATTGATAATGATCTTAAATCGAATTAATGAAGTCATTGATACATTACATAGTATGAAGGAAATCATCATGATGAGATTATGATAATGAGATTCCTATCATGTGTAATTATATTAGTATCTAAATTAGTCATAGTCATAGGATTAACGAGACAGGATATTATTGATCTAGATATACTAGCATATGTTATACTCCTTGATGGGATTAAACAGTGGATCTCATAAGTTGTAAGCTTGAATTGTTTAGAGTTAACATGTGGATGCTTACTACGAGTAGTAAGTACATTAGATGAACTACTATGAGACAATCTTATGGATGATCTATTCTAGTGTCAAGATAGTCTTATCATAGCAATGGTGAAAGTATCCTTAGACTTGAGATACTTAAGGATATCTTGGATATTGGTTCTATACTTTCACTCCATTCCTCATTGTCTCTCAGAGATTGCTCATAAGGTGGTGATTGAGTACAATTTGAGGTATTCGAAGGTAATTGAGTAGCCAATAAAGGATTCATCACTGCTGATAGAAGGAGACGATACCTATGACCTTTTGTCAGGGTCATTGCTCGGGAATCTCTAACTAAAGTGGAAATGTCATGAAGATAGTATTTAGTGACATATCCAATTAAGTAATGAGTCTTGGGGATAAGAACAATCATCATTTTAGCTAGATGTGATGTAATCATTCTAGTGGGAGTTGACATTTTAACCATGTTTTGAACTAATTCAGGTAAGATGGTGAAAGGAAGAATCACACAAGAACATTGTCAATGGAAGGGTAGTCAAACCACTAAATTTTTGGTCAATTAGAGTTCATGATGTATTGCTAAATATCACTAATGATTTGCTTGAAATAAGTGTTAATTCAAGTGACCAACATAATCAGGAGCCTAATAGGTCACACGCATTATGATGCGAAGAATGAGTAAAATGGGTTTGGAAAATGATCCAAGATATGAGATAATGTTTAAGGATTGTATCATGATATGATCGTGATAAGAAACATTGCAAAGGAATGAAAGAAAGCAAGTGTTGCATGGCTGCTAGCCTGGAAAATTTCTAGATTTCCAACAAACATTTCAAGCCAAATTAAGTCGTATTCATGGCCACTTAATTCCCATTATTCCTCCATTCATGATGGTGGTTAGAGGAGGCCAAAATTTGGTAGAAATTCACTCATTTTTGTGCATAGTATTGTGAGAAAACTAGTGAGAAATGTGAAGAGTTTATCTTACAAACACTTATTATCTAAATTATTCTCTCAAGAATGTACATCAATGCTAGCACTTTGGGTGTGTTCTAATCATTCTTCCAAAGAGGTTTCAGGCTTTGCTCTTCTTGTGGATATCATTAGAGGCATCCTCCTTTGATTGTTTGGGCTTACAACAACTTAAAGAGGTGAAGACAACAAAGAACGAAGGAGTTTGTAAGGTACACATCTTAAGTTCATGATTTGTTTTTACTACATCTAATGATACATGTTTGATTTTGTCTTTTCTGGTTTTTGTTTTATTTTTTGCTACATATTTTCTAATATGTGATGCATAATCAAAACCTTATAGTGATATCAGAGCAATCTTGTGCCTATTAGATGTAATTTCTATTACATGTGCAATAAGATTGCATGGTTGTGATAGCTATGGGTTTAGTTTTAAAAAATTTGAAATTAAATTATGAAAATTTGTTTTCAAAATTTTCTTTCACTTATCTGCTCATGACATGTTTTTAGATGGTTTTAGTGATTGAAAATTGATTTCAATGCTATTGAAATATTTATTGTCAGATTTCTAACAATATGTTGGAAAATGTTTTTTGCTGAACATATGTTGTTGATTGGCTAAACTGATGAGGTTTAACATGTTTTTCATGGATTTTGATTCTGGAAATTTTATGTAAACATATCTAGAATGTGTTTACACCTCGGGATTTTTTTTCCAGAATTTATAAAAAGTTTTATATAAAATTTCAAACAGTAATCAGATCTGGTCGGTTTTGAATAAATCGATGGATCTGTTTTGTTTGATAATTTTGTATGTTTATGTTTCTGTTCCAAAACCTTAAAAATATTTTTATATGATAAAAATATTTTTTTTGATGAATGAAGCATGTCAAAATGATTTTTCTCGAATTAAGATTTTAGAAAAATTTAAATGTCAAATTTGTCATTTTTAGCGTTTCAATGGTGTTTCGGTTATCTTGATAATTTTTGGGTGAACC
Source organism: Erythroxylum williamsii (assembly GCA_027564335.1). NCBI lineage: Eukaryota > Viridiplantae > Streptophyta > Magnoliopsida > Malpighiales > Erythroxylaceae > Erythroxylum > Erythroxylum williamsii. The sequence continues at coordinate 48,949,458 of JANITW010000007.1, forward strand.
CAAAATTATTTTAATGAACTTGAAACAACATGGAGATTCATGGAATGATGATTTGATGTTCTGGAAATTTTGGAAATTAATTTTGAATTAATTTAAGACGAGCATTATTTTATAGTAAGCCTAGAAATTGGCATGTGAAAAAAATTAAAATGTTTAATTTTGACATCAAATAATCAATTTTAAGGTGAATTAATTACTGGAATTAAGATTTTAATTTAATTTGATTAATATTAAATTCTAAACTGAAATGATATACAAGATTAAATTTAGCCAAGATAACACTTACGAAGAAAGTCAATTCAAGAGTTGAATGAACTTCTAAAATGTAGGATCCATAACTTGTCACAACAAATTTTGAAGTTTTTAATTTTATGCATTAGAGGATGCATGTTAGGAGTATGAGTGGGTTTGTGTGATGGATGGTTATGGACTTAAGCCCAATACGATTGGGGTGTCCATATCATGCCCCATAATTGGGCAGTGCCTATGAGATGTACATGCATTAAGAGTTGATAGCCCAATTTGTGTGCACACATCAACAATTGATAGCACTATATTTGATAGTTGCAATATAAATGCAATTGGTATGACTGATACCTACCGATTGGCCTAGGGTGGCTTGCTAGGCAAACCCAAGGTCATTACTAGAGATATTGGATATCGACCCACTAGAAAAACTTCTATACAAGTTCTCTTGGATTCAAATTGAGGGTTATGGATTCGTGAGAAAATAGTGAGAGCCATAATGCATGTTAGTAAAGTCCCAATTAACATGCATTTATGTACAATCTAACACATTTTCTCTCTTTGACATTAGGTTGCAAGAATCGACACCATGACCACTAGTATGAACCTACACTCACTTATGGAAGCCAATAAGTTAACTAGACTCAACTTCCAAGACTGACTTAGGAACCTAAGAATAGTTCTCAAGTCAGAGAAACTAGGCTACGCATTAGAAGAATCACTTCCTGATCCCCCTACTGCTAATGTTTCTGCTAGTGATAAGAAGGAATACAGAAAGCATCTCGATGATAGTGAGATGGCTAGCTGTATAATGTTGGCCACTATGTCACCAAAATTGCAAAAATAGCTTGAGGCTGTGGATGCTCATACCATAGTCTATCATCTAAGGGAGCTATTTGATGAGTAAGCTAGGTTTGAAAGGTTCGAGACCTCGATGTTGCTCTTTCACTCCAAGATGGTTGAGGGGACATCTCCAGTACAATATGCACTAAAGATGAATGGCTATATTGAGAGCTTGGCCTCCTTGGGTTTTTTGATGGATTTGAATTAAGTACAAACTTACTTTTGACTAATAGTTATTCACAATTTGTGCTTAAATATAGGATTAACCAAATATCCACCACAATTCTTGAATTAATCAACTTGTTCAAAACAATTGAGCCGTCTATCAGGAAGGACAGTAAAGTTGTGATGTTGGTGGACTCTTTTGGTTCGAGGAGGAAGAACCAGAAGAAAAGAAGTCCACAAGGCTTAAGGGAGGTGTGGCCAAGAAGAAAGTTAAGGAGACTATCCCTAAGGGAATATGCTTCTACTGTGGCAAAGATGGCCAATGGAATAGGAACTATAAGGCATATCTGGAGTCATTGAAGTAGAAGAAGGCATCAAATGCCCTATTTACTTTAGGTATGTTTGTTATTGATATTAGTACTATTTCTAATAATAACATATGGGTATTGGATACCGATTGTGGCTTACACATATGTACTGATATGTAGGAGCTCAGGAACAGTAGACAACTCAACAAAGGAGAGTCGGACTTATGCGTGGGCAATGGAGCAACAGTTACTGCATTAGCCATATGAACTTATGTATTGACACTCCTTAGTGGGCTTGTAATAGAATTGGATAATTTTTTATGTACCTATATTGACTAAGAATATTATTTCAGTTTATAGTCTTAACAAAGCTGATTTAAATTTTAGTTAATAATGGTTGTTCTATTAGTTTGAATGAAATGCTTTACTCTATGGGTACATTATGCAATGGGACATATCTAATATATATATATATATAGTTTTAAATATCAATAACAATAAAAGACAAAAACAAGATAATGTGAAATCATCGAACTTATGGCAGTGTTGCCTTGGCCATATAAATGTGAGACGCATAACTAAATTACACATGTGTGATAATTTAGGATCATTTGATTTTGACTTATATGACACATGTGAATCTTGCTTACTAGTCAAGACAACAACATTACACTTTAAGAGAAAGGGTGAATAAATTACTAGGCTATTGGACTTAATACATTTAGATGTATGTAGTCCGATGTTCATACATGCCAAAGATGGTTTCATATACTTTTAGAAATGAAGTAGAGAAACAACTGGGCAAAAGTATTAAAACACTTCAATCAGATCGAGGTGGTAAATACTTAAGCTAAGAGTTTCTAAATTATCTCAAAGATGATGGGATAGTATCCTAGTGTACTCCACCTTACATGTCGCAACACAATGGTATGGTAGAAAGAAGAAACCGATCCTTGTTAGATATGGTAAGGTCAATGATGGGCTTAGTAGATCTACCAAAATCCTTTTGGGGATATACACTCGAGACTGCTATTTATGTGTTAAACAGAGTTCCTCCAAAATTAGTTGATGTTATTCCATATGAGATGTGAATAAAAAAGAAACCCTATCTTTCTCACATGAAAGTTTGGGATTGTGCAGTTTATGTGAAGCGAATTAAGTTAGATAAGATAGAAGCTAAATTTGAAAAGTTTCTGTTTGTAAGATATCTTAAAGAAACGATAGGGTATTAGTTTTATAATGTTTTAGAGCAAAAGATGCTTGTTTCAAAGCATGTTGTCTTTTTAAAGAAAGTGTTTCCTCTAAAAAGTGGGGGCAAAATTAAATTTGTGGAAGTTCAAGATGCTCAAACAGACGCAGATTAACTGCCTGAACCTGAAACTATTGTTCATAATGATGAAACAATGGTTTAAGTAGGATTCATCATGTTCTAGAGAGATATGGATTTCTCATAAGTGAACGTAATGACATATTGCTCATAGAAGATGATGAGCCTACTACCTATGTAGAAGTTTTGAAGAGTTCAAAATCTAAAAAATGGTTTCAAGCCATGAAATTTGAAGTGGATTTCATGTATGAAAACCAAGTATGCACTTTAGTTGATCCACCCAAAAGGATAAAACCCATAGGATGCAAATGGGTTTTCAAAAAGAAAACTAATATGGAGGATAATGTAGTTACTTATAAAGCTAGGCTTGTAACTAAAGGTTATCGTCAAAAACAAGGAGTTGACTATGACGAAACATTTAACCCGATGGCCAAGCATAAATCCATTAGGATACTCCTGGCAATTACTGCTCATTATGATTATGAGATATGGCAAATGGATGTGAAAACATTTTTCCTTAATGAAAATCTTATTGAGGATTTGTGCATGACATAACCCAATGGTTTCATATCCAAATATCGCGAAAAGGTATGTAAGCTTCAAATTCCGTTTATGGTTTGAAGCAAACAAGCAAGAGTTGGAATATCTGATTTGATAAGAAAATCAAAGAGTTTGGTTTCTCACAAAATTTAGATGAGTCTTGTGTCTATAATAAGGTTAGTAGGAGTGAAATTGTATTCCTTGTGTTGTATATAGATGACATACTACTAATAGGAAACGATGCTTCATCTTTAAATTTAGTCAAGATTTAGCTGTCCAAGAGTTTCTCCATAAAAGACCTTGGAGAAGCAACTTATATTTTGGGGATGAGAATCTATAGAGATAGATCTAAAAAGTTGCTTAGTCTTTCTTAATCTACATACATAGACAAGATGTTAAAGAGGTTTAACATGGAGCAGTCCAAGAGAGGTTATCTTCCCATGACATATGGGATTGCACTCTTGAAATTTATGTGTCCAAACACACAAGATGAGAGGAATCGCATGAATTTAATCCGTCATGCTTTGGCTATAGGATCAATCATGTATGTTATGTTATGCATGAGACTTGATGTATCATATACCCTGAGTGTTATGAAAAGATACCAATCGGATCCTAATGAGGGTCACTGGGTGGCTGTTAAGAATATCTTTAAGTATTTGAGAAGAACTAAGGATGTATTCTTGGTATATGAAGAAGGAGATCTTGTTGTGAGCAGGTATACAAATGCCAGTTTCTAATCTGATAGGGATGACTTTAGATCCCAGTCATGATATATTTTCATATTAAACAGTGGAGCAGTCAGTTAGAAGAGTTCCAAACAAGAGACAACTGCAAATTCAACAATCGAAGTAGAGTACATTGCTGCTTCAGTAGCAGCAAAGGAAGCAGTTTGGGTTGAGAAGTTCATTATGGAACTTAGAGTGATTTCTAGCATTGTACAGTTATATTGTGACAACAATGGTGCCATAGTGCAAGCAAAGGAACAAAGGTCTCATCAGAAATCCAAACATATACTCAGGTGATATCATTTGATTAGAAAAATCATTGGTAAAAATGATGTCAAGACAGAGAAAGCGCCCAATGATCAGAATATTGTTGATCCTTTGACTAAGCCAATTCCCCAAAAGAGATATGATTCTTACGGACTTGCCTATAGTATTACATACAAAGGCAATTGACTTTAGTGAAAGTGGGAAGTTGTTAGAGAAGAGCTCTAAAGGCAATTGCCTTTAACACTTATTATACAAATATTTATGATTAATAAAAGGCATTTTAGTTAATTTGATGTTCATGTTCTTTATGAATTGTTAATGAACTTAAATCGAATTGATAAAGTCCTTGATACATTACATAGCGTGAGGAAATTATGATGAGATTCCTATCATATGTAATTATATTAGTTTCTAAATTATCCATAGTGATAGGATTAATGAGATGGACATTATTAATCTGGATGGACTAGCACATGCTATACTCCTTAATTGGATCAAGAGGTGAATCTCATAAGTTGTAAGTATGAGTTGTTTAGTGTTAACATATAGATGCTTACTAAGACTAGTAAGTACATTGGATGACTTTCCATGAGACAATCATATGGATGATCTATTTTAATGTCAATGATAGTCTTATTATAGCAATGGTACAAATATCCTTAGACTTGAGGTGCTTAATGATATCTTAGATACTGATCTTAAAATTTGACTCCATTCCTCCTTATCTCTCAGAGGTTACTCATAAGGTGGTGATTGGGTACAGCTTGAGGTATTCGAAAGTAATTGAGCAGCCAATAAATGATTCATCACTCCTGATAGAAGGAGACGATACCCACGGCCTTTTGTCGGGGTCATTACTCAGGAATCTCTGGATAAAGTGGAAATGTCATTAAGATAATCTTTAGTGACATATTTAATTGAGTAATGAGCCTTGGGGACAAGAACTAACATCACTTGAGCTAGATGTGTCATAGTCAATCTAGTGGAAGTTGACATTTTAATCATACTCTAAATCAAGTGGGGTATAGATGCTGAAAGGATGAATTGCATGGGAATATTGTCTATGGAATGATTTGTAGTTAAACTTCTAACTTTTGGTCAATTGGAGTTCATGATGTGTTTCTAAATACCACTCATGACTTGCTTGAATCAAGTGTTAATTCAATTGACCAACATAACCGGGAACCTAATATGTTACGCGCATTGGAGATGCGAAGAATGAGTAAAATAGTTTGGATAGTGATCCAAGATATTAGCGAATGTTTAGGTATCGTATCACAATATGATCGTGATAAGAAACATTGCAAAGGAATGAAAGAAAGCAAGTGTTGCATGGTTGCCAGCCTTGAAAATTTCTAGAATTCCATTAAAGGTTTCAAACCAAATTAAGTGGCATTCATGGCCACTTAATTCCTATTATTACACCATTCATGATTGGGGTTAGAGGAGGCCAAAAGTTGGTAGAAATTCACTCATTTTTATGCATAGTTTTAAAAGAAAACCAGTGAGAAATGTGAAGAGTTTATCTTACACACTTATTCTCTAAATTATTCTCTCAAGAACAAACATCAAAGCTAGCACTTTATCTGTGTTCTAACCATTCTTCCAAAGAGGTTTCAAGCTTTGCTCTTTGTGTGGATATCATTAGAGATGTCCTCCTTTGTTCATTTGGTTTACGACAACCTGAAGAGGTAAAGACAACAAAGAACGAAGGAGTTTTTAAGGTACATATCTTAAGTTTATATTTTTTTACTACATCTAATGGCACATGTTTGATTTTGTATTTTCTAGGTTTTGACAAGTCAAGATAATCTTCCAAGTTCCAGAGCATCTCAACCTAAACATATAGAGAGGTAATTAGATCTATTATGCACTAACATTGTGATGCATATTGCTGTTCAGATAGGGGCCAAATTCAATTCATTACAACACCTTTCCTCACGGATGATTCATCACGGTTGGACACATTTTCAAGGGCACAGCAGGCTATCCAAATGTAATTCAGGTAACTTGAAGCTTTAATAGGCAATGGTTTTGTATAAAAAATCATTATCTTTGGAAGCTCCTGCTAGAATGACTGAGATTATGAAGACAAATTAGCAGATTTTAAATGATGTCTTGATCCTTTACTTGATCGGATTGCGGGTTTGGTTCGGGTATGTCTAGGCATATGCTAACATGTTGTGGCTTTGTTTTGCTTATGGCTGCTGGTGTCTAGTGTAATGTGGGACTTAAGAGAGGAGATTGATGGTGGGGCAATAAGTTGCACGCCATTATGTATTTTAAGTGTTAAGAGATTACCTACGATATCTCTTGTTTGTACATAACTCTTAATTCTTTAGAAAATTACTGATTTATCAAAAAAATGTGAATCACTACCACCGCAACAAGCTTTTGTATTGTCCATTATTTGGATTTTGTCTTCTAAATTGATTTCTAAGATTTTATTTACGAAGTAAGTCCATAGTCAATGTGTAATCAATAATTTAGAATTTCGCTTTATCTTCCTAAACTGTCAAATACTAATATCATTGTGTTTTGTTAAAAAGCAAGCCGGTGATGTAATATCCCATCACCGATAGGAAGGATAAAATGGTAAAAGTTGGCGTGGATTGTGAATGGGTTGTATATTTGCATAAATTGGCTTTTATATAGATATGATTGGTAATTTTGGAAAGGGATGTACATGCACTCGTGACAATTCCCGACTTATGTGATTTTAGTGAAAATGGGATTTTTGTATTTGAAAAATGAAATTG
>JANITW010000007.1:49118120-49128699 GCA_027564335.1 Erythroxylum williamsii
TTTATTTTCAAATCAATCAATTTTAGATCGTCTGAGTAATTTTTCATCGTTTAATTTAATTGTCTTACGTGTTGAAATTTTTTCCCTTGGGTACGATATCCGGTTCTTACCGATTTATATTACTTGTCGACGGGGTGCACTTGCCTCTAATTACTTTAGATAAAATTTAATTGTTTTGTTTAGACCACAACACATCATAACATACATGCATACAAAACCGGAACGAAACCAAAACATACGAAACATTCATCATGCAATCTCAATAGCTCCAAAACAGAAGCAATTCAGAGAAAACATATACCATAAAACACTTCGCTTAAATACAACTTGTTCCAAACTAGAACCAACCTAAATTAGGGTTATTACAAACCTTCAAATAAATCCAAAGTCATATATATATCAAAGACAAGCCAAAAACAAACTCCAAAAATACAATTTTAACAACATAAGACTCAAACTCCATTGGCCACTATGGTTGACTCATCCCAGTCCTTAAGTCCTGCTCTTTAAACCTACACGGGGCAAATCCACCGTGCTAAGCATATAGCTTAATGAGCAATAACTAATCTATGCTTAAACTGATAACTAAATAAACACAATCCTGATATATCAGAAGCATGCATTAATAATTTATCGGAACGAACAATTCAACATATTATATTTGATCTCAAACAGATTGTATAGAAAATAGCATTGAGTCTCAAGAGAAGGTATAACCCCCTTCAAAATCAGAAGCTTATATCAGAGTCAACAAGAAATCAGAATGCAAAATCATATATTGTTAAATCCATTTACAGAAGTGGGTAATGGAACTTATACAAGAGATACCATGATTGGTATCAGCAGGAGAGATATACGTCTCGATATCAGGCGACACTGAAGTCTCAATAAAGGAGACACCGAAGTGTCAATACAGGAGACACCGAGGTGTCAATAATAGGAGACACCGACGTGTCAATAACAGGAGCAACTGCAGACTCTTCTATGCAAGTCTATTTACCCACAACTAAGACTCAATAGTTTTACAACAAAACAAGGCCATTTCAGACATTACATATGCAAAGCAAGTAGTCAATCATATTCACATGAAAAAGCACTTCAATATCTCATTCATCAATCAGTATCTCGGACCTTCGTGTCCAGAATCAGTACACAATTTAGTACACATTACTCACAAAATTTACCATCTAAATTACTTACACAAAATACCATCTAAGATTACTTACAAAAGCTTCCTTATTGTTTATTGCCTCGATATCCCAGCAATATCTGGAATCGGCCGCTCGATGCGTTCCTCTATAGCATTCAATATAAACATATATTATTATTATGCACAATTATGAATTCAATTATGCACATGTATATTGAATATGTATGATGCATGTTCATGAAAAAAAAATCCAGGTTCCTTATCCCTAATCTTCTCACATTAGCATTCATGTGAAACCATACTCAATTGCTCAAACCAAATTTATTTTACGCTCGCTTTCGAGTCCACTTTCCTCAATTATTCTTATCAAGTAGTTGAGGTAATTAGCTAATACTTCCTTCTAGAAAGTGGTCCCTCTTTGTCTTAGGTTTCCAATGATACCAAGTTCGTCCAATTTGGTTTAGTATACTAAAAGTTATACTCAAAAGATTTCAAGATGTTCTTGAGCTTCATCAAAATTCCTATCTCAACTTCCAATCAAATTATGAAATTCTTAGAGGCAGAATTAGAGCTCTATTTCTTCATAATAATTGTATTACTATGTCTCTATTTTACTCAAAATCAAAAATCACTCATTCAGATAATTACAGAGAAATTTATGCCTAAAATACAAAAATATATGCAAGCTGTCAGGAAGCTTCGCTGCAGTGAGCAAAAAGTTCGCCGCGATGAACTTCCCAGATAACAAAATTTTACGAACTTTTTATAAAAGTTTGCTATGACGAACTCTTGATTTCTCCACGGTGAACTTTCACAAAACTAAACTCCTCCAAGTTCACCGTGGTGAGCTACAAAGAGTTGGCCGCGGCAAACTCTACTGTGTTTGTCACCTACTTCATCCGGCGAACTTTCACAGAACTAAACTCCTCCAAGTTCACCGCGGTGAACTATAAAGAGTTGGCCACGACAAACTCTACTGCGTTTATCACCTTCTTCATCTATCATTCTTTTCCCAGATTTTCTTACTTCCATCTTATTCAATGAACACCTAACACACTTAAATCAATTCTTCTACTTCCATTTCAGATCATCACAACTCAAACAATTCAAATCTATGTTTAAACACTAAAAGCCAATTCCTCACATAAACTTTCTCTCCCTACTGTAACTTTTTTATAAACTCAATCTCACTTCAATATAACTCCAATACTTACAAACAATTCCTCTAACCCATTTTCTTAACTCATTAGTACACATACACAATTTATAAATCTAAACCTCACACTGAGCATTAAAATCCCATTAACATACATGCAACTATAAATTTCCAGCATTTTTCCCACATTCCCAGTTTCAAATCCTCATCTTAGTATCAAAACCTCACTAAATTGATTTTCCCTATCCTTACATTCACTTTAGGTCACCTTAAAACCATGCATGCATTTATATATATTTACATCGTAAAGACATCACAACAAACACTTACTTCCTTCAACAAAACTCTGTCAGTAACCTTCGGAGGAAGCAGTAACAATTCTCCAGCAGTGAAATCTTAGTGAATAAACAAGGACAAGGAACAAGTTGTAAGTGTTGAAGGCTTACGGTGAGGAACAAGCTACAGTGATGGCCTTCTAACCAAAGACTTAACCCATATATCCACTTTGCATGAAATACATGTGTTTCCGACTAGAATTTCCACATATCTCCTTGCCATTAATTTCATTTTCAACATTTACCTAGTCTATAATTATCTAAAATTTAGAAATTCTAAAATTTTCCAAAAATTCCAAAATAATATAAATAAGCCCCAAATAAATTTTCATCACTAATAAACCACAATTCTTCTCTTAATCAAAATTCTAAAACCAATTACACCCGGAATGTCATGAATGCATGCACAAAAAAATTGTATGTGTCCAAAATGCTTATGCACAAATAAGCAAATATTCAAATATGCAAAGCATAAAATGAACTGAATTTCCTTAATATTCTAACCCCTAATATGGGACATTACATCAAACATGAGGATCAAGTTAAAGGGTATGACTTACATAATCGCCAAATAAGGAACAACATATCTTATATAATTGTTCATATACATCTATTCATAAGATGATGATCAAGTTGAAGGATATATTCATAACACGAGGATCAAGTTGATGGATATAACTTCTTTGGAAATGTTTTTTTCTTTATTTGAAGCTTTGAATTATATACACTATTCTATATTTAGTTCTTAAATATATAAGTTGCTTTTAAGATTTTTAATTGACATTAATAAGTCTAAGTGGTTGGAGCCTACAACATGTTCATAATTTGAAAAAAAAGTTCCTTTTGGATATATTTACATTACTACTTTCACATATTATCTATTATAAATATTTATGATAGCCCACACTTATATATTACCAAATAATTCAACATATTTTATACTCAATTAATTATTTACCCAAAGCTAATACCCAAATACTATCATTAATTATAACTGAATTATTAATATTTTACAATAGCACAATTTTATACTCAATTAATTATTTACCTAAAGCCAATACCTAAATACTAAAAATGGAATACCATTTTACAAATTTTAAGATTGTGTCAATTAATTATTTAAGGCTTTGCAATTTTGCAACTTCAATATTATCAGTTTAAAATTTTAATTTAAGTTGTTTCAACTTACAAACTTTCAACTGAATCAATTCAATTCATCAACATCATCACATATTCACATTAGGCCATGCATTTCATTCATAAAAAAGGTTAACATAAATTTATCTTAATCCGTTCAACCAATCCACAAAAACAAACCAGAAATCAACCAAACAAAACAGTGAATCATTCAACTCTAATATCCAATCCAACCAGTGCAAATCACAAAACCAAAACAATATCGTAAATCATTCAATTCTAATATCCAATCCAGATACACGCAAATCACAAAACCAAGTGCCAAGCAATTCACAAATCCAAGTTCCAATTGAATCACAAAATTTAATTCCAAATTTCAACATCCAAGTTCAAATCGATTCATAATAAAAAAAATGAAATTAATTAAGCAGAAAAAAATCAAAACTCAAAAAACACAGTCAAAAACCAATTTACAACTTCGAGTTTTTGGGTGTCAGGTTGGGTGACGGGTCGGGACTCAGGTGTAGATCTGGGGCGAGCAGCAACGTTCTCTCCTCCTTCAGACGTCAGTGATGGCGACAACGTGGTGCAGTGTTCCTCATAGAGGAGGGTTGAAGACAGTGGCATGTTCGAGACTTCGTGTGGAGGAGCTGAGGATCTTTGATGCTGGCATGGACTGGGGAGGAAGATGATAGTCATCGGAGAAGAAGCAACACCATCGGAGAGGAAGCAACACCGCCGAAATGAAGAGGAGAACGAGAGAAAGAGAACAGTGGTGAGTGAAAGTGAGAGTCGGTGAGAGAGAGTGAAAAAATAAAAAGAAGCTTCGGGTGTGGAAGGGTGAGGCATGCAACAGAGAAGGGGTGTTTTTAAGGTTTAAATTTTTAAATTTTGCTAATAAGTCCTTACTATTTTTCAAATTTACAGTATTGGTCGATAAGTGACTAGTATTTTGGATACCGACCAATACTAAACAAAAATTAGTGGTATCGATCGGTATCTCTAGCCTGTACCAAAACAAAAAATGTTTTTTCGTTTTTCAGCTTGTATGATACATACTGGCCGATACTAACCAGTACATAATAGTATTTGTTCCCTTGATCGGGGAATATGTTATAGTTTAATATTTCAAAAAAAAGTCCTCTTATTCTATTATTGTAAACTAATTGTTCTATTACTTTTATAATTACGTCTTTATTCTACTTTTGCAGTAAACTTTATATTTACCATAAATAGATATTTTGAAAATTTTTGGTGAATATAACTCTAATTATAAAAAATATATTATGATAGATTTAAAATTTTAATCTTGATTTTATAAAAAATATTTATTATCCTAAAATTTTAATTGTTAGAAAATTTTAATTATTTTAAAATTTGTGCATATTAAATATAACCCATATAATTCTTCTTAATAAATAATTAATAAAATTTAGTGAAATAATAGAAATTTTAATGATGATTTAAAACTAATAAAAAGAATTGCATTTTCTAATAATGGAATCAACCAAAGAAACGTGATTTTTGTTTAAATTTTGATAATACAATTTTATCCATCATTAAATTTTTTATATAGTGAAATAAACAAAATTTTGTAATTATTACAATAACATAATATTTAACGACAAAAATTTTGAATGTCTCAATTATATTTATCGTTTAGATTTTAATACGGTTACATGTAAAAACAAGGATTTTAATAAATATAAATTATACTTATAAGATGGTTATTATAATTATTTCACTTGTTAAAGGTTTACAAATATTAAACTTTGTTAACAATTTTTAATATTCATTTTAACAAGTGAGTTTGAATTTAAACATATTTTGGATATTAATCTATATTTACTATTAGAGTTATATATAAATATATTCACATTTTTTTACATTTCATTAATTTCATGTTTATTATATACACAAATATATGAATATGGAGAAAATTCATTTATATTTTTATAGATATCAAAAGAAATCAATATGATTTTAATATTTCTTCAATTTATATTCCATATGTACATAATAATATGCTTGTATATATATTAAAATGATTAATCTATTTATTAATCATAACGTCTCAATATTTTAGAAAATATAAATGTAACTTTTGTTTACATTTATAGATATTGTAAAGAAATGAATTTAATTTTTTGTTTGTAAAATATTTAACTTTTAATATAACAATTAAAATATCATATAAAAGTGAAAGAATTAATAAATTAACTTTAAATACTATATTCGCTTATTTCAATGGTTGTTATAACATTGTCTAGTTATTTTCATTATGACTTAGGAGAGGTACATTTGACCTTTTTAAATTAGTCTTTTATATTTATAATGCAATATTTTCAAACTTTCCACAATGTTTAAATTATAAATTGTAATTAATGATTTGACTTATAATTTTTTGTGATTCTTGAATTTTATCTATAAATATTATTTGCATCTCTATAGTAACTAAATAAAGTATGAAAAAAATTTATACTTCCATGCAAAAGAATAGAAAGTATAATTTTTTAATGCTTTCCTCTAAAAGAGTAGAAAGTGATTTTATTAATTATATAATATCAAAAAGTGAATGATATTTATTCAATTTCTTAAAATTTTTGTGAGGGATATTACTAAATAAGTTGATAAGAAATTTGAAATAAGATGTTTACTAATTGTCAAGCATGCATGTTATTAAATATATATGTGAATAACTGTTTTAAATTTGAAATTTGCTAGCTTTAATTGAACTTAAAATATTAAATATATATACATACGAATATGTAAAAAACTTTTTTGCTTAATATTTGATTTTTTATAATAAATAATAAAATAATTTCTATTCAATATATAATTTTATTTTAAACTTAGTTATATTCAACTATTTCAACTTTGTCTACAAAATATTGTATTTATAATAAAATTAATCTATTTTCACAATCTTTATAAAACTTAAAAATTGAAATTTTATCTAACATTATAAAATTAAAAATTAACCAACAAATAATATTCTTACTAATTTGATATAAATTATTTATAATAATTGATAATAATCTATTATAAATAAAATAAAATAAAGGTATATATTAAATTAATATTACATAATCATATTAGTAAAAAGTAATAATTACATATTATATAACTACTTATATCAGGAAGAGTTTCGACATTCTAAATATATGAAAACGCTATATAATGCAAGGAAAGAACTCATTTCCTGCGTACAAATTAAATTTGGTGGTCGTATTAATTTTCAACTGGCCTTGTTAAAAGCCAAAGGATTTGTATGTAAATTGAAAAGTGAGAAAAGTAACGACGCATTAATTAATGGATTGTGTTTGATGTATGCTAGGACAAAAAGTATTTAATATGTAACAAAAGATAATTAACTAGCCATAAAAAAGATTTGACTTCCCGTTAGAGGACAAAATCCCAAAAAATGAATAGAAGGAGGATGTTCCTTCCATGAAAGGTACTTGTTGGAGTTTATTCTTTTCCATAACTAATCATTCATGGCTTCTACTTCATTATCGCATACAGTCATCATCATCGGAGCGGGATTGTCAGGTTTTCATTTTTTATACCAATAAATTTTTCTGAAGAGTATAAAAATACGGTTATGTGCACTTGGCTGTAAATGACTACAGATTTACAACAATAATTTTCACAATCTCTTGCAGGAATTATAGCAGCAAAGACGCTACATGAAGCTGGAACACAAGATATCCTGATACTAGAAGCCAACGGAAGGATAGGTGGCCGTCTGCAAACAACAAAATTTGCTGGTCACACCATTGAAATGGGTGCAAACTGGCTTGTGGGTGGAGGTCCAAAGTGCAGTCACTTGTATGAAATTGCTAATCAACTTAAGCTCAAGACTTTCTTCTCAGATTTCCAGGACATTTCATCAAATGTCTACATGCAAGAGTAATCTTTGCCTCACCTAAATCTCCATTTCGTTGTCATTTCTGAGAACGAGAAGTCATTTCTGCAGAACTAATTAAAAACAGTTCTCAAGTTTTGTCTTCATCTGTCGGGTTCAAATCTTGATATATGTAAAGCAGGTTTGTATGTTTTTTCAGGGGTGGATTGTACCCTCAGGATGTGGCAGACGCAGCTTTTGAAGCCGCAGAAGCAAGGGACAAATTCTGCAATAAGCTTTCCAACATGTTGTCATCCAGTTCAGGAAAAGATGGCAGTGACGATAACGATATCTCCATTTCAGACGCTCAACGCCTTAGCGAACAGTAAGGAAATGTCAATTGCTTGTATTCATGAGTTTCAGGACCTGAATTATGCTGACATATAACAACTGGGAGTTTGGTAGTGTACCCACGACCCCACTTGAAATGGTTATAGATTACTTCTACTATGACTATGAAGATTCGCAGCCACCATTCGTGACAAGCTTGAAGAACGCACTTCCTCGTCACGAGTTTTTGGATTTCGGGGAGGAGACGTTCTTTGTGGCTGACTCAAGAGGGTTCCAGTCTATCGGTTATTACATCGCTTCACAGTTTCTTTCACAAGAAGACGGAGTCATAAAGGATCCCAGGCTTAAGTTAAACAAGGTAAGATAATTCCAGGACCGGTATGGCTTCCATGTTAGCTTGCACCTCTTTTAACTAATTTGTTCTGCAAATGTAGTCAAACTTCGAAATCGATGTCAGAACTACTCCTGTTTCCATGTCTTAATTAATATTTGTTAAAAATTTATAAGATGAAGATTAATCAAGAAAAATTTATTTCTACTTGCATTTTAGTACAATATGACGACTATAAAGACTCATGAAAACTAGACAACTCAAATCTTCCCCAAGCCACTTCTGTGTCAGAAAATCTATCAAGCAATCCGTTGTTACAAACTGCAGGTAGTTAAAGAGATTCAGTACTCCGATGAAGGGGTGAAAGTAAAAACAGAAGATGGTTCTATTTACCAAGCTAAGTATGCAATTGTGTCGGTAAGCGTTGGGGTCCTCCAGAGTGATCTCATTGAGTTCAAGCCCGATCTGCCTGTAAGTTCTCGTTATACGAACTGTATTTGTTTTCATTTACTAACATTATGAGAACTTGCATGTGATAATTCATCATCATCAGCAATGGAAAAGACTGGCAGTAGACAACTTTCAGATGGCTGTATTCACCAAGATTTTCCTGAAATTTCCTTACAAGTTCTGGCCCTCTGGCCCCGGATCTGAATTCTTTATATATGCTCATGAAAGGCGAGGCTACTATCCTATTTGGCAGGTACTAAAATTTGTCCTACTATATCACCAGCTAAACCTTTCACTGAAGTTGTTGTCCCCACTATGTTGTTGGTGGTTTCAGCACTTGGACAATCAACTGCCAGGATCAAACATATTGTTTGTAACCGTAACAGACGAAGAATCGAAGAGAATAGAGCAACAGAAGGACGAGAAAACCCAAGAAGAGATCATGCAAGTGTTGAGGAAAATGTTCGGTAATAACATCCCAGAGCCAGAAGGAATTCTTGTACCTAAATGGTGGTCCAACAAGTTCTTCAAGGGTAGCTATTCTAATTGGCCTAAAGGGTATAGTGAAAAGAGACACGAGCAATTAAGGGTAAGCGATCACGATCAAACACACAGCACTGGTCTGAAGTGATTAACAATTTTTTAACTGAAAGTTAAATGGACAATAGGAACCTATTGGTCCGATCTACTTCACCGGGGAGCATACTAATGCAAGATATCTGGGATACGCTGACGCAGCTTATTTTGCAGGTTATCTTCATCTATTTCTCTCAGTTATGTGCTCCTGATGATATTTTGTAGAATTTTAGTAAAAGTCATTGAGCTTTTTTAGTACACTTAATAACATGCAAATTCTAATAGATGGTATCGTAGGATGCATTCTTACCTCAAACTTTCCTAAAGAATAAAACGTTCCAAACTTTTTTATTAAATAAAATAAAAAGATTGTCCTTTGACGGTCAATGATGTAGGTCCTATATACTCGATACAATCTTAGACTGGAATCCAATGTCATTCGAAATTGTGATTACTCTTTTGCAAATTTCTGTAATATGATAATTTCCAATCATGTGTGACAGGTATCGACACTGCAACTGATGTAATCAAGTGCCTTAAAGAAAATTGCAAGCCCCATAGCCATATGCATTGAAATTTAGGTGACGGAGAATCGAAATTGTTAAATTTCTCTTCATTATATAATTATATAGGATCTTAAATATATATAATTCTCATATATAAATTATCCTACCTTGATCCATAAATTTGATTAATTTTGATTCTCTCCTGTATTTCTATTATTTCTCCTCTCTTTATAACTTCTATATTTTCTCCTTATTTGATGATTATCGGAAGAAGCAACTTAATCGGCAAAAATAGGACCAAAAGAGGCGACGTTTATAAGTGGTTTTTTTTTTAAGAAAACAAACTCTTAACTACCACACCCATCATGTCCATGTTAAGCTTTATAAACATTTATTGCATGAGGCATTAATAATTTAACATTCTCCCACTTGACTCATATAACATTGCCATTGACACAAGTCATTTAAATTTAATAAGCATTGAATACATTAGTCATCATAATTAAGAATTAGAACTAACGTGAGTCATGACGGTTATATGTGATTTAGTGCCTGTTTGGATGTACTTATATCAGTAGAGCTTTTGTTAGTAGAACTTTTTTAAAAGAAGCTTTTTTAAGAAATCAGTTGAATGCTTGATTGTCATTTAAAAAGAATTTCTTTAAAAAAACTTCATACAATAGACTATTTAGCAAAATTAAAAAAAAACACTTTTAATTTAACTATATTTTATTTTGTAA
>JANITW010000007.1:49164674-49178716 GCA_027564335.1 Erythroxylum williamsii
CATGCTTTAGGGATCTTGGGTGGCAACAGAGGTATGCCCGTTTTTGTGGAAGAATAGTAGTTCTCTCTATTCTTGCACTACTACTCTATCCATTACTCTGGGCCTGGACCATTACTGGTACACTCTGGTTCGCAAGTGCAAGAAACTGTGTAAGTACCTAATGTATCTATTTCCCTTCTTCTTCCTCATATCAAGAAAGTCTAATTGAGAAACTGATCTCTTTTCCCTCTCGCAGATGCCAAATGGTCAGAAATGGGGTTTCCTAATTTGGTTACTTTTTAGCTACTGTGGACTGCTCTATATTGCTTGCATGTCTATTGGGAAGGTTAGCGAGTTCTTGTACTCATGTGGTTACTTTCTTTAGCAAAAATCCATTTGAGGAGTGAAATTTATCATTTCCATCCTTATGTTGCATCTTTGTGTTGAGCCCAAGTATCATATATTACAGTTGATTTGTCAATATCCTTCTCAATTGTCATGCTTCTTGATGGTTTTGAATTCAATTCTTTCACAGTGGCTAACTCAAAGACAGGCACATCTACTACGTGCTCAACAAGGAATTCATATTTCAGAATATGGGGTAGTTCTTAATGCATCTCTAATTTTGAAAATTTTCAGTTCCATTTGAATATCTGAATTGATACTAGCCGGTTGAACATAACCCAGGTTCTTGTCGATATGGTCCGGGTGCCAGATTGGGCATTTGAAGCTTCAGGCCAAGAAATGAGAGGCATGGGTCAAGATGCTACTGCATACCATCCTGGACTTTATTTGACTCCTACTCAGGTAAAATGTGTGAGTTGTAGAGAGATAGAGAGAAAACTGCAAAACATTCTATTATAATTTCTTGCTTGTATTTTTGTAGTTTAGCTTCAATACATTCTATTGTAATTTCTTGCTTGTATTTTTGTAGTTTAGCTTCAATTTTGCATCATCTTTTTCAGAGAGAAGCTGTTGAAGCTCTTATTCAGGAACTTCCGAAGTTTAGGCTAAAGGCTGTTCCAACTGATTGCAGTGAATGCCCTATCTGCCTAGAAGAGTTTCATGTGGGGAATGAGGTGAAAGTCCTTTCTTTATACAACTGCTTGTTCTTCTCGATTCTAGTTTTTGACCATCTGTTAATTAGTTGTTACATTCTGGAATCTTTATCATAATTATTGCTTTTGGTGTCACTTGGGCCGACTTGAAGCTGGGTCCATATGAGCTTCAGAAAATTACCAATTTCAAATCTTTAATTAAAGGTTCCAAAGGTTCAGCCACCTCACATGATATGGGCAGTTGTGGTGGAGTTTAGGGCATGGAAAGTGACACAGTTGTCTGAAGTGGGGAAAATTAGACAGAGAATTGGAGTCGAGAGAGTGCTTCTACCATGTAACAGGGCAGGATCTTAAGTTTCTATCATAGTATCATTGAAGTTTGTTGTTGGTAATCATGCAGGTTCGTGGTCTGCCTTGTGCTCACAACTTCCATGTTGAGTGCATTGACGAGTGGCTTAGACTGAATGTGAAATGTCCGCGTTGTCGGTGCAGAGTTTTTCCAAACCTTGATCTTAGTGCATTGACCAATCTTCGCACTGATTCTGAACAGTCTCCTGCAACTGTTGTTACAACTACTCACTATGTAAGAACCCAACCCACCAGCCAGAGATATTTGTTGAGACTGCATGGTCTGCTCCGGCCAGTCCTTACTGGTAATGCTGTCTCTCCTGGTGATGCAAACATTGATATAGAAAGTGCTGAAAATGGTGTTCCAGCTGCTGTGGCAAATAGGGAACTGTCTGTTTTATATCCAGTTTCCTCAGTTGGTGGCATGCTTATTGGCCAGTCAACCTTAACGCGGCATTAGTCTCTTGGACTCTCAATTTTTTTTGACTTGCTTCTAACCTTTTGTCAATATACACCATTAGTGGCATTTCTTCATGGACAGTGCTTAATGGCTGCAGGAGTTGCCACTGTAAAAAGAACCTTCATTCGTCAATTGACCAATTAGCAACTGGTGAGTAGTGGACGTGGAAATTGACAACTATTTAACTCTTTTCTTTTGCAAAACGGTGTAAGGATATACCTTAATGATGTAAGTTGTACTAATTCACTCTGTGAAGACGAAAAGAGAAGTTGGGGCCATCATTTAGAGACAGGAAGTTTAATATTCTTATGAAGCTTTGGTCCAATTCTAGCCAGAGCTCTAGTTGGCTCACAAATTCATATCTTACAATGGTCACCTGGAACATTTTTCTTCTGTCTTTTAACTTGAGATGGTTAAATCTCTAGGCAAGGAAAGGAAAAACAGGTGAGCTAATCCTTGCTCACCCTAGTTCACTTATCTGACTAGTAAAGATTCGCACCAAAAGGAAAGCAAAAGAGGCCAAGCTTATGATCTCAGGCTCAGCTCCAATTTTAGATATTTTTTTGGCCAAGTCCACACACGCAAACACATATAAGACAGGAAGTCAAAAAGTCCTCTCTCTGTTTTTATTTCAAGTAGTTGCAACTCCCACCTCCAAATATTATATAGAAAAAGTGATTGAACATCTATCACATTAAAATGACAAAGTTCCAACCTCTATTTGTATGTCTCCCAGTTATAACAGAATCCTTAAGAGCTCCAACTAGTGTCGCTGTAACAATTGTAACAAAGATGATATTAGCAACACTTGCTCTTCTTAGGACTGAAAAAGATGGATTCTTCGTTTTTTTTTTTAAGATTTAGCAAGTTGAAAGCTATGCCTATGTTCTCAAAGTATCTCCTTTTTTCATTTTTGTTTTTGCCAACAACAAGTCTTTATTGTGTTGTACAAATTGATCATATTAGAGTTGATTCGTAGTTATATAGGATTGAAGGAATAGTAATGAAAAAATAACCACACAAATTTTTACGTGAAAAACTCTCAAACAAATTAGGATAAAAATCTCAAATAAGAAGAAGAAACTTTACTATGAAAATTTAGGAGTTACAATATCTCTCTATTTTATAAGGAGATACACTGACCCTCTCAAGAAATAGGTGAAACATTATCTAAACCGTGTAGATTAAACTGAAGAAGAGGAGATTTGGGATTAATGAAAACTGATGTGAGAAGGCCTATTTATAGCCCTCCCGGAGTTCACAGTTGGTTGCATCCCTAGAATCTTGTTTGCTAGTCCCAAATCCTTCATTTCAAATTTTCTAGCCAACTACGCCTTCAATTCTATAATATGATCCTTATTGAGGCTTGCTACTAACATGTCGTCTACATACAACATTAAGATGGTAAAGTTATTTTTACCAAACCTCTTGAAATATGCACAAAGGTCTGCATTTAGTCTGCTATATCCAAGGCTTATAATGAAAGAATGAAATCTCTTGTACCAACACCTTGACGTATGCTTTAGACCGTATAGAGATTTGTTCAATCTATAGACCAAGTTCTCATTTCCAGCTCTTCAAAACCTAGTTGGAGCATATATGTCTCTTCTTCAAGATCTCCATGAAGAAAAGTCATCTTTACATCTAACTACTCTAGATAAAGTCAAACCTGGCACATATTCCTAGGACTACTCGAATTGTCTAAGTCGAACCACAGGAAAAAATATTTCATTGAAGTCAATCCCTTCCTTCTGAGTATATCCTTTTCACCACCAATCTTACACGATACTGCTCCACCTAATCATCACCAATTTGCTTGATCTATTTTCAATGGCC
The DNA here is from genome assembly GCA_027564335.1 of Erythroxylum williamsii. NCBI lineage: Eukaryota > Viridiplantae > Streptophyta > Magnoliopsida > Malpighiales > Erythroxylaceae > Erythroxylum > Erythroxylum williamsii. The sequence continues at coordinate 49,168,356 of JANITW010000007.1, forward strand.
TTCCTTTCTTGTGGTAGTGGCACAAGTTCTCAAGTCTTATTCTTATGAAGAACTTCAATTTCTTCTTGCATTGTTGTCATCAATTGAGATGCATTTGAACTGTTAATTACCTCGTGGAGAGTTGATGGCTCCCTATCCTTAGTTAAAAGATAGTATGCAACATTGCCCTCCATAATATAGTTTGAATGTCAATCTGGTCACCTTTTGGGAAATTTGAATGACGAGTCTCTGGAGCTTCAGACTCTATTGGTTCTTGTACCTAGTGCTCTAGTACTGCTTCAGAAGAATCCATTTGGGATTCCTTTTTCACCTGAACAATAGTAGTCTCTGAATCTTCCTTTGATGTGCAATCATTATCTTTTTTCTTTTGTAGTTCATCTACAAAGATTATAATCCTACTAATGATAACCGTATGGGTAGTGGGATCCTATAGATGAATCTTCTTCACTCCATCAGCATACCCCAGTAATAAGCATTTTCTAGATTTTGAATTCAATTTTATAGTTTATTGAGAATTGTACATCATGTAGATAGGACTTCTGAATATATGAAGGATTGAATAATCAATTAGGTTACTAGTTTACATCTCCATCGATGTCTTTAATTCAACTGCAATTGAAGGAGCCTAATTTACTATATAACAAGCAATACTGACTACTTCTACCCAGAAAGTCTTATCTAAGCTTGCAGTTGCCAACATAGCTATGGTTCTCTCTCATAAAGTTCTATTCATCGCTCTAGCACTCCATTTTGCTGAAGAGTGTATGTCGTTGTGAACTGTCTTTTGATTCCTTCTTACTTGTAGAATTGATAAAATTCATTACCAGTGTATTATCCTCCATTATCTGTGCTTAAACACTTGATATTCTTTCCAGATTTAAGTTCTACCTACGCTTTGTAAAATTTGAAGATTGAAAATACATCTATCTTCCTCTTAATTAGATACACCCAACATGTCCTAGAGTAATCGTCAATGAAGCACACAAATTACTTTTCTCCTCCCAGGGATAGAACTAGGAATGTCAATAGGCCTGATCATGGGCTAGAATGGCTCTTGGCCCATGGCCTAACGGACCACAGGTAGGTGGGGCCAACTGGTCCATCTTATAATTTTTTTTAAATGTCAAAAATGACATTTTTATAAAACGACGTCATTTTTTAAGTAACAGTTGGGACACTGGTTGGGCCAGACAGACCCGTGCTTGGCCTCTAGCCCCGTTGAGCCGACTACTTTTGGCTTGTGGCCTGGTCAACTCAAACCAAATCGAAAATTGACATCTTTAGATAGAATTAGTGCTTGTCACACATCAGAATGAACCAATTTTAGAACTGATTTACTTCTATAATTTGGTGTGTTGGACTTCGATTGATGTTGCTTCCTTGTAACATAATGCTCACAGAAAGGCAAAGATACCTTTGTAATCCCTAGAAGTAACTTTTTCTCATAAAGAATCTTCATTCCCTATTCAGACATATATCCAAGTTTTTGATGTCATATTATTGAATTTGAACATCCTGAAACAACTGACGCTTCTGGCTCTTGCAAAATCTCTCCCTTCAACACATACAAATTTTTAGCTATCTTTTCTCCCTTCATAAGTACAAGCGCGCCTCAAATTCTAAATTAAGTTTAAAGCTGAGTCCAATTGATTGCATCGATAAATGAAAATGATATAATTATTTCTTAGATTCCAAGTGACATGACAGTCAGTAAAAGTAAATGAGTTCCCAATGTTTGGATTCTCAAGAAGGGTCTTTGCACGTTTGAAGGCACTAATTGAAGTTGTGAAAGATCTTCCCTTAGGTTCTAGGATGTTGACACCCTCTTCCATCAGCTTCTTCGATATAGCTAAACTTCTAGAGAGTATAGCGAATGAGTCCCCATATTTAGTATGGAAGACAACTTGTTAAGATGAATTGCCATTATAATGCATTTCACCTAACACACAATCAATATAGAACTTAGATTGCTAGATTAGTGAAACTGTAAAATGACCCCAAATTAGAACACATGCAGTCCTGAATGACCAGACCAATTCATTGGAATCGACAAAATTTTCAAAACAACCAATTTCTCTAATCCTTTACGGACCATTATGATATCGCCCCCGCCTCCATTTCCATCTATGTTCTCTTAAAGATTTAAGGAAGCTTAACACAAGATATAGTATATAAAATCAAATTTCCATATGTATAATAGGTTCATAACAAGAAATGAGATGTAAATAATAAGGAAAGTGAGGTAGTTCGGATGATACTAAAAACCTTGAAGAAGAAGATCGGCCATAGATAAAAACCTTAAAAAAGAAGATCGGCCATAGAAGGCAAACAATTATTAGTTTATAAAGAGGGGATTTGTTCTGCATTATTTTTCCCTTCATTAGGGATAATTTTACTACATTCTTTCTGACAGAATGAATTTCCACCATCAAAAACTAGTCGCCATGTTAAAATTACTCGATGAATTATGTTAAGAGTTATATTTTGAAAAAGTGAATTTAGAATAAAATTCTAAATTCATTATGTTCAATGAAATTTTCAATGATCGTTGAAAGTACTATAATTTAGTAGTTATACATCTTCAATCTGCCTAATGAGATGAAAGTTATTGTTATTAAATAAAAGTAATCCATTTACCTTTTATATCATATATAAATTTTAGAATTATAAGTAGATTACACATGACCATGTTGTTGATGTAAAGAAATTTAGTATTATCTATATAAGGTTATATTATTATTATTTTAAAAAAGTTAAATACTCTTTCAGACGTTCCATCAAATAGTTGGTAGGCTTTCCTAAAAAAACCATTGAAGGTCGTAATAACTTGTCAACCCATTTACATTCAACAAAGGAAGACAATAAATCATCTTCAAAACACAAAATCAAACATGACCCATACACCATATGCAAAAAAAAAGAACTCACAATAAACACCTAAACATTTATTGAAAATAGAGTGCAAGAAGAAGGGTTTGAAAAGTGAAAGTACTATAGTTTAGAACTCATATATCTTTAATCAGTCACAATAAAGCATAGCGGTTTCAATTTATGTAGACAATCGAAACCACATGACAACAAAACTTTGTGGACAAAGAAGATAGGAAAAGCACATCACTATAACCCAAAGATTGAAAGGAGAATAGAAAACTAAAAATATATTGGACGGATGGACAATCGAAGACAAACACAATAGAAGACGAAGATTCCCCACGAGCAAGGCTTCTTCAACAATTGCCAAAATAGAGGGAGAATGCATGAAAATGTTAAATACTCGAAGATGAAGATGGCTTCATCTTTGCCTTCAATTTTGGCTTCATCTAACTGACTGGTACCTTTTCAAGAGTAAACACATAGTCAGTAGCTGATCGAAATTTATCTAAATCACCAGCATAATCGGAATCACAATATCTAACTACATATTGATCGTCTTGCTTATCTAGCTGAAATACCAAACCAACATCTACAGTGTTCAGAATGTACCGTAGAATCCATTTCTCAACTTGCCAATGTTTCTTTCCAGGATCATACATATAACTGCTCACAACACCAACTGCCTGTGAAATGTCGGGCTTTGGACACACCATATCATACATCAAGCTACCAACCACATTTGCATATGATACTTTGGTCATGTACTCTCGTTCTGCATCTTTATTTGAAGATAGGGGTGCACTGAGCTTTATATGAGGAGTGAGCGGAGTAATAACAAGTTTTGACTTCTCATTCATGCCAAAATGTTGTAGTACCTTTTTCAAATATTACTTTTGAGTCAAACATAGTCTCCCCAATTTTCTATCTCTACTTATCTCCATGTCGAGAATTTCCTTGGCTTCACCAAGATCCTTCATTTCAAACTCCTGATTCAACTGAATCTTCAATCTCTCAATTTCTCTTTAATTCTTTGAAGCTTTCAACGTATCATCAATATACAGGAGAAGATAGATGTAGGATCCATCTTGTAGCTTGAGAAAATACACACAGTGATCATATTTGCTTCTTTTATACTTTTTCCCATCATAAACTTATCAAATCGCTAGTACCACTGCCTCGGAGATTACTTTAATCCATACAAAGATTTTTCAAGCTTGCACACCATATTCTCTTTTCCAGCAACTTTAAAACATTTGGGCGGAGTCATATAGATTTCCACTTCTAAGTCTCCATGTAAAAACGCAGTTTTTACATCCAATTGAACTAGTTCCATGTCAAACTGTGCTACCAAGGCCAACAAAATTTGAATGGAGGAATGTTATACAACTGTAGGGAAAACTTCATTATAATCAATTCCCTCTGTCTAAGCATACCCTTTGGTCACCATCTTGCTTTATAGCGAACATTATCCTTATCAAGATATCCAACTTTCTCTGTATATATCCAATTGCATCCAATTGCCTTCTTTCCCTTTAGGAGACTAGCTAGCTTCCACGTCTAATTCTTATGAAGGGAATGTATTTCTTTGTTCAAGGTTATCCTCCACTTATCTTCTTCTGAACTTTGGACTGCTTCCTTACAAGTGGTACGAATGTCATCAATTTCAATTGGGGATGCATAAGCCACGATATTAACATAAGGAGCATGTATTTGAATGTTCCTTTTTGGCTTTCTCAATGCAATTGGTAATTGTTGCTGAGGATCTTAGGTTGGAACCTTTTCTTCATCTGGCTCCTTTTCTATCATATGAGTTTCTACATCTGCTTTATTATTTTCTGGGTTAACAATTCTTCCTTCAAACTCCACCTGTTTTGGAGTACCATCTGTCTGCTTAACATTTTCAATTGTTACCTTTCTTAACATGGTAGATTCGTCAGAGGTAACATCCCTGCTAAAAATTATTTTCTTTGACTCTAGGCACTAAAGACGATATCCTTTCACATCAGAGGTGATTCCCATGAAAATTACTTTCTTTGCACGTGGATCCAACTTTGACTCTTTAACCTGATAGTATGCAAAGCAGTGGAACCAAACAAATGTAAAGAATCATAATTTCTAGCAGGTTATTCAAACCATTTTTCCAATGATGTTTTACCACCAATATCAGTTGACAAAAGGCGATTGATAAGATGACAAGTATATGTAATAGCCTTAGCCCAAAATTCTCTGCCCAACCTAGCATTAGATAACATGCAGTGAAGTTTCTCCAGTAATGTTCGGTTCATACATTCTGCTACCCTATTTTGTTGTGGTGTATTCCTGACTGTGAAGTGTCTAACAATACCTTCACCTTCGCAAACTTTTAAAAATGGATCAATCATGTACTCCCCATCATTATCTGTATGGAAATGCTTGATCCTTCTGCCTGTTTGAGTTTCCATCATCTTCTTCCATTTGAGAAAAACTCTCAGCATTTCATCCTTAGTCTTCATAGTATGCACCCATAATCTTCGGGAAAAATCATCAACAAAGGTCACATAATAGTATTTTCCTCCCAAAGAAGTTGTTTTGGAAGGTCCCTACACATCAGTGAACAGAATCCAAAATACCCTTCATATCATATATTGCAGTGCTGAATTTCACTCTTATCTGCTTCCTTTTGACACAATATTCACAAAAGTCTAATTTGTAGGCCCAAACTCCTTTTAACAATTCTTGATTTACTAACATCTTCAAAGATTTTTCACCTGCATGTCCCAAGCACATATGTCACAACCTGGTTGCTTTTAGCTCTTAATCATCATTAAGAGCTATTGTTGTTGTTCCAATAACTGTATTACCCTGTAATAATACATGTTGTTATTTCTTGGAATTTCTTTCATTACCATAAGTGCACTAGAGATGACTTTCATTCCTCCATTTGTTGCATTTATAGTGTAGCCCTTTAATTCTAGGACTCCCATAAAAATGAGATTCTTCATTAAACTTGGCACGTATCTAACATCTGTTAGAGTCCTAGTTGCTCCATCATGATTCCTTAAGCAAATTGAACTAATCTCATTTGTTATACAGGGATTGTCATTTGCTGTGTAAACAACTCCACCTTCTAGCTCTCTAAAACTAGAGAACCAATCCCGATTGGGACACATATGATGGCTACAGCCTGAATCGAGTAGCCATGGACTAGAAGGGCTTATTGACGATGTAACAACTAATGAAAGATCTGAGTCTACATCTTCACACTCAGCAACATTCTAATTTGCAACAGCCTTTCCTTTATTGGGGTTTGTTTTTATTCTTCAGCTTTGGACAATCTTTTTTCCAATTCCTTTTTCCTGACAAAAGGCACATTCATCTTTGCTCAATTTGAGCCTTGACTTCGATCTCCCTTTCTTTCCTTTAATTTGACTCTGCAAGTAACCTCTGACTACCAAAGCTTCTGCTGCTCCACTTGTATGTTCTTCATTTGTCTTCCTTCTCAATTTATGATTATGCAAAGCAGCTATAACTTCACTAAGAGACACATCAACCTTCCTATGAAGTAAAGAAGTTTCAAGAAACTCAAACTCTTTAAGAAGTGATCCCAACAACATCAAAGCTAGATCTTCATCTTCAAATGTTACATCCAAATTCATTAAATCGGTAACTAATTGATTAAAACTGGTGATGTGATCATTTATAGTGGTATCCAAAATATAAGAGAAACGAAACAATCTCTCCTTCATGTGAAGCTTATTTTGATTGTTTTTCTTGAGGAATTTCTCTTTCAACGCATTCCACAATTTAGATACAGAAGTTTCTTTCGAGAAAGCATACTTTTGCTCTCTAGAAAGACACGGTCGAATTGTACCATATGTCAAACGATTTATAGCCTTCCAATCTTTCTTCTCAACATCATCTAGTTTCTTTTCTTCAAGACCTTGCTAAAAAAGCGTCTTGAACTTCACTTTGCCACATGTCGAAATAGCCCGTACCATCAAAAATATCCATCGCAAATCTTGCATTTGTCACAGCAGTCCTTACTAGAATAGACGAGGTAGAAGCTATCGACGTGGTTGGTGCAGTCGTATCTTTGATTTCTGTCATCTTTGCTATAATTTTTATTCAATAGCTGTCAATGCGGAATGCCAGTAGCCCAAAGAAAAATCTTTTCTAATGTGGAAGATCAGACACGCTGTAACTACAGAGCATACTAAGAAAAAACCTTAGCTCTGATACCAATCGTTGTAAAACTTCAAACTAATTTCTACAAATAATGACAATTCACCTTGACCACTATTGCCTAGGTGAATATAGTTTGAACGATTGTACTTAAAAATCACACCAAGTAAATTCCTACAAAAAACTGAAGGGTCACAAATGGTCCCACTTAAATTCCAATCTCCTAGATAGAATTTTTTTAGACATGTAATTTAATAACACAAATAATTCACCACAACTATACCCAACAATAGCCATTAAATAGACAAATAAAGAACACTAGAATTTAACAAGGTTTAACGAATTATGCCTACTTCTTTGGACACTACTAAATTGATATTTCACTATTTTCTGAAAATAATACAAGTAAAATACTACAAAAAAAGAGAAGGAATTTTATCTTATGAAAGACAATTTTGGGATGCTTAAGATAGGTGAAGGAACCTTCCTTTTATAACTTAAGAAGACTCCCCTATCTTTATAATTCTTCAATATGAGATTTCAAAATATATCATAAGTCAACATTTTCACTTTGTAATTTCTGTAAGCAATAATAAGAGCTTTAGGGCCTTGCTCTGCTCTTTCTCGCCCCATTGTCCAAAATTGGTGTTACCAAGGTTTTAAAAATTGGACCAGACCGTTCGGTATGACTAGAAAAATTTGAACCGGTTAGTCGTCCAGTTTGATTTCACCTAATATTCTCTATCTATATAAACCGGTCGGTTCAACCTAATTTTTAAAACCTTGGATCACAATGAATACCAAATGACGCCATCACTTATTACAATATAAGTGCTTATAAGCATAATATAATTTTCTTACATTAATATCATAATTTTACTAGAAACATTATATAAATCGTATTGTCACCTACGAAATGCTCCAATCACATATGTCTTCTCAGCATCCTCTATTTTATTTGAGTTGAAAATCATTATCTCTCTTACTTCCTGTTACACGTAACACCACTACCAATACTTATTTTGAAATACATTGATGAAACTTGCAAACATAAACATATTAAACTTCGAATTATTATCTGAATTATACTTTCACAAAATATTCGTTGCTCATAAATAAATATGAAAGAAATATACATACCTGATTAGTTATACATGTATTAATGCCAAATTATAGTTCTTAGCCAATATTTCTTCTATAGGCAAAAGGTACAATTTAACTAATATTTCAAAAAATTGCAAGTTAATTTCTAATTTTTGAGGCATTTAAATGAATTCTAACATTTGCAAACTGTTCAAAATTGACTACAAAAATTTAAATAGAGTAAAGCCTTGTCACAACGAATGAATTAAGAATATCTACTAATGGTCAGTTCATATCTTATTTTGATTATATTTAAGTTAAAATTATATTGTATTACAAGTTTACAATTGAGAATAATTTCATACATTACTAATTTGTAATTTATTTTAATGTAGTAGAAGAACTTGATGCAAATACTTTAGATGAAAGTGTAGTTTACGAATCTTTACATAGCGTTAAATAATTTGGAGCTTTTGACGATGATGAGATACAACCTCCTTCAAAAATTCAATTTTGATTGTTATTGTTATTTTAATATTTATATTAGACTTATATTTATTAATAATTAATTCATTATATAATAATAGACATTGGTGTATTTTATTTCAATAAAATATTTTATTTTTACTTATTTTTATAATTTTTACTTTTTGTTTATTATATATTGGTTTTGTAGCGGTTCACTACCGGTTGAACCTCTAAACCTTAAACTTTTCCTTTGACCGGTTCGATATCCGGTCCGATTTTAAAAACATTGATAGTAACAACAACAACAACAATAATAGAGAGAAAGATTGTCTTTACCTATTCTGCATTTCACATAATAGGTAAAGACAAAAGAAAGATATCTTTAGCTATTTCTAAAAGTGTAGGAATAGCTAAACCTGTGATAAGTTATTTTATATGTTATTTTTTAACCAAATAAAGAAATAATTATTATTTAATAATACATGAGTAATAGGATAACTTGCTTTGAAAAGAATGGATCAAAGTGAACCACAGGCTCGAATTAGTGGCAGTCATTTCAAGAACCAAAACGTGATCTTATCTTAATTGATCATGGATGTTGGTACGCAGAGATCATGGACGTGAAAGTCTTTGTCTTCCAGCCCAGGTCTTTGAGGCGATCAGCGAATACATTGAAACCCAATTTGTGTATATAAGTGAGTAGCAAGAGCTCATTAACCACAAAACAAACATGGCTTCGAAAAGGCTTTTACGTTTCTGGGGAGTTCTCTTAATGGCCATTCTCCGTCTGCTCCCAACAATGGCATCTAGGGATCTTCCAAGAAGTGTCAAAACTATTCTTCACACTGCCGGTTAGTATACGTACGATGTAGAATTTTTTTTATTTAAAAGGTTTAGAAAAAATTTTCAATCCTTCTGATTTTTTAAATTATAGAAAATGTGTTTCTTTTAAACTTCGAAAATTTTTATTCACGATATTAATTTTTGACAAAGATTCAATTTCTTATATCACTTAGAAAAGTATATGGGCTGAAAACTTAGGAGTTATAATTAAAATAACCTTACTCGATTCATATGATCTAACAACGTCACATGTTTAAATAGATAGCTTCGTTCTTCAATAATTTCGGTCATTCTCGTAACCCGCTAACAAAGGGGTTGAAAAAAGGAGTAATACTAAAAATTAACCACAAATTATTTTCCTCCTTTTTAAAACCTTTTAACTTCAGTTTGTGATTGCAGCCGAGGTCAGGACCATGGAGAGCTTTCGTCATTTAGCAGAACAAGTAGAAGATAATCCTTGGAGGCCCCACTACCACCGGCCTCCCTACCGCCATCGGCCCCCCAAACATGGTTGACTTCCAATGAATATGAAGCAAGAGAGATAATATTGCTATTTTCTCCATCCAAATTTACGTTATTGAGTATTATAACATGTTTTTCTTTTCTCCTTTAAATAAATGTAAATTTGGTATCAAAGAAGGTAATGAATTGAATCAAAATAATATTATTTTGTAGTCAACAAATTCTTTAATTTATTGATTAAAATAGTATTATTTTCTATTAATAAATTTTTTATTTAATGATTAAAATTATTTTATTTATTTAATCCGATTCAAAATTGATAATTTTTTAACAATTCTTTTAAATCTAAATTTCAATTTAATTTATTAATTCTGAAGAACTTATTAGAATTAATATGTATACCCATTTATAAATTTTAAAGGTGTAAAATGACCAGCTCAATGGACCTTTGGATTCACCCATTTAATGTT
>JANITW010000007.1:49184352-49197273 GCA_027564335.1 Erythroxylum williamsii
AAAAAATTAAAAGTTTAAATATTTTATTGCTATTTTTAAAATTTTAAATTAGAATTAATTTTTTAAAAATATTTTAATTGCCACTTTTTAAATTTTAAATTAAAATTAAAAAGATTGAAAATTTAATTATTTCTGTTTTTTAAATCGAGTCGGTGTTAATCGGGAAAGTTACTTTAAAATTTTTAATTTGGGGAGGATCAATTCTGGCACTTGCATCAAAGTTAGTAAAAGTTATGGAGGCCGTATACGGAAGAGGACCATACCATACGGCGGTTGTTCTTCGAAACACAACCCCACCGCCTATGTGGGGCCTCACGAAATACACACTTCCTTTTGTCCTAATTCCAACACAGCATCATTTCGTGATCTAAGAGTAAATCTTTTCCCAGTCGTACAAATTCTAAACAGAGTCATTAAAAAATTAATTAATTAATAAAAAAAAATATATATATATTAAAATAATAATTAAAAATTTCATAACAAAAAGCAAAACTATCATTTTACTAATATTATTTGTTATATACCTAAGTAGTTACATGCAAGCAACATCCCTTACCGTTTATGTTTCTGTTTTGTAACGCCTGCCCTGATGCCCTAACTACAACTAACTACAACCAGGACATTATAGCTTCGTTTCAATGACCGACTTATCCCTCTCTTGTAGGACTTGTATTCCCCGTATTAACCCTTGTTTGGTTTCTTACAATACTCAGTTCTCCTTGTGTAAATGGATAGAAATAAAATATTCCAAATTTATGATTGCCCTTGTCAATGCTACGGTTCGTTTAAGGGACAAAATTTAATAGTATACAATTTTATCTTTATATAATAGAGAAACATGTGTACTAAATCAAATAGTATTAAACTCAAATCATCATTGTCATATTTAATATGAAGTTTCACAATAAAACAGGATATTGGAAGATTTGATGGTATTCAAATATGGTTGAAAAATCTAATTAGCTATTCTAAGTCTATTTTATTGGTTAGATTATAATTTCCAATTTTAACACTTCCAAATCTTAATAATTAATCTGAAATGTAATAAACTAAAATAAACTCAAACTCATTATTATTATTGGATTCGTTAATTAAATCATTACCAAAACTCAAGGATCAATAATTTGACTTAAATTCCTATTCCTTATCTTGAATTTCAACAATAAAATAAGAACCAAGTTAACAATTTGGATGCATTCAAAAGTAATGATGTTGAAGTCAAATTCGTTTCGAGTAATGTAACAAAATGAGAAATTTGAGTAAGAATAATATTATGTAAATATGGGAGGGTGTATTGGGGAATTAAGCATAGCAAGTGCACGTGGAGTCGACAACTATGGACTGGCAAATGTGAAATTTATGGAGGGAAAGAAGGGCAAATGGAGAAAAGCGAAGGCCACAAGTCATAAGCGTCAGGCCCTCCTTGTCTCCTCCTAGGTGGATCTTCGCACGTTATGAATGTAGTCGACACACTTCTTACTCTCTAACTATTGGAGAGAGACACTAAGAGAGGAAAAGGCATGGACTTGCTGAACTTTTGAGCAAGTTTTTCTTCTTCTTCTTTTTTTTTTTCCAGAAACAACCATAACCTACTCTTTCTCTCAGTTTTCTATAACCCCAACAAGTAAGCTCTAGACTTTCTGAAGGTATAGCACTTGGGCTGAAATTGCTGCTGCAATGGCGTAGCTTCTGCCTTTGGAAAGATCACGTCTTTTTGATGAGAGATGTTTTTGTCAAAAGGGTTTTCTTTATTGGGGTTGCTTTCACGGTTTTTGAGCTTAAGTTTTGGAGTTTTGAAAGGAGTTTCTTTGCATCCATTAAATGAGTTTCTTTCTGGTGATGAAGAAGAGGCAAGGTTTGGATATTGGTGTTTGTAGGTTGATTTGAAGTCGGATATAAGCAGAGTTTCTGTGTGAGAATTGGTCTCTCAAGTTTTTATTCTTATGCAGCTGCTTGGTTGGCGACGAAATCGTGTTCTTCAGTGTTTGTGTGCGTGGATAAAGAGTTTTTCGAAATGTAGTTGAATGATATACAACTTGTAAGCATTTTTCCTTCTTGGGTTAGGATTGAATCGATTGACTGCTAGAAGTTTCGGTTCGAATCCATGAAATTTCGCTGCTTTAAGCAAATATCCAACAATGGCAAACCGGAGAGGAGGCTTTCTCTTGGAGAATACAACAGAGCTGTTTCATGGTCAAAGTATCTGGTCTCTTCTGGTGCTGAAATTAAAGGAGAGGGTGAGGAAAAATGGAGTGCTGATATGTCCCAATTGTTCATTGGTAACAAATTCGCAACGGGGAGGCATAGTAGGATTTATAGAGGAATATATAAGCAGCAAGATGTGGCTATCAAGCTTGTGAGTCAGCCAGAGGAAGATGAGAGCTTGGCTTCTATGCTTGAGAAGCAGTTCACTTCTGAGGTAGCTTTGCTGTTTCGGTTAAGGCATCCTAATATCATCACTGTAAGCTCTGTTTCTTTAGTGGAATGTCCTGTGTATTCCTGTACTTTTCACTACTTTTATTTGCTAGAACTCTTATGATTTAGGCTGGCTACAAAAGATGATAAATATTTCATTTATTTCTAGTTCTGTTGTGATCCTACAGATGGTTCTTTGCTAAAATAAGAAAAGGGTACTGGAATACCACTGGAGACTTTAAAAACTTTATGTTCACGCGAAATCCATTTAGTAGGAATGATGAACTTTTGCCAGGAGGAACACTTTATCTCTGATGAGAATTAAAGATGCCGTTGCTTATTTGCTTGCAACCGAATTGGTATTTTTTTGTGGAAAACATTTAGTAGACGGTTTTCTATTGTGGTTGATAGGCATTTATTGGATATTGTACATTCTGCCTACACTGGTATATATGACCCATGTGCGTTAACCAATTATTTTTGTGTGGAAGAGATCATAAAACTTTTTTTTTTTTTTGTTAAAGATCATAAAACTTTTTCAGTGACATCAAATATACTTCTAGCTTTAGAATTGCAGGGAAAAAAAATTATAATCATTAGCATTCCTCCAGCTGTGGAAAACTATAGATCCTAACATTTGACTTGTTTCACCAAGAATGTTGGCTCTGATGATAGATGGGGAATAGATGGACCTGCAAATGCTTCAGTGGGACCTCAGGGCTACAGATAAAAAATGAGAAAGCATTTTAAGCTTCATTATTTGGAAATTTGTAAATCTAAGTACAGATTTCTGGAGCAAAACTAAATGGCCTACCTGTGTATCTTCACATTCTTAATATACATATGCAGATTCTTTTGCATCCTTGGCCTCAGTAGCATAACAAAGAACACAATCTGTCACATCTAATATCATATTTTCAAATGTTGAACTTTGTTTATAACAATTCGATCTGCATTTTTTTCACTTTCTTCATTCAGTTTGTCGCAGCTTGCAAAAAGCCTCCTGTGTTTTGTATTATCACGGAGTATTTGGCTGGGGGCTCATTAAGAAAATATCTCCATCAGCAGCAGCCGCATTCAGTTCCACATTACCTTGTTCTCAAACTAGCCCTTGACATTGCTCGTGGGATGCAGTATCTTCATGCTGAAGGGATACTTCATAGGGATCTTAAATCAGAAAACTTACTATTAGGAGAAGACATGTGTGTCAAAGTAGCTGATTTTGGTATCTCATGCTTGGAATCTCAGTGTGGTAGTGCAAAGGGATTCACGGGGACATATCGTTGGATGGCCCCAGAAATGATTAAAGAAAAACAGCATACAAAGAAAGTTGATGTTTATGGTTTCGGCATTGTCCTGTGGGAGCTTTTAACAGCATTGATTCCATTTGACGACATGACTCCAGAACAGGCTGCATTTGCTGTCTGTCAGAAGGTAAAGTTGCATCTAATTAACTCTATGTTGATGGGTGTCCTCAGTTTTACTGAAATTATTGTGCATTCATATCGTTTCTCACTTTCCCAATTAACTGTATTCAGAAAGTAGAGGGCACATAATTTACCTTTCTTGGTTCTTAGAACTCTTTAAGGTGTTTTCACTTTAATGTGAAATGAGTACAAAATTGCTAGACCTTAAAATTCTACGAAACATTTGTTCCAAAGAAAAACGCAATAGAAAAAGAAAAGAAGAAGCTGTGTGAAATGCATGGAAGCAGAGAACCTGAAGAGCATAGGAAGAAAGAAACCCATTCATCTGAAGGTATTTGTTTTCACAATAAAGACTTACAGTATCAAGCGTTTTCTGACTTAAATCTCTTGGACTATTGATTTGTGACATCTCCGTTGGTTGAAGCAAAATGTAGAATGCATCTCTGCATAATCTGCTACATAAAGCTCTCATAAAACTGTTGGAGAGGACCATCAAATGATTGCTTTTGCTGGTCTCAGAGCATCAAGCACAATAGTTGATAGAACATTGACGAAGGTAATGTGACGTCGGATACCTATAAGTCTAATTTGTGTATATGGTAAAGGGAGATACACGAACAACAAACAAGTTTTCCTGAATAAGGATAAATATCCTCCAATGGTGAAAGAAGCAGCCTTCAAGTCATCTGTCTGCTTGTACTCCTAAGCGCACAGATTCACCAACAAAAACATTATACTGATCTGGGGCTTATTTTTCAGCAAACAGAAAGTATTATATGTCACCTGACATATAATGGTAATGATGGACCTGACATAGACAGTTGAAGCCAACTTTGTGATGGTGCTTGCATAAGAGCAACTAGGCACCAAAGCAAGGTGATAGAAAGGCACAGCGCCAGTTACTCTTAGGAAGTGCCTTAAGCCTTTAGAAAACCTTTGGCAACAAGAGGGATTCCTAAAAAAACCTATTTGATGATAGAAGAATTAATTTTTGCTGTGTTTTGGCATTCCTTCACTAGGAAACAAGCGAGCTTTCTATGATATATACTAATTTGTGTACAGTTAGCCTAGTGATATAATGTCTGATGCTCTGTTTAGGATTACTTACTAGTTCTCCAACTTAACTTGATTGCTACCGTATGTTTCTTCATTATGCCTTATGAGAAATATTTAATTATCGCAAAAACTTGTTGAATTTCTAATTCAGGGTCTGAGTTGTGCGCAGAATGCTAGACCTCCATTACCACCTACATGCCCCAAGGAATTTGGTATCCTCATAAAGAAATGCTGGTCAAGAATTCCCAGAAAACGACCTAATTTCGATGAGATAGTTGCTACACTGGAGAGCTATGTAGAGTCACTCAACGCGGTTCCAGCATTCTTCTCATCCGTTTCATCGCCACGAAATCGTGCTAATTATCGGTGTTTTACGAGATGCATTGACGGCAAGCCTGAGATGTCCGGTTGATGCTATACCTTCTCGTGTCTAGCTTTGTATTGTTCACCAATATTAGTAGATATCAAAGGTTCCTTCTGTTGTATCTGATAGTTGCATGCTTTCTGGGATCCAAATTAATATAATATTATCATTTAGAATAATTTATACTTAGATTGTTTTAAATTATAATCATTTTATCAATTCTCTGGTAATAACAATTGATATACTGTACATTGTATTGTATGAATAAACTGCCCCCTTAGTATTATGTGGTATTGCCACTTGGCCCTGACAGTTTGGCCGAGTGGTCTAAGGCGCCAGATTTAGGCTCTGGTCCGAAAGGGCGTGGGTGCAAATCCCACAGCTGTCAAATAGATATGTTTTTTTTGGGTTAATCGGTTAGGATAACGTGGTCACATAATGGGGTTAAGGAGGGATTAATCTTTGAGTTCGAAGGGAACTATACGTGTGAAGCATTATTTTCAGGAAACATCAACATGAGAAACTAACATAATATTAATTTTGTGAATAAGATATGCATCTCTGTTCTTGCAAGTATGCCACTAACTAAAGTTGGATGCCTCATAAATCCGGGCTCGACGATCACACACACACACTCATCAACTCATCATTTTATAACAAATTAGGTTATAGTAGTTTTTTAAACACTAATAATCCTAACTAATTATTCTTTACATGCAAAACGAAAACAATAGCATAAAGTGAGATTCCTGTTTAAATGTAGGATTTGGAAAGACTCGATAATACGTAATTTAACCCTTATCTTAATAGATAATTGTTTCCAATGAACTCACATGTAATGTAAAATAATCATAAAATAAAATATAAATAAATATGTATAAATAAAAATATAAAAATATGTAATGCAATACGTAAAGCATACATATATAATAAAAATTAACAATATAAGAAAAAAATAAGTAAATAGATATACAAAGTAAAAAAAGATACATACAAAAATAAATGAAGTCAGTCATTATAAGAAAGTAATTAGACTAAGCAAGAAATTAATTAGGTTAAATAACTAGGAGATAAATACTATGTAATCAAAATATTAAGGCTGATTGTAAAATAAAAAATTTGAATGAAAGTATTTAAAGGGCTTAAAACGAATGAGAAAGATCTTTTTATGTGAGATCCTTTATCCTAATTCTAGCACATCAAAGTTTTCTATTGCGAGTCATATCTACAATAAATTCTAACAATGTCAAAAGATTTTTAATCACTTCATCTTAGTTTTCTTAGGCTTTCCTTTTTTTTATATCTTTTTTTGGAAAATGAAAGAATAGTTATATTATCATAGCAAAAGATATTACAAGATTACAGTAATACAAAGTTTCTCAAGTTATAAATAACCAAGATTATTTAAAATACTTGAAGATTCACTAAGTATATCAAGACAACACCTACATTTACAAACACCCAATTACAAGCACCATTTTGCTCTCGTTGTGGCTAGTAGAAGATGATCAACTCTCTTGGCTATCATAATCCAATTTACAATGTTTTCAACTCTTTTGTACTTATCTTCCTCCCTTTAATTATGTAGATAACTATTTCTTTTCTTCTAATTCATAAAAATGGTCGTGTTGAATGCCACTTTCATTAAGAAAGCATTATGTTTTCCAAGGTTTGAATAGTTTATAAACCACCTCCAGGTATGTTTTGTAACATCCCACCATCACAAAGTATGTACTTGACATCTTGAGTGACATCCCGATACGTATCCCACAAGAGTGACATGTTAGAGCACTCACATCACTAATTTAATCATGGTATCATCATTTAATACGTAAATGTCATAGTATTTTAAAAGCCGAATTCCTCATTTCATTTCATAAAAACTGAATATGTACATTGTAAATTTTCAAACCATCCAAATATGTACATTATCAAAACTAAATACAAATCACCTTACATACATGAGGAATTATACAAAAAAATTCTATTTAATCCTTCAGTCTCAATTGACCGACCTTTGAGCTATTTCTCTTATCCAAAATATAAGAACTATGTTTCTTACAGAATCTCTGTGTCACTAGAGTCCTCTCTCAGTTTTGAAATTTTAACGTTGCAATTTTGGTGAGTTTTGCGAACTCAGTGAGGTAACTATTCCTGATAGTTCACTCAATTTATATAACACATCAATACATGTAATCGTATAATTCACATCATTTTAGTTATCATTATGTAGTCTCACATATCACTTTGTTTACAATTTTCACGTTCTCATTCAAATACAAGTCAACAGTATATTGCAATCATTCAAACATTACATGTACCATCTCGTTCCCATACTAAAGGTTAAAATACTAAAATACGGTACATTTGAGATCAATAAGAGATTAAGAAAAATACATTTCATGCTCAAGTATAATGTTAGCATACACGCACGTAAATTTGAGTTTTGACACACATTAAAATGTTTGTACATGCATTCATTGACATTTCTAGGTAATTGATTTGTTAATGTGATATAATTGAAAATTGTGATTTATTTGAATTGAAAACCAAATTGGAGAAGTATAAATAGTTGGATTAGAATTTTGAAGAATTTTATAAAAATTTCCTAAAATTATAAGTATTTGTGGACTAGGAAAAATGCCAAGTGGCAAGTCAATTATGAATAAAAATAGAAATAAGAGTCAAATGATATTGGAGAAATTTTATAGATGACTTTAGAATTTTTGAGAAAATGATATTGAAAATTGGGAAACAATTGGAATAAAATTTTAGACTTAGTTGAACTAGTTAAATGAGAACTAGTTTAAAGCCTTAAAAGATGGATGAGTGACAAGTGTTACTTGCAAAGCCAATCTTAAAAGCTTACTACTATTATGTTAACTTAAAAGACCAAGTTACTGTTATGTTTTTGGATCTTGTTTTCTTCTGCGAGACTTGCTTCACCTTCTGGAAGCTTCATTACTTTCAAAAATGTCTCACCCTCACAATGCAAGCCTTGCTTTCATTTTCAGCTTGCTACCTCTTTTTTTTATCTTCTTCACTCTAACTAAAATACCTAACCCTACAACTCTTGACTGATGATGATCGGGTGTTATTAGTAAGCTAGGGCTTACATGATTTTTGAAGAGTTGGACTTTTAAACAAGTAGGCACATTTTTATGGTTCTTCATTGTTGTATATGATGAAGCATGCATCGCGTTAGCTTACTGTTAAATGGTTATGAAATAGTGATATATATATTTGCTGAAAAGTGAGTGAGGAATTTTTTTGGGCATGTCGTATGTGTTGATTTTACAGATTGATGATAAATATGTTATAAGATAGTGTTAAAATAATTTTTGGAGTTGAAAGATCAATGAAAGTGGGCATGAGAAGAGTGCAAAAAATTCATGAAAAATTGATGAGTATCTACTCTGTTTTCTTTTTTGTTGTTTACGTGAATTTGTGGGTGTTTTAAAAATAAATTGAAAATAAGTTTAGAGTTAAGGAAATCATAGAGTAAGGTTAAATCGTGATATAGAGAGGATTAAAATGATAAATTAAGATGAAACGAAATTGCAGAAAAATGAAAGAAGAAACGCAGAAAAATAGAAAGTGCAGAAAATGGTGAAAAATGCGTGAATGATGTTCGGCTGTTGATGATTGTGTTTTAATATGGATTTTGGAGTTGTTTGTGAATGATTTTAGTAGAATGGAAGTTGACAATAGGGTAGATTTAAGATAGAAATGTTGGTTTAAGAAAAAAAGAGGAAGAAGAAATGAAATCAGCTGCTTCGGAGGAGAAGAAGAATAACACGATCGTACTTCACACGATCCTGACTTTTTAAAGAACTTGGAAAAGCACGATCGTGCTTCTGCACGATTGTGACTTTTCTGAAGAGTTCAAGACTCACAATCGTGCAACGAGCATGATCGTGACATTTGAAATGTGTTGGAAAATCATGATCGTGCACTTATATGGTTACTGATGGCAGATAAATGCAAACATCCTTTGATCTTTTGATGATAACTTCTTCTTCTGACCTCCAAATGACATGAGATTTAAACCAAAAACTCATAACACATTGTTCTTCATCTCCACCAAAAATTATGATCATCTGAAGTCATTTGGAAGAGATTGATTGATGAAATTGGGATGAAAATGATGAACAATTTTGGAATATTAATAACTGGAGTATTTTTCACTGAACATGCTTTGGTGTTTTGTCAATATATTGATTTGTAGTTATCCAAATGGAATGATTCTTAATTAAGTTTAAATTAGAGACATAGGGCTACAATTTTGCTAAAAATAATCAAATTTCAATGCTGTCTCTAGAATTCCAGAATTTGACTTGAAGTTGGTTACAGAATACTGTTACAATTTAAGAACAGTTCGAATTATTTGGAGTGTAAATTTTGGAATACTAAACCAGATTGAATGATCTTAGTGTCATTAGAAACTTAATACAATGAGGAACATTTTTCTAAAGAAAGTGTTTCCAAATAACTTCATTTTATTGGTCAGAAAGAACATGCAAATTGACCCGAAAGTATATTTCAAGAAAAAATCTGAATTATTATAAGTAAATTCTATCAGTGCTATATACTAATTCTAAGCTCCGTAAAACTCCAATACACATGCCCCTGAGCATATCCTCAATAGCATTGATTGTCCTCTCACTCTGTTCATCTGTTTGAGGATGAAATACAGTACTGAATTTTAACTTTATACTCATAGTTGACTGCAAGTTCTTCCAAAATCTCGAAATAAATATGGGATCCCTGTCTGATACAATGGACATTGAAACCCCATACAATCTAACCACCTCATTCACTTATCTCCTGACCAATTGGTTTAGTGAATTATTCTCTCTCATTGGTAAAATATGGGTCGACTTCAGTCAATCGATCCACCACAACCCATATAGCATCATTTTGTTTAAGGGTCTTAGGCAATCCCATAATGTAATCCATAGTAATTTGTTCCCATTTTAGTCCAGAATAGGCAAAAAATGTAACTTTCCAATCGGAGCTTGATGCTCAACCTTAACCTGTTGGCATGTTATACACTTAGAAACATATTCTGCTACTTGCTTCTTTATTCCAGGTCACCAAAAGTGTTGGTTCAACATGTTATATATCCTGGTGGTACCAGGATGTATAACATAAGTTGTCATATGAGCTTTCTCTAGAATTTCCTTTCTCAGATCATCCACATTAGACACGCACAACCTCTGCTTTAACCACAATGTCTTATCTCTCAGTTCAAATTCATAATCCATTTTCATTTTTAACTTCTTAATGAGCTTCACCAAATTGGGATCTTTATTCGTACCTTTTTTATTTTGTCATGCAATGTCAATCTTAGCTTTAATGTAGCTATTAACGATTCATTCTGCTCTAGGTTCAACTCCACATTCAGAGTTCTAAAATGAATTAAGCTCGGTAATTTCGATACCTGAATCTGAGCTACATTGCTATTCGACTTTCTATTCAAAGCATCAATTGCCACATTAGCCTTCCTTGGATGATACTCAATTGTGCAATCATAGTCTTTTAGTAACTCTATCCATCTCCTCTGTCTCATATTCAATTCTTTCTGACTTAACAAATACCTCAAACTCTTATGATCAGTGTATATCTGGAATGTCTCTCTATACAAATAATTTCTCCATATCTTCAAAGCAAAAACAACTGCAGTAAGCTCTAAATTATGTACTGGATAATTAATCTTATGAGACCTTAGTTGTCTTGATGCATAGGCTATCACTTATTATACTACATCAATACACATCCTAATCCTTGATGTGAAGCATCACTGTATACTACATATCTTCCAGTTCTCGATGGAATAGCTAACACCGGTGTCGTAATCAATTGATGCTTCAATTCCTTAAAACTCTTTTGATAGTCATCATTTCATCTGAATGCTACATTCTAACTTAGAAGTTTAGTCAGAGGGGATGAGATTAATGAGAACCCTTCGACAAACCTCCGGTAATATTGGGCCAATCCTAGAAAACTTAAGATTTCTGATACATTTTTTGGAGTTTCCCACTTCATCACTGCCTCTACCTTCTTTGGATCTACTTGTATGCCTTGTCTAGAAATTATATGACCCAAAAATACTACTTGATCTAACCAAAATTTACACCAACTGAATTTGTCATACAGTTGTTTCTCCCTCATAATATGTAAGATCACTCTTAAATACTCAGCATGTTCTTCTCTGCTCTTTTAATACACTAGGATGTCATCAATAAACACAATTACAAATCAATCCAGGTAGGACTGAAATACCTTATTCATCAAAGCAATAAATGCAGTTAGGAAATTAGTTAACCCAAATAGCATTAATAAGAACTCAAAATGCCTATAAGTGCTCCTGAACGAACTTTTCAGCATATCAGTCTCTGCTATCTTCAACTGATAGTACTTAGATCTCAAGTCTAACTTAGGAAATAGTTGAGCTCCTAGAAACTGATCAAACAAATCATCAATTCTAGGCAACCGGTACTTTTTATTCACTATTACCTGATTTTGTTGCCTATAATCAATGCATAATCTCAGAGTTCCATCTTTCTTCTTTACAAATAAGACTAGAACTCTCTAAAGGGAAACACTAGATTTAATGAAACCATTTTCTAGTAACTCATATAACTGAGCCTTCAACTCCTTTAGTTCTATTGGTGCCATCCTATATGAATGAATAGATATAGGAGCAATACTTGGAACCAAATTGATCGTAAACTCTATTTTTCGATCTAGAGGTAAACCAGATAACTCGGCGGGAAGCACATCCAGGAATTCCTTAACAACAAGAATGTCCTGTACATTCTACTCAGCTCGAGTATCAATAATGTGAGGTAGATAAGCCTCACATCCCTTTGCATTAACCTTAAAGCACTCATAAATGAAATCAACCTGACTGGTACTGCTTAACTAACACCCCGAAAAACTACTCTCGATTGATTAGAAGATTCTAATATCACTGTAACATCCCGTCACTGATGGGATGGGTACAATTTATTTTATACGTATTTGGCATGTGCATAAATTATTGAATTGTACATATTTGGTAATTAGTGAATTGGTATTTGTACGTACATGCATATATGACATCCTTCCGATTAGATTTGGATAACTTGGATTTGGAAATTGATTAGGTTAATTGGGCTGTGGGGAAGTGAGAAATTGGAGATTGTAAAATGAAATTTGGGATGATTAGGTATAAGTGATAATTAGGTCAAATAGGCTCGAGGACTGAATTTGAGGTTGAAATGAGAGTTAGGCAATTGAATTATGAAATTAGAATATATGATAATGAGTTTTCTATTTTTAAGGATTTATAGGAATTTTTCTGAAATTTTTGGAGAACTAGGTCCGGACCGAAATATTGACCTAATGACTGATTAATTGGAATTCCAGTTCCGAAATTGATCATCTTGGGGCATAGACTGCTTAGAAATGTGATTTGAGGAATTAGGGTTTAACTATTAAAATTCGGGAGAAATTAGAATTAGAAACTGATTTGAGGTTGTTCGGATCGGACTAATGGAAATTTTATGTGCCAAACAAGCCCTTAGAGTTGAGTATTTAACCAAATTCCTTTGAATTTCCTTGTCTTCTACGATGCCATCTTCTCCCTTTTCTTCTCCTTCATCGTGGATTGTG
>JANITW010000007.1:49209828-49221438 GCA_027564335.1 Erythroxylum williamsii
ATTTTTAAAATAAATAATTTAAAAATTATTATTTATAAACTAATATTTATTTTATATATTTTTAATTATTAAATCAAATTTGAAATTTATATATTTTAAACATATATTTTAAATTTAATTATATTTGTTAATATTTATTAAATTAAATTAAATTGTGATTATTATTTATTATTATGATTTTTAGAGACAAAGTTAAAAATATACAATAAAATTGTATAATATGACAACATATTATTTTGTAATTTTAAAAAAATTCAGGTATTATTTTATAAAATTTAAAAATTATCTAAAACGGTATCCGATATTAATCGCTATTGATACAGTATCATATTAAAACTTAAACTCGTATCAAGTCCAGTATTATATTCGTGACATTGCTTGGTACCCTTTTGACGTGCATGCTTTTGTTATAACTCACCAGGTGACAATCTAGAGCTTATTTGATTAAATGTTAATTAATAAAATAAAATAAAATAAAACAGAGCGCTTTATGATAAAATAAAATATGATAGAACAAAACTCTAATGATAAAAATGTATTACGTTTTATTTTATTCTATTACCAACCGTACAACCAATCATGGCCTTTCCAAGGGGCACTTAGAATGTCGAAGCAAAGCCATTGTGTGGACCTCTGTTGGGTGAACGGCTAAGATTCTCAGTCATGAACAAATTAATTTCCTCATCAGAGTGACGCAGTGAGCACCGCGAAGCGGTGGATAATACCACTTGCCTTTTAGAGATTCCAAAGCGAATAGACACCTGTCCGATTCTCACAAATCCACAGGCACTCCGTAGCAGGAGTGAAGTGGTTACTGGTTAGGTTTTAAAACAAAGAAAGAAGACAAAAGAAAACTTGTCGTGATTGTAATAAGAGAGATGGGATCTGGGACTGGAAACTTCCTCAAGGTGATCCTTAAGAATTTTGATGTTCTTGCTGGGTATGTGTCCTCTTTCTTTCTCGCTATTTCTGTTTTTGAATGGCTTAGTTATTTCTCTTGAGCAATTTAGTTGCAAGAAAAGGGGGGATGAACAGTGTAAATGTTAGTGTCTTGATAGTTGTTGAATTTATATAATTCTAAATGCTGTTCCTGCGTACAAGTCTTGATGGCCACTTACTATATGTGTCTTTAGAAACCAGAAAAGGGATTAAGCGGAAGAGGACGATTCTTACTTTTTGAGATTAGTGGAACACTTAGATTTTTGGTTTTTGATGTTTTGTTATTTCCTCTGTAGTATTTTACAAAGCACATTATTTAGACGATGTTGTGCGTTCATCGCTAATTACCGGTTATTGATTCTCCAGGCCTGTGGTTAGCCTTGCTTATCCTCTGTAAGTGCTCTTCTCACAAAACCGTGACCTCTTCTCCAAAATCACACTTTAGTGTTATTTTTGTTTGCGTTCGCTTTTATTTTTCCATGTATGCTTGTGGGTTTTTGCTATACACGAATTAGTTGACCCCTTTGTGTGATGTGAATATATATTCTTAACATGTATACCAATTTGGGTTGTTTTGATAGATATGCCTCAATTAGAGCCATTGAGACTAAGTCACACGTCGATGATCATCAGTGGCTTACTTACTGGGTTCTCTACTCCATGATCACACTCTTTGAGCTTACTTTTGCCAAAGTCCTTGAATGGTAAGTTTACTGCACTCTTAGTAATTTACATTAGTTGCATCATTATTGTTAACGCGGAAAACACTATGTTATGACGTTGGAAGTAATCTCTGAAATCTGAGCTGAATTTAACAGAATATCAAATTACCTTTTAACGATGATACATATGTCTGAGACAATATCTTGGATATTTTCCTATAGATTCTTCTGCACATTCACATGATCATGTGGCATGTACTGTATTAATACCCTATCAGTTGAGATCTCAAATGATACGGGGAAATTCTATTAATGTAAGTCAAAAATTTAGTTCTCTAGCACACCAAATAATTACAATCACCAGTATTTTAGTGATGAATGTTCATCTAGTGTACTTTGGTAGTACAAGTTTTCAAAAGATTGGCTCTAGTTTATCATGATAAATTCTGGGGAAAATAGTAGTTTTAGTGTTGTCATATGAAAATTTGACGCACATTTCTTCATAGCATGAACTTGAAGGTGAGATCATGCTAGGTATAGGATCAGAGATACTTTGATAGGTGGTATGCAATGTCTGATTGATTATTACTTATTTATCAACCCTCATATAATGCTTTTTTTATATATATAAATAACTGAGTAGTTTGTGAATACAGTTAATCCATGTTAATTTTTTTCCTATGATTTCAGGGTTCCAATCTGGTCATATGCAAAGCTTGTTTTAACCTGCTGGTTGGTTATTCCATACTTCAGCGGTGCTGCATATGTTTATGAGCACTTTTTAAGGCCTCTCTTTGTTAACCCACAACAGACTATCAATATCTGGTATGTCCCCAGGAAGAAGGACACCTTGGGCAAGCCCGATGACATTCTAACTGCTGCAGAGAAGTATATTGAAGAAAATGGAACTGAAGCATTTGAAAAGCTGATCAATAGGGTATGTTTTGACCTTGATTTTGGGAGTCCGTCCTACTCCTACAAGTGTTGTGCTCCTGAACTAGATTTGCATAGAAGTTGGAGATTACTCAGATTGATAGTCGTTAGAACATTCATTGCGGTTATGTAAATTTCGTTTTACACATTGGTTTTACTTCCCACCAAATTGAAATGCCTAAAAATTTACCTTTTTGTTCTTCAGGCTGATAAATCCAGGAGTGGTAACACTTACGGAATCTTTGAAGAGGACTATAGATATTGAGTCTGGCGCTTGGTTGGCTAGATTTCACTTTAGTCACCCACTATTGTACTCCTAGTCTCCGGTTTTTGTGATGTTATTTCAATATCCTCACGTTTCGGCTTGTAATTATTACCGGCTTTACTTCGGTATGGCTTGGATGTTGATGCATCAATCTGTTAGTTGTGTACTTTATTCTTTACTTGTTTTCATTATAGATTTATATCTCAAGCCTTTGCAGGGAATACAATACTACCTTAAACAATGTCTGAAGTCTTAACAGTCTAAGATGTTAAGCCGCAAGAAAACTGGCTACAAATTCATGTACGCTATGTAATTCGCAAACGGGCTACAAAACTCGTACCACCGATCCCACTAACGTAGCGTTTGGTTCTTCGCCTGTTAGTTGGGATAGATCACAAAACAAACAAATCATGTCATTTGTACTTGTTTGGTTATTGTCTTCGACTTTTTGTCTTCAATTCTTGGATGACAGAAATAATAATTTTTGTCTCCGAAGACCGTAGGACAAGGGATCAATATTATTATAATTAATTTTTTATTATCATTATTATTATTATTCTTATAATTATTTGTATTATAATTTTGTTATTATTATTATTATTCTTATTAATATTGTTATTAGTAATATTATTAACAATATTATGATAATTAATTTCTTATTATCGTTATTATTCTTATTATTAATAGTATTATACATTTTGTTGTTGTTGTTATTATTATTATTATTATTATTATTATATTAAAATTTGTATTCATGAGAGACCAAAGTTATGAATACTGTACTCAAATTATTATTATTATTATTATTAAAATTCCATAAAGAAATAATTACATAAATAACAACCTAATATCAAATTAATTCCATCAACGGTTAGAAGTTCAATTCCAATGTATGCTTACCTTATTGTTAATAATTATGTATTGATTGTCATTCATATTAATATCAGCATTATTGTTTTTTCTATTATTATTATTATCAATATTATTATAATTAATTTCTTATTATCATTATTATTATTATTCTTATAATTATTCGTCTTATAATTTTGTTATTATTATTATTATTATTATTAAAAATATTATTATTATTAATTTCTTATTATCATTATTATTATTATTCTTATTATTATTAGTATTATACATTTTGTTTTTATTATTATTATATATTGTTATTACTTTATTAATATCAATACATACAACTATAAATTAGGGCGAGGCTGGCTTTTATCAAATGCCTCGCGAGGGCGGGCCAATTTGGCCACGATCGCGCCCTCGCCCTTGCCCTTTCAGTCAGTCTCGCGAGGACGAGGCTGGCTTTATGGTTTTAAACCTTTCAGTTTTCTTTTTTAACACCATTTCATATGTTATTCTTAAATATAGTTTTAAACCACGACACATAATTGTTATTATTATTTTTATTATTATTGTTATCTTTTATGATAAATTCATTATTATTATTATTATTATTAGTCGTAGATGTAGATGTACAATTTTTATTATCAAGCATCATTATGTATTTATTATTATTATTATTATTATTATTATTATTGTTATTATCATTGTATATTTTGTCTTTATAATAATTCATATTTATTATTATGGAACATTTTGTGTCTATTTTGTTCTTGTTATTAATTTTGTTGTTATTATTATTATTATTATTATTATTATTATTATTATTATTATTATTATTATTATTTTGATGGGCTAATATTATTCAATATTTCACAATAGTTTATAATTATTACTATTTGTTAACTTTTCACCTAACACAAATAGTTCGTAATATAACTATCAATTAATTACATATTTGCATTATATTAGTTTTCTGTTCCCTGCAACCAAACACATTCTGTCCTCAAGACAAAGACAGTTTTCTCTGTTCTGTCAACCACAACCAAACACCTCTCTGTCTTCAGTTTCCGTTCCGTTCTGTTCTGTTCTGTTCTGTCTGCAGCTACTGGAGACAGCAACCAAACGCAGTGTAACTACTATTTTCTTGCATCTTCTCACTGGAGCGTCTGAGAGTCTTTTTTTAACACGTTTGAACTACCTAAGTCTCGACTCTTTTGATTTATATATCATTAATACTGACCACCTTTAATTTGTCTTTTACAAATACATTCTTGATCTTGTCTTTTCTAATAAGGTTACATATCCAACAAGACATCCTTATTTTTGCTATCATTAATGTATAACCATATAATTATTTGATGGGTCAGCACTTCGCGCTATATAATATGACCAACCTGATCTTTACATGTGCAAACAAATAAATACAATAACTCTCACTAATCCTGCATATTGACTTAATAATTTAAACTAAAAAACTGATATTTTCAAAATTTAAAAGTATTACACTAGCGTTTTGGTGAGTTTGCCTACACGTTAACTTTCCAGATAAAACGCTTACACCCTGTTTGAAACACAAGGAATTGAATTCAATTACTTCAATCTTGTAATTCAATTTACTTGTTTGGAACAATAAGAAAGCCAAGAATTCAATTCATGCGTGGGTTTAAACCCCCTCCCTTTGTAAATTCAATTCACGCTATAAGTCGCGTGAATTGAACTCCAAAAGATGATGGACACGTTTTTAAAGCTTCCGTTGTTGTACACATATATATATATGTTGTTTCATGCATGTACCCTTACATAAATGTTTTGTATGAGATAGCTGCATGCTGTGGTTTATTCTTACATTTGGTATCAGAGCTTTGCGGCCCGAAGCTTGCTGTATAATCTGATGAAAACCATCGAAACCATTGTCTCTGTTTTCCTCTATATATATATGGAGGTTATTGTTTTTTGTCGACCCCTTGGACCTCTTTGAGACGCTAGAGTTGTTTTTATCATCATCCATGGTGCACGCGACGTTGTCTGGACCGTGAAGGAGGAGGAGGGACGACCACCAGGCGTGGAGCTTAGACATTGTCCTTTGGGAAGCGTTGCATGGTTGAGTTTTGGACGTCTCATGTAGTTCGTGTCGTCCACGTCATCCCAATGCCGACATCCGTGCGAGCTCCGGTGTCCTCTGGTGGTTTGGAGAGTCGGGGCTCTGACCTGCTCCAGCCGGGTCACGCCTGACTCGACTGGAGGTTGAAGACGATAGTATTTTTTCTTTTTTAAAAATTAAAATTATTATTAATCTGAAATTGAATTTGGGCTACTTCAGATTGGGCTTGGACTACTTTAGATCTAACTTTTAATCTTATGATTTTTATTATAAAATCATTTTTGGGTTTGATTAAAATTATTCCTTTTAATTATGATGTCTTATTATTAGCATTTAATTTTATGACATACATATAATAATTGTTTAAGTTTGCACAAATTACATGTGATTAATTGCCAATTTTGTATATATAAATTTATGATTATTATACATGCAAAAATTAGATTAATTATTTTGTACATTATTATTTAACTTACTAATTGTTTAATTTTGCACAAATTACATGTGAGTAATTGCAAATTTTGTGTGTAGAAATTCATGATTATTATACATCCAAAATTTTTTAAATTATTTTGTGCATTATTATTTAATTTATTTCCATTATTTATGACCAGACGACGCCTTCTCCCATGCACTAGCGTCTTGGTTATGATTTTATGGAATTAATGTATGTTTTATTAGTTAATAACATTATTTTTTGTCAAGAGTAAATGTGCCATATCAAATAATTGAATTCAATTATAATATTACTAGATTTATTCCAAATAGTATAATTAAATTCAATTCAAATATTACTAGATTTGTTCCAAAGTGTAAATTAAATTAAATTCAATCTCATTAATGTGATTGGATTTAATTCGAAAATTTCCAAACAGACTGTTCCAGTTAATTTTAAGTTAAATAAGTTGAAAAGTCACGAGTCCATTATAATTTCGGGACAACGAAGACGAATTTTTCCTGGAAAATGACAATCAATATTTCGATAAAGGATATGACATTGATATCTTCAGCTCCATGTGATACTGTTACATTCAATAAATGCATCATCATAGAAATTGGTGGGGAAGATGCAATATATCACATCGAAAAAACTATCAAGTAATTGCTCATGGGTCATGACTACTGTAATTAATTGGTACCTCTACCATTTTCTCCTTGGAATAGTTTCAAACCTTCCCACTTGCATTTAAATTATTTTGAAGGGTTAATTATATTAAATTATGTGATTTGACTTTTTTAAAATTTTACTTCTGTCTTAAAATTTTTCATTTAATTTTTAAACCTTTTCTATTATATTTCATTAATTTTATTCATAATTAAAAAAATATATTTAAAATAAAATAGTAAAAATACGTTAAAAACTTTAAATAACATTGTGTAATGGTTAATTAACATTTTAAAGAGGTAAGTATTAATTTTTAAAATATAAAGATTTAAATAAGAAAATTAATTATAAGAAGTAAATGTAAAATAAAATAAAATATAAAAATATGTTTATTTTATTCTAAAATAATATCCTAAATTTCAAATTACATAATTCCTTATTGTGAAAAAACTCTAATTTTTTATTTAAGTTTTTTATATTATTATTATTATTATATTTCTATGTAAATAAATAGAATAGAATAATATTTAATATAACATGATAAAGAGAAGACGTATTTAACTTCTTAAACTCAAATTGCGGCTTTTTAAGGTAAAAGAAAACGACTCAGCTAATAATGATACGTTGAAATGGCAATCTAGTTGCTTAACTAGGCTGACTTTTATGATTTGAAGTAGAGGCTCGTCACAACTTGGATCTCAAGCATGTACAGAGGGTAAGTTTACGTCATGAACGTGACTTTGTCTGACAATGGTCTTACGTTACGTTCCACCCAACGTGGCCAACTTCAGGGTCAAATTTGTCAGACCAGTTTCAAGAAAATGACCCATCTCGCCACCTGGCAAGTCCGACGTTAAAATGAGAGCAGATCCGTCGATGCAGGCCTCCCGCGTTGTCTGGTTTTGACGAAAGATACTCACTTTCGTCTCTGACATTCCAAACTCTGCAGAAAAGTTGATTTCTTTTCGGTATCTTTGCTGTTTCTACTTATTAAATTCTTATTTTCCATGGATTTCAATTTCCGTTCTTGCCCTTATCTTTCAAGAAGAAACCCTCCGGTTTCATCTATCCGCTTAACTTCTTGCTCATATATACACAGAAACCAGAAACCAAAGGTGAAAATCTTTTCCTGTGCCTATATTTGGACAAGAAAACTCTCAGCTTTTGCCTTTCTTCCAAGACCCAGGTAGCATATCACTGCAGAATCTTCTCTTCTTTCATGACGGGATTGTAAGGTACTGAATCGATTTTTCTTTCTCTTTTTCCATTTCTTCTTTCTTTCTTATGTTCTCCAAAGTTATTCCTGTTACTGGATCAGTTTGAGTGGTCGGCTTTTCCTTTCTTGTCTGCTATACTGATTATGTTTTTTCTTTTCTTTCTCACTTTATTCCTTGCATTGGTTTCTGATATTGATCATGAGCCGCTTTATGGGTTCGTTTTCATTTTCTCAAAGCACATAACCAAGGTACGATGGACTTACGTTTGTTTCCTAATGTTGTTTCAAACTTGAAAGGCAAGTTTCAATCGGATATTAAGCTCAGAGGTTAAAGGATTGCACTTTTGATGTTAACACTGCTGCTTATGCTATACTTTAGTTGACCTTTTTCAAGCACATGCCTTTCGTTTTATACATTATCTGTACTGTATTTTGTACTGTATTTTAACAAACTTGACGTGGTTGGATCTGCTTTTGCAAATTGTTTAGGGATGGAATTTTGTTTTACTGCAGACAATCATCTGAAATTTGCAGTGTTTATTGATTTGGGTGTATAAAGATGCCTGGAATTGTTGTTGATGGGATCAGTGAGGAGGGTACGGTAGATGAAATAAATGGAAATTCTGTGGTCAGCGAGGAAAGTTCGGTTTCAAATAGACCTCCAAAGAGTACATTGAGTCCACAAAGTGCTCACAATGGTGGCCATAATGTTGCTGTTGATGAAATGGCAGACACCTCTATAGAGCAGCTTTACGAGAATGTGTGTGAGATGCAGAGTTCTGATCAATCACCCTCAAGAAATAGCTTTGGATCTTATGGCGAAAAGTCTAGAGTTGATACAGAATTGCGCCATCTTGTGGGAGGGGAGATGAAAGAGATTGAGAAAACCCAAGAAGAAGAAGAAGACCAGGTGAACAAGCCAGAGGATGATGCTCGGAGCTACTCTTCTTCCAAGAAGGGAAGTTCATCTGGAGGAAAAATGTCAGGAAAGTTAGACAAGGTCCAATCCACAACCACAAAATCTGTTTCCTCAAAAACATCAAATAAGGCTTCTCATTGTCCACCAGAAGCTGAAGCATCATCAAAACTGAGTCCTAAAGGAAAATGTCCGCCAAAGAAACCTCTTAATGCTAAGCAGAATGGTAAGAATGTGAAAAGAGCAAATGCTGGAGTCATATCAACAAAGAAGCACAGAAATTCTCCATCAGGAGGATCAAAGTTACAGGATGGATCAGAGGATTTGGCTGAATTCAAGTTAAATAATCCAGATCTTGGCCGATATTTGCTAAAACAGGCAAGAGATTTGATTTCTTCAGGAGATAACCTGCAAAAGGCACTTGAATTAGCTGTTCGAGCCACTGAATCATTTGAATTATGTTCAAATGGTAAACCAAGTTTAGAATTGGTCATGTCTTTGCATGTTACTGCAGCAATATACTGCAGCATAGGCCGACATACGGAGGCAATTCCTGTCCTGCAGCACTCAATTGAGATTCCAATGATTGAGGAAGGCCAAGAACACGCCCTTGCCAAATTTGCTGGCTACATGCAACTTGGAGATATTCATGCTATGCTTGGCCAGTTGGAGAATTCAACGAGGTGTTACTCTACAGGATTGGAAGTCCAGAAACAAGCTCTTGGAGACATTGACCCTAGAGTAGGGGAGACCTGTAGGTACTTGGCCGAAGCCCACTTTCAGGCTTTGCAGTTTGATGAAGCTAAGAGGCTTTGCCAGATGGCTCTAGACATTCATAAAGAGAATGCATCACATGCTTCTCTTGAAGAGACAGTAGATCGGAGGCTTATGGGTCTTATATGTGAGACAATGGGTAATCATGAAGCTGCTCTAGAGCATCTTGTTTTGGCAAGCATGGCTATGGCAGCAAATGGCGAGGAAGCTGAGGTGGCATCTATTGATTGTAGCATTGGAGACACATACTTATCCTTGTCTAGGTTTGATGAGGCTGTTTTTGCTTATCAGAAAGCCCTCACGGCCTTTAAAAGTACTAAAGGAGAGAATCATCCGGCTATTGCTTCAGTATACATCCGTCTGGCTGATTTATATAACAGAACTGGAAAATTAAGAGAATCTAAGTCGTACTGTGAGAATGCTCTTCGAATTTATGAGAAGCCGACGTCTGAGATTCCTCCAGAGGAGATTGCAAGTGGTTTTGCTGATGTTTCTGCTATCTATGAATCAATGAATGAGCTTGATGAGGCAATCAAGTTGCTACAAAAGGCACTAAAGATATACAAGGATGCCCTTGGTCAGCAAAGCACTATTGCTGGAATTGAAGCTCAAATGGGGGTCATCTACTACATGCTGATGAACTATTCTGAATCTTACAACTCTTTCAATAATGCAATTTCAAAACTTCGGTCATGTGGAGAAAAGAAATCTTCTTTCTTTGGCATTGCACTTAACCAAATGGGACTCACCTGTGTCCAACGTTGTGCTATAAGTGAGGCTGCACAATTGTTTGAAGAAGCCAAGAGCATTCTGGAACAAGAGTGTGGACCTTATCACCCTGACACCCTTGGGGTTTATAGCAACCTTGCAGCTACTTATGATGCAATGGGAAGGTTTGAACTTTCATCATTCTTGTGTCGTCTTCGAGACATTCTCCATGTAACTTCATTTGAATAAGACATCATATAACAGCAGCTTTGCTTATGTTAAAATTTTCATTAACCTATGCTAGGTTTAGGTACACAATGACCTCAGGTGTATGAATTTGGATCCTACTCTTCTATTTGTGCTAGATTTTGTTCCCAAAGCACAGATGCTTGTCTTCTGTTACAAGCAGGTCCTTCTATTTCTTTACACATTTAAACTAATTTAAGAGTTTAATGACTTTGGCACAGGTTGGATGATGCTATTGAACTCTTGGAGTTCATTGTCAGAGCAAGGGAGGAAAAGCTTGGGACGGCAAATCCAGACGTTGACGATGAAATGAGAAGGTTAACTGAGTTATTGAAAGAAGCAGGCAGAGTGCAGGGCAGAACAGGCAGATCCCTAGAGAACCTTCTTGGTGCACAACCTGATAGCATAAACAAAGATGGCGTCGCAGTATCATAATATGTACATCTTCATATGACTACAATGTATTGTAGAATATAATATAAGAAGAAAAAGAATAGATGATTGTTTGTTATAGATAGATACTTATTTTGGTTGGATCAATAATTGCTGGTTGTGTTTCTATTGTTTTATTGTTTCATGCATTTATCAATAGCTGACCTGCATGACGCATTGCAAGCCATTGTTGTGAATCCTGTTCAGACAAGGTTTATGCTATGATTCTTTATCCTAAGACAAAAAATTTAATATATATTAAATTTTGATACAAAATTTTAATTTTTCCTTTTTTAGCAAAACAATATAATTAATTAAATATCATTAATTAGAATATATGAAAATATTAAAATTTGATGTAAAGCAAAATTTTAATTAATTTTTATTTTTAACAAAATAGTATAATTGATTAGAATGTATTAAAATTAAATATAATTAATTAGAATATATTAGATTTT
>JANITW010000007.1:49437643-49451188 GCA_027564335.1 Erythroxylum williamsii
AATTAATACATTCTTACAATTAATTTTTATTTTAAAATTTTTTTTAATTAAACTTTAAATGATTCAATTAATAAGAATAATTTTTAATAATATTTTTAATTTTTAATTTTATTTAATCTTTAATTAATTTTATAACGGTCTAATATTAATCAAATCTTTTAAATCTTAAACTTTTATTCTTATTTTGATCGTAAGCATTCATCGATATTGGATATACTTAAAAATAGCAGCCAATATAGGCAGAACGTAATATTTATTTGGGAGTTGTTGGTAGGCGACGATGACCTTGTGACTTAAAAACTCATAAAATGCAATAAAGTCATAACCCAGCAGCCCTTTTTGGACTGCTGAAATTTTGAAGAGAGATGCTATCATTCACGCAGCCTATCGAATTCAATCATCTATTTTCTGTACTTGGACAGTGACATTTTGTAATGCAGTTTCTTAGAAAGTCTTTATCATATGAGACATCATTTGCATGTGAAACACATTTGACTGTTCCAAAACGTCCTTTCTTTTGAATAAAACTTGTTTAATATCTGTTCAATAAACGCAACCTTTGACTTGCCATCTTTTCAATTTCATTTTCAATTTCATTAAAGCTTGAAATCTTTATTTTTAATTGCTTTTTAGAAGTGTATTAAGTTAATTATTGGATATACTAAAACATATATTTTGAGTAATTATTTTATGAGTTACTAAAATTTGATTTAATCAATATTTACAAATTTAATATATCTCTATTATGAACTCTTTTTCTTTGTAGTTATTGAAGTTAAAAATAACTCTCTAAAGTACAACTTGAGAGCAAGACCACGAACGAACAGTAAACGAAAACTATTTCTTAAAGTTATGTTTGGTTGGACGTAAGGTATTTAATGAAACAAAATAGAATGCGATTATTTATATTGTAATAGAATGAAAATAGATCTAATATTAAAATTTTGTTATTTGAGAGGTATAGAGAGATTCATAATATAATATAGTAAAATGTTGTTTAGAAGAAGGGCTTATAATGTAATATAATGAAAAGTTGTTTATCATTTACATTTCATCCTAAACTTTCCAAATCAGATGTTTCTTATTTTAACTGTTTAGGATAGAATGAGATGTAATATAAAACCTTCTTTTCCATCTCATTCTATTCTATTCTATTATAAACCATCTTCTCAAACGACAAAATAATATTCTATTTTATTAATAAAGGCCCCAAAACACATAGCATATAAGAGTATGAATTCATGCTTATTATCACAAGTTTAATATTTACCATCATGCAAGAGGTTATTGAATTTAACATCAAATGATTAACAATATTTTTAAAGATAAATTTAAGTAAATTTTAAATTATTAATTATCAAGGATTTTTTAATCCATTTGAAACTTTAACTTAGTCAATTTTTTAGTTTAATTTATTTTAATAATTTATGTTATTAAAAATGGGTCGATAATATTAAGCTCGGGATTAAGTAAGTAATGGTTCTAAAATTATATGTAAATCTCTCTCACCAAATTTAACTCATTAAATTATTACCAAAATCTTGAATCCCGATTGAAAGATTCCAATTTATTTTTAATTATTTGAATATACTCTGTAATTTAATTTAAAATTATTAATTTATAAAATTTACTGCGTGAATGAATTCTCTTCTGTAAATTTACCATGTTTCCGCATCAAGAAATTATTAGTTCCATCTTCCAAGTGCAAAAATGTTGACGCCAACCCTTCGTCGACTGTTCACTGTCAGCCGACAGCATCAGTCAACTTTCCTGTACTCTCCATCTTCCCCATCCGTCACTTCACTTCTACTTCTCAAAACTCTTCTTTGTATATACAAACTTTTTTTTTTAATATGTTAAAACCCCATTAATCCGAAACCAGCAAATTCTGTATTCCTTTTTTCTTTATTTGAAGTGGTGCTATACCCATCTGCCACTTTTCTAGCATAACTTAAGCACGCCATTTTTGTGATTCTAGTTCTACTATATAAAGCTAAGTGCTTGTGATCTTCTTGCCTTGTTCTCTCTTTTCTCATACTCTGAGGTCACACAAAGTTGTCTAATATCCTCCATCTTTAGAACTTAGCCTTTCTTCTGCGGAATTGGATTAGATGGCCCTTAATCTGTCGTCTCCTCCTGAACTCAAGTCCATCTCTTTCTTGGATTCTAATAAAACCAACTACAATCCCCTCAAGCTTCCAGGTTTCTTCTCTTGTCACCTCGAGTTCTCCTAGATTTTTTTTTGTTTGGTTTGCTGTGAAACAAGTTAAAAAAGAAAAAGTTTCTTGTGATAGAATGAGCCAGTTTCATAACCGAGGAATGGTTGTACATTCAGTTGCTTATATTTTACCGTTTCGTTAAAGACCGTTTCGTTTTTTTGGTGCGAAGAAAGCTTCTTTTAACGGAATTGGAGCCGAAGAAAAGATAAAAGTTTGATATTCTCCTTGAGATTCTTCTGCTTCTTTACTGGATTAGTAAAACTTAATTTTTTTGGATAATTATGGGTGAATCATGTTGCAATTCATTTTGTGGCAAGACTAGATTGAGTTTTGAACGACTATACTTTGTCGGAGGACATGTTACAACTTCTGGCGTTCTGTTTTTTGGATACTCGCAGGTGCGTTCTGCGTGAAGAGAAAGCAAAGTGGAGCAACATTTGGGAAAAGAGTGCAGTGTTCAGCTCAGCCTCCTCCTCCGGCATGGCCTGGAAGAGCTTGCCCAGAACCTGGCCGTGAGACTTGGGATGGTCCGAAGCCTATTTCGGTTGTTGGTTCCACTGGTTCTATTGGAACGCAGGTGAGCTTTTCACATCTGGTTTAAAAGGGTATGTGTGAAAACATGATTAGCTAAAATCAACAACCGAATGGGCCTTGACTTCTTCAGACTAAACATAGTGATTATCTGTGCTAATTTTTCACGTTTGGTTTGATATTAGTATTGCTGAGCTTGCATATACTTGTGCTTAGTTTGACCAATATCTGCGTTCGGCCACTCTTTTTTCTCTTTGATCTTTTGTGTGGACACTTGAAAGCCAGTAAAATAGATTTATATGAGAAATGTAAAGGAAACTCTCCTTGTAATCATGTTATGTGATCTTAGAAACAACATATCTATTCTGCAGACCTTGGACATAGTTGCCGAGAATCCAGACAAATTCAAAGTGGTGGCCCTTGCAGCTGGTTCGAATGTTACTCTTCTTGCTGATCAGGTAATCTATCAGTTGCATAACTAAATGGCACTTGTAGTTTCTACTTTTCTCTTTTTCTTGTGCATTTGTAATCTATGGTACTAATTAATATAATCCTTCATCCTTATTTAACTGTTAAAACTCAAAAGATAGGAGGTTAGAATAACACTACAGGTAGAATCAGGGTAAAATAATTAATTAAAAGCTAAAGTGCTCAACAATACATCTTTTGCATTATGCAGGTCAGGACTTTCAAACCTAAGCTGGTTTCTGTCAGGAATGAATCATTAGTTGATGAACTTAAAGAAGCTGTGGCTGACCTTGAAGAAAAGCCTGAGATTATTCCTGGGGAGCAAGGAATTATCGAGGTAGTCTGCCAACTAATTTTCTGGTGCTTTGCTGTCCTAATGTAACTTTACAAACTATTAATTTCTTGCAACTCATTTTTAGGTTGCTCGCCATCCAGATGCTGCCACTGTAGTTACAGGCATAGTTGGTTGTGCAGGCTTAAGGGTAAGTAAATATATTTGTTCGATCGGCTCCTTATGTCTCATATTCCATAATAACTGTTAGTTCTGTTAGATGATACAAAGAAGGATAAGGTATAACGACATCTTCAGGTTCAATTTCTGTAGATCAGTATGAATGCTTCAAGAATCCATTTAACTTCCATTCTACATCTTTTTCAGCCCACAGTCGCTGCAATAGAAGCAGGAAAAGACATAGCCTTGGCAAACAAAGAGACATTAATTGCTGGAGGTCCTTTTGTCCTTCCTCTTGCTCACAAGCATAATGTAAAGATTCTTCCAGCTGATTCAGAACATTCTGCCATATTTCAGGTACATATCTAAAAGTATTTTGGCTCTGTTTGTGCAACTACACTCCCAGAAGTTGGATAACTTAAAATTTATCTTTCTGTAGTGTATTCAAGGCCTGCCAGAAGGTGCACTCAGGCGCATTATTTTAACAGCATCTGGAGGAGCTTTCAGGTGTGAAATCATAATTTAGGCCACTTTAATTTTCTTTCTCATAGAGAAAAACAATACAGCTATGTGATTGTCTAACGATTAATTTTGATCCACCCAGTTCTTGTGGTGTTTGGGTTCAAAACCTTAATCTACAACTACTTGGATCCCTAACATCGTATGCTTCATTCCTCATCTTAGAAATTGAAGCAGAAATAAATTGCAATCATGAAAAATTGGTTGCATCAATTTATTGATATTTTGTTTTGATTAATTTATTTGCTGCGTACATGTTTTAATCTAACTGTGAAAAATGAAAAACATAAAAGTGAGCATTCAAGTGGTGATTCTTTCTGTTCCTTTTCTTGAAGTCATCTCAACATATTGTGACGAAGCTGTATTTGAGTCTTTCATCTCTTTCTTGGTGACAGAGATTTGCCTGTCGAAAAATTGAAGGAAGTTAAAGTAGCTGATGCTTTGAAACATCCAAACTGGAATATGGGGAAGAAGATCACTGTGGATTCTGCTACACTTTTCAATAAGGTTTGTTTATTCAAGATTACAAAAAAGGTTACTGTGTCCGGATCAGTTTCACTATCTTACCCTTGGTTTTTATTTGTCTGTAACAGGGTTTAGAAGTCATTGAAGCTCATTATTTGTTTGGAGCTGACTATGATAACATTGAGATAGTAATTCATCAACAGTCTATAATACACTCAATGGTTGAAACACAGGTTCGACTCCTGATTTTGAGTTGTTGGCTTCTGCAAACCTTCCATTTTGTACTTTCTAGTGCTTTACAGTTGAAACTATGGATTTATAGGCCCTATCTAAGAATTCATTTTACCTATATTTTCCAGGATTCATCTGTTCTTGCACAGTTGGGTTGGCCTGATATGCGATTGCCAATACTTTACACAATGTCATGGCCAGACAGAATTTTCTGTTCTGAAATAACTTGGCCTCGCCTTGATCTTTGCAAGTAAGGAGCTCATTTCCTTTTCAAATGAAAGTTACCTCTATTTTTATGTCTCTGGCATAAAAATTCCATACAAGTTTTTGTTTCTCATATCTGTTGCTTTTCCCCATATAGTTCCCTAAATTTTGTCTCATTTTTTGACCTGTTCAAATTTCCAAGCGCATATTACTGTTCGCTCCTATATGGTGTAAAAAAATTGTAACTTTCTCATTATTCACAACATGTCTGACAGCAGCTATAAACAGTCGCTTTCTAAAACTTCTTTAAGTAATTGGTTGTCTAAACTCTCAAGTGTGATTGACCAGCTGAGTATATGTTTGATGTATTATAGAATTGCAAGCATGTAGATAACTTAATGTTGGATTGTTTTTCACGTGCCAAATGGATGGTGCAGGCAAGGTTCTCTAACATTTAAGGCTCCTGACAATGTAAAATACCCATCTATGGATCTTGCTTATGCTGCCGGACGGGCTGGAGGCACCATGACAGGAGTCCTTAGCGCAGCTAACGAGAAAGCTGTTGAGATGTTCATCAATGAGAAGTACGCATTCTTTATCTTGATATGAAATACAAGTGAAAAAATGGGAAAGTTACTGCATACTAATATAGCTTCAAAACAAGAAGAACCCATGAAGCTTTGCTTAATGTTGCAGTGCAAACTATACATTCTTAGTCTTCTACAATAGTGTAAGGGATCATACTTTCTGCACCTTTGCAGGATTGGCTACCTTGACATATTCAAGGTTGTGGAGCTAACCTGTGACAAGCATCGAGCAGAATTAGTGACCTTGCCATCCCTGGAGGAAATTATCCATTATGACTTGTGGGCAAGAGATTATGCAGCCGGTTTGCAGCAATCTTCCAGCCCAAGTCCTGTTTTTGCATGATTAACATCTCAGTCAAGGCATGGTAGCAAATACAGAACTGTTGAGTTGGGGGACAGGAGGCTTTCCTGCAAGCAAAGAAATACAGGGTTCTTGCTGTGTTTCTGTTGGCGGTTCTTGAATCTTTTATAGCTAGGCAACTGGAAGGTGGCCCTGTTGTGTACATGTTGATCACATAAAAATGTTTTATTTTGGTCCTTGAAGGAGGTAGATTGAAATTCTAAAGGGAGAGTTGAAAATTTGTATTTGGAATAAGAAAAGTAAATGGTGAAAATCGTATCTTTCAGTGCCAAAAATTTGTCCTCTCGTTTTCAAGTCCTTCAAGGGAAATTGTAACTTTTTCTTGTTTTAATCTATTTGTTTCTTTGTCTTCGTGATGGTCAGAAGAAGCAGAGCCACCATATGAAATTGCCTGGTGTTTCTTATAAGCTTTTGTCATTTGATTAAGTTGGCGACTACCATCTACGTGCTTAACATCTCTGTTGTCTATTCTTCTACGTCGAGAGTTCTTAGAACTGGTACGCTCCTGAGAATATCCCATTTTGCAGGATATATCTTGTATCACTACTGTGGGATCAAATTTTAAATTTACAGATCGAGTTCATTCCCATTTACTGAAAATTTCTAAGCTAACTCCGATCCCACCCTTATTCCTGGAAAGTGCTTGTTTTATTCTTTGCTTAAATGAATAAAAGTGCAAAGAAGACCAGTTTGATTTCAAATTCTATGGCCCTCTTTCGTCCTCTTTGCTTTCCATTTCCTAGATCTTCCTGATCGGTCGTGATGAATTGATTGCAACCCCTTGAATCAATTTATCTGCATTTCCTACCGCCCAACAAGTGGTTTTCATCATTCGGACTCAGACTTTTATCGACATAAAATAAAAAGGGATAAATGGGTTGATCATTGACATTGACCTTTCAGTATTAGTCCATGGCTAGACAGGGCTTTACAAACCTTAACTACAATAAGCATGTTCAAGTCCAAAGCATCCAATCCAATCTAACCCCTGAAACTACAATCCTTCATCAAATCAAATGTATGGTATACAAACTGGGGTACAGTTACCTAGTTAGTACCTCTTTAATCTCAGTCATCCAATGTTATAAATTGAATGATTAAGATAAAAAAGAGACAGAAGGTACAGAATAAAGGGTAAAGAAGATCTGTCCCCTACAAACAGAAGCCTGTTTCCATTCTATCCTTTGTAACTTTACAAATTAGTTTGATTATAAATCAATGGACTAGGCATTTTTTAATTGAATTCCAAATTAGGCTTTACTAATTTTTTAATGATAAAAAATAAAATTAAATGAGACTCAAATTCAAATATACAAACTTAATTTAATTTAATTTTAAAAGGTTCATGTTCAAACTCAGCCTTAAAATACTTAGGCCTGGCCTACATAAAATACCCATTTATAACCTCAATTAGGAGTACACAAGAAACATACAAAAGTCCATTTCAGAGAGATGTAAAGAAATTACAAGAACCGTACTATGCTCTATCTGAAAACGTTCGCAAGGACGAGTATAGTAAACGTTATTCTTTCTATGCTTTATGCTTCTAGCCATAGTTTCGAAACCCGGATCGGACCGGTCGGTCTGACCGGTTTGATCGGTGATCGGTCGGTGGTCCGGTCTAGTTTATACTCCAAAATTGGTCTTCAATTGGACCGGTGTGAACCGGTCGGACCGGTCCGGTTGGACCGGTTCGGTAATTTTTTTTATTTTTTTTATTTTTTTATTTTTTATTTTTTTAAATTTTTTATATATTTTTAATATTATATATAATTATTACGTCACACCGATTCGACCGGTAGCGGTCGCTGGTCAAACTGATAACCAGTAAGGTCACCAATTCGATGACCGGTCCAAATTTTAGAACATTGCTTCTAGCCTTACCCATTTAACCTTTTATGGAATCTCATATCACAGCAGTGCTCGTGTAGATAAACTGTTACTTACCAAGTGTGCTTTCGCATGAAAAAAAGTGCTTAGTGGAGTATAAACATGAAAAGTTAACGTTTCTACTTGAACTAGTAAAATATGTTACAAACATCTTCTTGTTGAGAAATCGAGCGAGAAACCAATACGGCATATATCAAATGAACAAAATATTTTCAATTAATTTCTCCAAAATAAAGGTCTGTTAAATTCTAGTTTGATTTTTTTCTTATTAGATTTCTAAATATGTCATGAATGGATATAAATAAATTATAACTTTAAATTATATTTAGGGAACGCTTGGTTCACAGAGGGCGATGAGAATGAGAATGAATATAGTAAAGAATATGAATGGATATTATCATTATAATTATGATACTTAGTTAAAATGAAGGAATGATTACTAATTACTATTGATGGTGGTTAGTTTGTTAAAAATGTTGAGAAATAAAAATCTGTTAAATTTTTATTTTATATCAAATTTTAAATATATTTTAATTGATTTTTTTTAATTTATGCACCCTATTTATAATGTCAGAATGTTTAAAATGAAGTATATTGCAATTTTTCCTTTCCAACAGCTCTTGAAAAAAAACTTATTCTAATATTTTCTTGCATCAACATATCATTAGTTACATAATATCCTCAAAATATAGTTTAATCATCTAAAATATTATGCAATTCATCGACACAACCATAAATCTACCATTCTATTGCTATAGTAAAATCAAGTAACATAGTTTAATATAATTTATATTCCTATGATAATGCAAATGATGTTATATTTTAAGTAATTAATGAATAACATTTTAATTAATTACATTGTAATTAATTAATTATATTTTAATTATTTCGTTAATTAATTATATTTTAATTAATTAATTAGATTTTATCTTAATTAATCTAATTAATTAATTATATTTTATATTTTAATTAAATAGATTTTCTTAATTAATTAATTATAGTTATATTTTAATTAATTACATTTTAATTATATTTAATTAAAAAATATTAGTGTTGGTAGGAATCAAAACCATTCCTCCCACACATAGAGGATATAGACTATTACCTAAAACTTGGGTATGAAAAACTATT
Source organism: Erythroxylum williamsii (assembly GCA_027564335.1). Taxonomy (NCBI): domain Eukaryota; kingdom Viridiplantae; phylum Streptophyta; class Magnoliopsida; order Malpighiales; family Erythroxylaceae; genus Erythroxylum; species Erythroxylum williamsii. Next base: position 49,446,701 of record JANITW010000007.1, read on the forward strand.
CAATCAATCATAATAAGTAACTAACTATTACCATTCATTCCTTTCCCATAGATTTATTCTCATATCCCTTAACCAAACACCCCCTTAGAATTAGATAAATTAAATGTTTTTAATTAATCTTTAATTCTTTAATTAAACAATTTATATCCATATATCAATATTGGCATCTAATAATGAATTATGACTACTGAAATATTTAAGAATGTCAAAACGATTTTGACTAAATTTTGTATGCATGATATATTTTGCATAATTCAATTATTTCATTAGACAATATTCTGATTAGACATAGAGTATTAAATTAATTTTTGTTATATTTAAATCTAATATTTAGTTCTTTACCATTAGCAATTGATTATATTATTGACATTTAAACTATTTTATAAAATATCATTTCACCTTGGCTAAAAAAAAATTGAATCAATAGTAATTGAGAATAATGGAACATTCTTCTTAATCACTTTATAATGATGAATCATATATTGATTACTCTTCTACCTTCATATCGTTCATGTTATATCTAATAACTAATCGATTGAGCTACCCTTGACTAAAATAGGTCCTAAGTAATTTCAAAAACATAACAATCCTACATAAGATACTTTGAAAATCTCAAATCAAATAATCATTTAAATAGTCATTACAATGAAAATTTTCATAGACATATAAGCAATATACTAAACAGATTTCTTATACGGGTCAGTTAAGTGAATTTATTTTTTAACTAGAACAATTACACAATTGTTTAAGCATATCCATACTTTAGTCTATGAGATCGACTATTTTCTTTATAAGGAAAAAACATAACATATACTAATCCTTTTATAATTTATTAATATCTAATATTAGTAGAACAATGATTAAGAATAATTTAAAGATAATACAAAAATGCAATATGAATCTCATAATTATGATCTTATCAATAATTTCATTTGTAATGTATATTTATCCCACTGACTTTATTACATACCTCTGGATATTATAAGATAAAAATGTCTTTAAATAATTACATAACCAAACTACAATCATCCGATTAACTGTAAGGCATAAATCAATAATCTCCCACTTTACTCAGCCAATCGTTTAAGTATACCATATGAGAATCATGCTGCTACCGGGACAGTGGATTAATGAAAGAATTCTATAAGATTCTCTATATTGATAACTTGCTTAAATTTTACAAGTTCCTTTCACTTATCTTTATAATTTAGAGAAATTTTCTAAATATATACTTGGATCTTTTAGGAGACTTTACCATGTTTACATGCTCAATGGCTCTAATGTTCCACATTATATTATTTTCTGAACAATGTAAGGAACTATACCAAGTTCATTAAAGAACTTCTTAATCCAATTAATTATTTCCACTAATGAAAAAAGTATCATGGTTTGATTAGCAACTAATGCTATATTAGAACCTTTCAAATCTCAAAATAATATTATTCTATGTAAAAAAATACCTTAACATGGATTTACTTCTAAAGTTAATTGCCATATTACTTTAAACTTAAATACTAACTCATACATAGAATAATGCATATATTTAAAACTTCACAAGTATCAGATATCTCAAACACTAAACACTTGAATACATTATCTATATATTTGAACTTAAAATAGGTATAAAAAAAATTCCATATCCATTTCTATAAATCTAATTCACATGATTAAGTTATTGCCTTTTCATATCTAATAAGAGTTATTATTGGACTATCATATATTCAACAATTGAAAATATGAATTTTTTTACCTTGTATTGGTAGTATGTCTCTATGTACTCCCACTAAAGAGGATAATTATACTCCCACTAATCTTCCTGTAGACATGATAAACTCACAATCATCTTCAAAACAAATTCTTTAAGTTTATTATAAAAGTGAATATTTAAATGCTTTGTAGCCTTTCAACTATACATCAAATGTATCAATAAATGCACTACTTCTAATTGATGTATTTTCATGAAATTTAAACCTTTCAAATTTCATCTTACTCTTAATACTTATCTTGAGAACTATTATTCTGTAAGTATACATTGAAACAAATATTTTGTTAGCTAAAAGTGCATTTTAAATCTTAACATTTACAACAAAATATGAAACAAATTTTAACATTTTGAAGCAATCAAATTAAACCCCAGCATTTTCAGAATATTCAAAATATACCCTAAGTAGATGGAGATTTTAAAGAAATTAAATTCTCATCAGTTAAAAGTCACGTCTATAATGTTGACGTAATATTATTTTTATTTTTTAAATAAAAAGTAAACCCTATTGTCACATGATAAGTGCGACCTACTATCTAAAATGTATAACAATCGATCCCACTGTCACGTGGTAAGCAGGACCTATTTTTTAAGACGTATAACAGTGGACCACTATTAAGTGACAGTGGGAACTACTTTTTGATTAATTTAGAAAAACTAATTATATGGTAGTGGAACCTACTTTTATTTTAAAATATAAAAATTATACCATATCAACATTGACATGACATTTGATTGATGGAGAGTTAACCCCATCAAACTTTCCTTTCATTTATGGTTTGTTTTGAACATTTTGAAAACATTAGAGTTCAATTTGAATACTTTAAAATGTTAGGGTTTAAGTTGTATTATATTATAAGCGTTGAAGTTTAAAATGCACTTTTGACCATAGTTTGTTCAATAAGGTCTATAAAATTAAATCTTTTATTATCTAATTTGGTTCTAAATTTATCAGATAATACAAGCTTCAACTAGGCATCATATCCAAAATCATTAACTTCGAAATAGCTAACATATTAAACATTGCTATTTAAAAAATAAATACGACATCATACAACATCACTTATTGCCTTTTTATCTATATATATAAATGCATAATATTATGAATTTAGTTATGTGGGTATTTATTAGAAAATCTCATTTCTTGTAAATGACTAAAACAATTATATGTCATTAGATCAATCTCATCAAAGTGCTTCAACATTCTTACTACTTCATTTCTGTTTAGATTTAAATAACTTGAAGTTTTCAAAAAAATATAAATCAATATATCATTTAATGTATATGACATATCACATTAATTCATTAGTAAATTTAATAAAATGCAAATATCATCTTTTTGTGAATTACTATTGCCTCCTATTCATCATATGTATAAGATTTACAATTCATTTTCATCATCATTCTTTCACCAAATATTGATTTGATTATTCTTCAACCTAAAAAGTTTCACAAGTTGCACATGATTCATAACAAAAAGGATTCACATTTCATACATACTTTATGATTCTCATTATGTTGATTCACTAACATGGCATAAAAGGATGGTCATTATTATCTAATTTTGTATTCATCCCACTTATGTTAAGTATAGCTTCTTGGATCCATCACATACAAACTATTATGTAAAATTGGATCAACTACTTTTACTTAACAATATAATTGTTAGGGTAAAAGATATAAACCTCCATGTAGTTTAAGAAACCATAGAAGAACCCTAACTTTAAAATTCTCGAAAAAATTTCTTATAGTGTTCATTTTTCCAGAAAAAATCTCTTTTCTTATACTTCAGTTAAAAAATAATGATAAAACATACGTAGTATGAATATTATACATAAAGTAATCAAATATCATTATTATGGTAATCCAAATCAATTTTAAAACTAGATCTGAACCAATCAAGTTTAACTTAAATCAATAATTTAAGATAATTATAACAAATTATTAATTTAATCAATTTTAACTAGTTTAAGAGTTTAGTTAAATCTTTATGCAAACATCATTTAATTAGTACAAGTGTGATGTTCATGATCCATGTATTTCATTATTATTAACTAAAGTCTAAGAAAAAGAATTTTTTCAAAAAACCAAAAATTATAAAAAGTTGTATAAAAAATTTAAAAATTAAAGGTTTTTTTTCAAAGTTTCTGAAACTATATAGGAAGTCTATATCTTTTACCTTATTTATTATTATGCCTTGAATAATATTGTTGAATCCAAATTCAATAACAAATTCTCAAAAGCATAAATTAGAAACACATATAATCTCTATCATATCATGTGTTGGCAAGAAAAGTCATGCAATCAATTTTTTTTTAATTACAACTATTATCATTCTATAGTAAATGCCTTTAATTGTAGTCCTTATTTATGCTTTTAGTAAGTTAAATTGAATGAAACAATTTAATCAAGGTATTATACCTTTCAACTCTACCTTATGTAAACTCTTGCATCATACTATCATAGTGCTGACATACATCACACATATTTTTATTAAAGTTTATGAAACATAAATCAACTTTATAATGACACCATATTTTTCATCTATATGACATTAACATGACTATCAAAAAATTTTACCATATCCTTGTTAGAGTAATGCCTTAAAGGCAATTGCCTTTAGCGCGTTTTGTACAAAATTGTGTATAGACTTTATGAATAAATAAAGAAAGGCATATTTCATTAATTTGATGTTCATTATTTATGAATTGATATTGATCTATAAG